>VYZV01012067.1:222434-275682 GCA_013401275.1 Pandion haliaetus | reverse complement strand
ACCGTCACTGATGGGGTCGGCCTGGGCCAGAGGCGGGTCTGACTTTTTGGAGCTGGGGGAGCTTCCAGCAGCTTCTTACAGGAGCCACCTCTGCAGCCCCCTCCCCCACTACCATAGAAAACCGTGCCACACAAACCCATAACACAGAATTCTTCCAAAGAAATATAAAAAAACCTCACCCTGTCTGATAGGACCATGCATCTTTACCTCAGGCCCTATTCAAAGAGTCAGTTCTTTAGTGTATCATTATTCTGTATACAGGATAGATTAAAAAAATATTCTCTTGGCATTACTTCAAAGGCAATTCAATTTGAATTAAAGAAAGGCTTTAATGGAAAATATACAAATGCCTCTTAAAAATGTTTGTGGCTTTTTTCTTGTCCAAAGTCCCTCATCTTTTCCTGTGCAGTGAAGAATGTTTCTATCTGCAGTTTTTGGAAACCAAAATCTTGTTGATTTCTTTTTATAACCAAAATACTTGTATGTCTGATATGCCAATAATGTAAAAAATTTCAGGCAGCTCTCTGTATTTATGTCACCATAGCACCAGTAGTCCTGGCAGGGGCTGGGAATTTTTACAGTATGTGCTGTACAAGCAGAGCATCTGCTTTGGGGCTTGATTCTCTGCTACTGAAACCCAGTTTTCTGCTGTATTTCCTCCGCAATGAGAAAAGGTGAGATACTGAGCTATCAACATACAATTAGTGAAGACCAGTCTTAAATCACCAGCTGAAGGCTTATCTTGTCTAGTCACAGTAAGGTAAAACCAACAAGATCTTGTTTCTGCTAGGATTATATGTAGATAGGGTGGTACATTCAAGATAGCTACTGATGTAAAAATGCATCCTTTTTGAAGTAGCAACGTAGGAGCAATGTAATTCCTTAGGAGAAGAACTATTGTCATGTAAAGTTGAACCAGTCAGTGGATACTTGGGTGACAAGAGATGATAACATCTAGAAGGGAGATGAAATAATTTTGTAGGAGGAAGAGGGAGTTCATTGCTGGATTCATAGGGAGCTCAAAGCAGCTCTGCTTTTGAACTCCTACTGCTTATCCAGATATTCCACAAGCTTCACCTTAAAAAAGAAAGACGCTACAAATCTAGTACTTGAACATCCTGGAGGTGAGTATGGTATAAGAACACAGGGGAACACAGCAAACGGGCATGATGAAGCCCCGCTCTGCCCCAGACTTCTCATGACTGGTCAACGAAATGCCAGAAATGAATCCCCTGATGACAGAAGAGAATGTGAGAAGAAGTTTTCACCATCCTGTGTTTGATGCTTTATTTTACCTCACCTCCATGTCTCTGTAAGTATTCTTAAAGACCCTGACTGGCACACGAAGAGCAAAGTGGCCCGTCTCCTTTTTTCCTTTTTCCCCATAGATGAAGCCTAATTTCTAACACAACATCTTTGCCTGAGAATTTTCATTGCCAGGCTCCTTGCATGGTATTGCTACAATCTTTTCATTTGGATTAATTTAATGTGTGTTTAACTTTGCCTTATATGCTTAAGTAACAAGCTGAGCAGAATGTTTGTTACCTTGGGCAACCCAGAACTGACTGCCGGTAATTTGTTTTTATTCTTTAGCATTTTGTTCCTAAACAGATCTGAGCAAACAATTAGCAGTAGACAATTTATCCATTTAATTTAGTTCTTTTTTTTTCTATTTTCAGATTCCTTTTTTTTACAGGCTTGGATCTGATTCTCAGTTGGCCCGAATTGCCGTTATACCGCTGCTGCTGCTGCTGTAGCTATACAGATTTATCTCATCTAGGCTAGACATTCTGTCTTTCACTAACATGTGAATTACCTAGAAAAGTTCACGATCCACGAAAGCAAACATTTGCACCTATGAGCTGGTGAGGATCTACTCTTTCCATGAATGATTTTGAGCTGTGGCTGTTCCTTATTTGTTCATGGTGCTTGCGGATGGTGACCTAAATCACACAGCATTGTTTCTACTCCTGACTGAATGTCTGCAGCTATGTAAATACAGCACTGACATGTCAGGTGTAAGTTCTGATATATGCACATTTTTTGCATGTACAACTATGCATATTTGAGTCTGAGTGGATAACTTCCATGCCAACACCATCCAACTTGCAATAATTTTTATGGAAACACAGACAAATATTGCAGAAAAATCAGTTGGGATGCCTGCATTCACATCCAGTCATTACATCCAAAAGTCCCATCACATTTGTTTGCATGTATTAACTAGGGAAGCACTATGACATGGACCGTGCCAGGGCATATCCAAGTCATTCCAATCATCTGATGTCCTGAAGATCTCAGAGCTCACCGCTGGTTTCATCTTGTAACCTACTGAGGCCGCTTTTGTGTAGGGGGAAGTGCCTGGGCTCTGGCCCTGCTTCTCCTGCAGAGACGCTGTGCCATCAGGGAAATTTAATATTCAGCTTCTCCTGATGAAATGACAAGCCCAATTCTCCATCATGTCACAAGAATATGCTGCTCAATTCATGTCTAAAGAACATTTTCAGAGTTTTTACGTGATGATGTTTAGCAGTGAAACTTGTAGCTGCTGTTGTGACTAAGCTGGAGAGACAAGTCTATTCCTAGAGATCTGGAGCTGCGATCTTTAGAAGGCTTTTCTGAAATAATCCAGTATTTCTCTTATTGTTTACCAGCTATCCCTTTCTCCCTTTGTCTCTTGACTAGATGAGCCTGGACTCTGGACCAGTCTCAGTTTTAATCTATGTTTTATTTGATGTTCCCCCTTTCCTTGCACACAGCATCTATTGGGATATACTTGCTTAACAAAACACAAATAAAGAGAAGTGAAGCAGGGGAGAAAATTTAAGCTGAAGTTTAAATGTTCAACTAGACACTATTTAATAAATAATAAAAAAAGCTTATTTACCTAAAACGTCCACATCTATTTCAGAACAGTCAGTCATTAACTATTTACATGGGACTTAATAACACTGTTTACTAATCAATAGTGATAACCATGGCAACCCTGGCACTACAGGGCCTGATATCTTGTGGGAACATTGCTAAAGAAACACAAACTCTTAATCTTTAATACCTGGTTCTTTTGTGCCAGGCTTCAGAGGAAGGTAAATTTTCCATTTTCCATCTTAATCCTTTCTTTTAAAGAATAAATCTCTCAGCCACTGTGCCTTTTCTTTCCTTTCTCTTTTAAGACCTGCAGTGTGGTACAAGGGAAATGCTACAGAGGGACCAGGAGAGGAATAATGCAAGGTGCAGTGGGTATAGGGTCATCAGGCTGCCTCTGTATCCCTGTATCTGCATCTGTATCTCTAGAACTTTATGGCCTAGGAATTGAACTCTGTAGGGTGGAAAAGCACTGCTTGGATACCATTTATTTTTCCAGGAGCCTGTCACTGCCTGTGATACATTTTTACCTACCTTTTACTGTTTTTCTTCTGTTGGACAAGAGCATTCAACCTCTTACTCCTGTTATTCAAATTTCTGTTGTTATTTTAATTGCAAAATCATGAAGGCTTTTGTCAAATAGTTTTTGGACCTCCAATCAAATGACATCACCTAGTTCTGCTTCAGCCCTAATTTTATCAATATGCTGATGGAATTTTAGATAGATTACTAAGCCATGTTTTTCTTTGCAAAAGCCTGTCTGCTTAGTCCTTATGGCATTTGTACTTGAACATTTTATTATTCTATTTTTAGTTAGTATTTCAGTCAGTTTCTTGGTATTAAAATGATGGTCTGGCACACACTCTCGGGGAGATCCTTACAGACCTGCTGGTAGGTATGATTAAGTCTGGTTGAGAATTTTCCATCAAAACTCTCAGTTAATGAAAACTGGTCCATGACTCAGAGACACCAAGATAAGTGCTTTTTTTTCCACAGAACTTTTCATCGCAAGAAAAACAAATGCCTGTAGAGCCATTTCCATTGGTGAGTAGCAAACCCAAACACTTTCTCTTGCAGGGGCTTTCCAGGGAGATGGAAGGGGGGCAGGTTTCCAGCACCCTCTCTTCTATAATAATAGCAGAACAGGAATAGGCTGCAGTGCACGAAAGGAAGAGGCATCCCTGTGCTTGGCCGAGGAAGGTGGGAGCGGTGGCTACCTGAGGGTCAGCAGCCAAGAGTCTCACAGGGTGTTTTAGGGCCAGATCATTTTGTTTGGAGCTGATTGCCCTGGAATCTGGAGATATTTTTTTTGTCCAGAAAGATCTAGCAAGTCAGGACACAGGTAAAATTGCTATAGATGAAAGCATCAAATAATATTTATCTTAAGACTTAAAGTAGAAGAAATTGTAAATGGGCTTAAAAAGGGTTTCTCACAGATGGAGTATCCTGCTACCTCTGTGGCTGGGCTTAAATGGAGTCAAAACATGTCTGCGAATAATAAAACATAGCTAAAAGCCCAAGTTAAGTCTTATGGAGACCCAAATAACTCCATAGGCCTAGGAGGTGAGACTTTGTGACATAAAATAACCTTTCAGAAAAGGAGATAAGGAAGAAAATTCAATTCTGACTTAATTACTGCAGCATCTCCTTTCAGGATCTGGATACCGGTAGTAACCCCCAGAAACCAGCTGGAGGGAGCTGGAGGTTTGATCTCTCATGGAAATTATCTGTGTTTGTGGGCTAATATTTGTGTAGTGAGGTGGATACCCACTTTCCACCAGCCTGCTGCCATCTAACATCTTTTTCTCCCTCTTTTCCCATGAGCTCAGTGCAAATGGTTAAAAATGTTAATAGCGGAAGGGTAAGCTCAGAGAGATTTAGTTGTCTAATTAACTATTCTACAGTCACAAGTCAAAATGTTTTTCCAAACTCTGGAGGTGGATAAACATCTTGCAGACTAGTTATTGCAAAGGAAGCTATGCCTAACTTTTGGTAGCTCAAGGAGAGTGAAATCCCTACAAGTGTGATATGCAGAGACCTGCTACTTGAGCCAGCCAGGAAAAAAGTCCAAAAAGAGCAGTGATGTGCTGCCATAATAGTGGGGAACTAATAATTTTTTATCCGAATTATTTGTACCTTGCTTAACTCCAAGTGAGGCACTTAAATCAGCTGCAGAGTATGGGTAGAAGTGAGGCTCCTTACCTAACAGTCCACTGATTGGCATTCTCAACCAAGATGTGAAAGACTCACGATCACCCTCTTGACTGCCTGACAGCATGCAAACCCTCAGTTTCAAGATCAGTAGTGTATTTCTACAGAAGGGTAAAACAGGGCTGGGCGAATCTGTATATTGTATCAATAAGCGTGACCTGATAGGCATTGTCTTTACATGGGAGAGATGGATACTCACCTCCACCTTAAATGAAAGTATCTTGTGCATGAGAAACATTTGAAAGTCCCATCTCAAAATACATATAACCTAAGAGTTGATGTGAGCAAGTCAGATGAAGGAGAAACCCTAAGACTAGGTTTCACATATCCCTGGTAAATGGCCTAGTAAATGCCCAGCAAGGCACAGAGTTGGTCAAGGCAAGTTCAGGACCTAACCTGACCCAAGCACTAAACTCCAAAACCAGGATTTTTGCTCTGGGTGTGGGTCAAATGGAGGTGCCTGGCCAGTGGGAGGGGAAACTGGGTCTCCCCTTCACGCCTTCTAATGCTAGTTTAAGCAGTTTCCTGTGATACCTGGTAGCTTCTGTAATCTTATTCTCCAGCCCCTAGCTCTCCCGATGGATTGCACAGAGGAGCCACAGTTCCTGACATAGCAGAAAAATGTCAAAACCCGATATTTCAGCTCTGTAGATTTAACCCCAAAGAACTTTTTCTCTGGTCCAGTGACTAAAGAGTTACCTACTTGCTTCCCAATTAGCCAGCCGATTAATGTTGGTAAAATGCTCTGGAATTAATTCTAAATGTTGGTATGTTTATTCATAAAGTAGCTCATTTTGCTGCCAAATATTGCAAGAAATATTTGGCAATGATCTGAATGTCTAGAAAAACTTGAATTTTTCATTAAAGAAAACAAACGCAGTGTTTTCAAGTTTGGGGCTCTTGGGCTAATGTTTCTAATGAAAACTCAAAACTGACACATAAAAGGAGTAGGGGTTTTGCAACCAATTATATTACAATGGAAATAAAATTTTTTGAAAAGTTGCATTTTTTTCCTTCAACCAGTCCTAATTAGTCTGTCAAACAAGGATGAGCTAATTATCAGAAGTCATCTCATCCTACAAAAGTAGGATAAGAAAGTAAATTAGAAATGCCAACACTATTGAAACTAAATTAGCAAGAGAATTTGATGGAGTGGAAGCCTAAAAAGCAGGGAACATTTTATTATGTTAGTAAACCAAGAGCCTTGTTATTATTAATTTATATTTTTTTTAGCTTTTGGATATTTAACAACAATATGAATTTTTGTTACTTTTAATATGCTGCAGTTAGGCTTTTGCCAGATAATGAGTCTGATCTCTTAACTCAAGCTAAAATGTTACTTTATCTCTCATAGCACAGGATTTACCAGTATCTTACCTTACAAATGAATTAAAACAGAACTGCAATGGGAACTACATTCATAGATGGACTGATATGACTGGTTATGACATCTCTGTATATTTAGTCCTTACATATATGATCTGTAAGTGCAAATTTCACAGAATTAGATATAATTATTTCCTCTCTACTTCATATTTGTCTATAGGACACTAATGGACTAATAGTAGGTAACTCAATCTCAGCTGAAATTTATAATGGAACATGGAGCAAAAATATGTCTGGACATATGCTCAAACTGTATTTGATAAGAATAAAACAACAAACAATGTATGCTGATCAGAGAATTGATTGAAATGATATGTCATTAATTTGGATTTCAAAAGATAGTGGCTTCCATAAATGCAGGGTCTGTGCTGCAAGGATCTAGTTGTGACATGATGGAGGAAGAATCCTGAAGCCCTTCTCCCCAGGAACTTCAGTAGCAGCTAGATTTCATAATCCTATAGGAGAAGAGTTTCCAAAACAACAAAACTCCAATTTTGCATCTGAGTGTTTGGAGAGCTAGCTGCTTTCAGGTGTCTACTGTGACTTTCCCAGTTCCCATTCCAACATTGACTTCAGAGGTGTCTAGACTCCTAGATCCTTTGAAAATCTGTTAGGTAGCTTTGGGCACTTATGTTTATTCAAACTTTGTCCTTTATTGTTGATATATGTCAGTGCTTGCTGAAGCCAAAGGCACATTTCCTATTCCCTTTCATAAATTTAGGCCACTGCTTTAAGCATTCTGGAAAGATCAGAGTTTTGGTTTGGTTCCAACACACCTCTAAGGATGGGTAAGTACCCTACGATGCAGTGACATGTAGCAACACCTGAATTCAGCTCTATATCTTGAGAATGCAAATACATTCACCAAGACATGGCTGTGTGGTTTTACCTACCTTACAAGAAGGCACAGATTTGGGGAAAAAAAAAATCATCTGTTTTTTTAATTTCTTTCATTTTTAGAAAAGCTAGAAAGTTTAACTTTTCAACTTGCAGCCCCCTCACATAGCAGTGATCTACCAGATGAACAGAAATGAAATGGCTGATCAGTATGCTTTTGCTATAAAAAATAAAAAATGTGGGATAAACAAATGTTTCATAAAACCAGTAAAATGTTAAAGAAAGAGCAAAAGCAGCATAAAGCTCAACTGATACAAAAAAGTAGAGGCACAATAATGCTCTTTTTTTAAAGGAACAAAAGATGAAGTGGTTTCATGCTATATGAGGAGGGAATAGCAAATTCTCTTGAGGTAGCTGTAATCATGGGCCAAATTCCTAGGTTATGTTGTTCATCTTTCAAATTTTTTTCAGAGCTTCATCTAAGTACCAGGTGTCAGAAATTGGTAGCTGTTGGCTCTTTTTGACTGAGAGAGAACCTCCAAGGTGATATTTAATTAACACAGCAGCTATCACCATCATGTCAAAACACTAACAGCCTTTCCTAGTTTCATCTACAGACAAAGCACGTTGTGGTAGAATTTGCATTTGCGCTCTTCTTTGTTCTAGAGCTTTTCCTTGCTGGATGTGTCATGTGTGGAAACATTAGGAGTTTCCAGTTCCTCTATACAAGAAATGATGTGATGAATGTGTAGGCGGTGGCAAAATGCCCACTGATTTTGATGGGGCCAGGATTTCACCCAAAAAGTTCTGGCCCCAGTCCATTTTAGATGAACGGTTTGTTTCCAGTAAACAAATATAAACTGGAAGTTATCTGTCCTCTTAAAATAAGCCTTTATTACCTCCTGGTTCCAAATGAGTTTTTGGTATTAGAAAAACATCCTTGCTTGGTACAATCCTTCAAGCAATGATCTCTCCCGACATCTGGAAGCTTAGAGGGATATATATCCGAGACATAGAAGCCATGGCAAAAAAAAAAGGCAGGAGGAAAGGAAAAGTGTCCTGTTTACACATGTATGTGCATGGCAGCTGGCTGACTGTCATCTTAGCTAATGTGCCATGTGTGATTTTGATAGTGGATTGTACTGCTGTCTTAGCAGAAGGTGAATGACTGCTGTCCTGTATGAGGTCTAATAGAAATGCATGGGTGACCCCAGCTTGCCCAGGGTCTTCAGTGTGAGAAGGCCAGGCTGGACAGGTCTGTTTGCCAGTAGAGGTGAAATGAAGAAATGTCCTCCAGCTTTGGAGGCGTTAATGGTAGGAAAGGCCCTCAACAGGCACCTGCGTTGTGTGATCTGATGTGGTCAAAGCCCACAGTGTCAGAATCCAGATACATGCCCCAACAGCACTGCTATCCAAATCCTAATCATGAGAGAAAGGTGGGCAGAAAGAGTCCCTCCAGGTGGAGGCTCACCTGGGAGGTAAAGTAACACTGTGCATGCTGGCTTTTCCACCTGCATGTCTAGGGTGTGAGCAAAGCATTTGAAGAAATTAAGCCCTATTAAATACCAAACAGAGTCGTGTTTCATTCCTAAGAGTGGGGTTTTTTTTCATTTTTAACTTTTGTCTTGCATCTTAAAATATTTGTCCTTGCTCTCTCCTATCATTTTCCCCATTTTTGTTGTGAGACCTGTCTGATATTGTAGAGCAAGAAGAATCCAACTGAAACATCAATGTTAGGGTACTCTATTTTCTGCAATGGAAGACACACCCAGGTGCTGTTTTTTTAGGAAACAACAGTATATTTCCTCTTAGGAAGGAGGAATTGGAGTCAGTCTGCCAGTCATTGGAGAGTCAGTATTGGAGCTTATGCTGACAGGTGCTGGCTTTTTAAGGGAGCAGATGGCAGAGAGACATCCAGCAGATCTAATTAAACCATAAGGCATCACAATAACTATGAAGGAAATGTATTCGAGCCTGGCCTTGTCCCACTTGGAAGAAGTTCTGTCACGGTTGCTTGGAGCTTTGGGAAAAAATTGTGTGATTATTATTTATTTTAATCAGTTCTGGGTCTTCTCAGGCGTGTCAACAAGGGGGTTTGCTGCTCCAATCCATGCTCATCCATGCTATCTCCTCTTCAGAACAGGAAGGTTTTGTTGCCAATAGCAGCTGGTAGGACTTCAGGAGGAACCAATGTGAAGAGTAGAGGAGGCAGGAGAAACAAGATGCTAAACTGTGGCATGCAGAATAGGAGGATGCCTTCTGCAATAACCCATGGTTTAGACTTCATTCTCTGCTGATTTTCTTTCTTTTTTTCCCCCTGTCCTTTTCCTACAACCATATGTGGTCAAGAGGTTACCGTCTCTGTTCCCCTTTCCCTGCAATATGAATGCAAGAGATTCAGATTGCTTAAAAGTCTCATTTTCCAAGTGCCACACTGTGAATGCTTGGAAAATGCTAATTATTGCATAATAAAAAGGGTTTGTATAAATTATGATTTCTTTTTCCTCCCAGAAAAATCTAGCTTTTGTTGAAATCATCCTTCTTTTTCTTTGAAGCTGCAAACCATTAGGCATTGTATGTGAATAATGCATAGCCGGATATTATGCTTATAACCAAAATATAATCATTAAAACACCACTTACTAAACAAAGCTTGAAGCTTTTTGTGTAAAAACCGTTAGGATCACACACATGCACAAGTACCGATTCACAACGTGGTAGGATAATGAGCAGTCTAAGGCACACACTAAAGTGCAGATAATGAGACTCCTACTTACTCACATTTCATTAGCAGTATAAAGGATCTAAATCAGCTCTGTTGCTACTCATTCCATAAAGCATTGTCATCACTTTCATTTAAAAAAACTGATCTTAGTTCGCTATAATTACTGTATAAAAGCCCTAGATATTGTTTCCAACAGATCAGGTTTACTTTCCTGAACAAAAATGGGTATGGACATCACAATGCGCTATGTATCAACTAGTCAGGTTTATCCACCCCTACAATGGCTCATCTTACTCTGAAAATAAAGGGACCTCTGGCTGACCTTGTGATTCAGAGTTCATTGGCAGGGAGCCTCTTTTAAAGCATGTTTGACCTCCACCTAGGAGCTACAGCAGCTCTTAGCGTCAGACAAAATACAGCCATTGAGAAAAAATTCTCCATGTGCAAATCTCTCAACAACTCCTGGGGACAGGGAGGTCCCATAAAGTGCTGAGAGTGTGAGGAAGAGGAGGTCTTCACCTCCCTGGGACTTTGCTGCAGGACCACGAGGCTGTCCCTGCGTTGCAACACCTGTACCCTGCAGTGCTCATTGCTACAGCTGCAGTGAGCAAATGATACCTGCACTGTGATGCTCTGCGGGGCCCAGTCTGGAGCAGTTTTGTTGGTGCCTTAAATCTTTACTAGGTAGCTCAGTTACAGTAAGACAGTGGCAGATGGAGTATCTCCTGGTAGCACGCAAAATTCAGGAAAGGTTTAGTTTAGGGCTTTGGCTGCAGGACCAGAAACTGTTAATGCTGCTGTTCTTCTCAGATGTGCAGATGATGGAGCATTTATTCCCTCTGGGGTGCTCCCAGCCTGGGTGGGCTCTGACCACCCTCTGCCAGAATCCACCCCAGACCCCTTGGCTGCCTTAGCCCCAGGCAAGGTTCAGGATCAGCTGGTCTCAGTGGCACAAGGTGCTATAGTGAGCAACAAGAATAATACTGACGGCTCAACGTGCCCTGGGACTTGAATGACCAGGGCTCATGGTCTGCACATGGCCCACGCACCAGTAAGAGAAAGCACGGAGCCATGTGTAAGGCAGTGATTATCACCTCACAGGCATTTTTAATTTATGAAGTACTGAACAGCTGAAGCACGCAGCCATGAGCAGCATCGTGTGTTCAGTTCATGCTGTGTATATTTAAGCATGTATCCTGGGACATTTTTGATCAGCATGTCCTGCCTATTCAATATAGCAAGAAACTTCTGTAAACTTGTATTAATTCCTTGACGGATTATGGACATATGCTGCTCCTTGGAACAATTAGCTATTGTGTAGCCCTTCTTGCCACACTCCATATATCTACCTTAGATGCCTAGATTAAAAAAAAAAAAAGAAAAAAAAATAGACATCTTAGCATTGGGTCTGCAGAGATAAAATAGATTTGCTCTGTCTGTGGCATGCATTGCCTGGGCAAGTCACTTAGCCATCCTGGTTTTATCATTCCAAAGTAAAAATGGGAAATATTATGTAAGAAATTCATATCTCAGTGTTGTGAGGATGAAATAGTTGCTGAGTGAGATGCTCTAAGGTTTAGCACATCACTGAAGGAAAGTGTGGCCTTTTGGTGAAGGCACCGAGTCAGAAACCAGGACCTCCATGTCCTGCACAGGCTCTCTTACCATGCCAAATGGCTCATGTAAGGTTCAAGTGGTTGTTAAAGTTGCTGAGTCTCATAATATCTAATGCAACCAATATCTGTACCCTATTACTGGACAATTACACTGGCCTTGTCCCGACTGTTTTCTACCATAACTATTGTTGGTTTGCCCCAACAGCATGGTCTTGCGAGCTCGATTGCCTTTCACCACTTTAAGACACTGTAATACTTACATAAAAGTAACCTTACTATTTTCATCCTTCGTCAAACCCATAGTTCTCAAATCTTTTGAGTATAAAAATCTAGAGCAGACTCTTCTGAACACTGCCAGCCTGACATTTAATAATTTTTATACACTTTCCTGCCTAAATATGTTCTATTTAAAAGGATAATTCTTGCTTATTTTCATACAGCATTATAGTCAATTAATGTTTGGTTCATTGGTACCCTTCATCCCGAACCTGCAACTCATTATAGACATGAATTATTAAGCTTCACCGTATTTATGAGAGATGTACTTGAAGTGTAGTAACTTTACTTTTGCATGAAGGTCACTCCAAGTAATGAGTGAAGGATTGAATTGCCCACAGTCTTCCAGCAGGACTGTGGCCAAGACAAACAGAAGACACTGTCCTGGACTTTTTGTGAAGCTTTGTGTGACCTACTGCTCTGAAAATATAATACATGCCTTTTATTTAAAATTTGCTGAACTGATCAATAGAACATTTCTGCAGAAAGATTCTTGGAAAATTTTCAACATGACTGAATAATTGCTTTACAGTACAAAAGAAAATGGAAAATTTTGGTTATTTAAACATATTCTTATTATATAACAACCACTATATTTAGTAATAGGTTTTTATTTTTAAAACCACATTAGTAAGAAATAGAGCATTTTTTGGTTTAGTAGCAAAATTTGAAAGCGGGAAAAGATTTTTTTCCTTTACAGTACCACCAGCTCATTTCTTGATTAGGTTGATTTTTTCCTTCTTGTTTTTAAGATTTTATTTATTTATTTATTCAGTTTGCATAGGATTAAGGAGGTTACACATTTGTGACATGATCTCATTCAAAACTCATCCGTGTGCCACTGCATTGAGTAGAGCATGAAAACACTTGGGTCATGTTCCTCAGGTGGTACAGACACAAGTACCTTCATAGGCTTCACTAGTAGCTTCAGTCAAAGAAGCTTTGGTAGAAAACCTGTTGATTCATCAAAATACAGCTGTTGTGCATGAAACTGATAGTCAGAGTCCTGCTTATTAAAGAAAACAGACAAAAGATCCTGTACATTTTTAGAGACATGAGCCCCTAAGAGCATTTTAAAATCCTTTATAAGCCCACTTTTTGGATCGTGAAGAGCCAGATCTAAATATTTCTAAGTGTTTTTTCAAGGAGGAAAAAGCTCTTCCTCCTGTGCTTGGCAATTCAACCCTTTAAACCTGTGTGAAAACTTGTTCTGATGTTCCTATCTTCTATGCCAACTTTCAATCAAGAAACAAACGTTTCCATCCAATTAAATAAGGAAAAAGAGGGTTGATTTTTGCAATGATGCTTCCATTGAGCTTGTTACATCAACGCAATCTCTGAGCAGTCTCCAAAGGTGGCATATCAGACAATGTTTTCTTTTCCAAACTAAAAGCTAATCAGGCTGGTAGGGATGCAGTAGGAGCTCTCGGGAGAGAAGATGCAGCTGATCACTGCGGTTCCCCCTCCCTGCAGGCTGTGATGGCTTCCAGCTCTCCTGTTGAAGCCCAGATATTCACTGATCTTTGACACCCCAGGACTTCATACTGCCAATGCATCTGACACTGTACCCATCAGGCTGGAATCCAGCTGATTCATTCAGTACTGGTATGACCTGATTTCATGCAGGTAATATCTATGCTGGGAAGTGGTTTGAACTGATAGGAACGGGTTGCACTGCAAATGATGGTGATGACTCCTGGTCCACAGTAAATGCATTTCAGTGTGTGTTTATGGGGCTTACTCTGCCCTGGTCTCGTGCACTGAACACCTCTTAGGAGCTGCAGTGCTACTTCCCATTTAGTTTCGTCACAAACTGATCCAGCTTGGGCACTCAAGACCATGCTGTGGTATGACCAGTATGGTAAGCGGAGATGACTGGGAGACTCCTTTCAAAAGTGCGCTCATGATCCAAACTAAAACATTACAGTTCAATGCACTGATACAGGCAGAAATTTCAAGAGGGAAAATAATGGCAAAACATCCTGGTGACTTCAGTGGCCCCAGACTTTCACTGAGGTTTGTCTTGAGAGGAGAGCAAGCCCAGGGATGCAAAAGAGAGTGAATGGGAGGATAGTGAAATTTCTAAGAAGTAAATGTATAATAATAGCAAAATCCCAGGGAAAAGTTCACAGGGATTTCTTTTTTAGTTGTTATTTTTGGTTATCAAATAGATATACAAGAGAAATTCAAATTGGCAAACTATTTGGAAAGTTAACTTTCCCCATACTCTTGTGCTCAGCAAAAGCCTATCAAAAGGAACAGAGATGAAACCCCTAGATTTTGTCTCTAAATGCATACTGTATTTAGACAATGGATTTTATTAATACCATCTTCATATAAGCTATTGTAATTACTAACGTTTTGCATTATTTGCATGCTTCTTAGTCCCATAGGATTCTCCGTGAGAAATGCTGCCCAAATCATCTTCCCCTTTTCCTTCTTTTTTAACCAAAAATTTTCTCCTTCTCTCCCCTGGCTTCCACATGTCCTACCAAGCAAGAAAACATAGGAAGCCATTGTCATCTGTTTGGGTGAAGAAAGGATGTGCAATGAAAGGTACCCAGAGATGTGTCTCCAGGGAAGCAACACAGTGCCAATGAAATTCTGAATGAACCAAACCTACAGACTAAAAGGACTACACCAAAGCAAAGGAAAAAAAGGAACAGGCATTTAAGCAAATGTGCATTAAAGCACCTGAGCCCTTATGGTCTGTTTAGAAAATTCTCACCAAACATAACATTTAATTTCCATACCAATGTCAGCCTTAGATAATATCTCTTCTACCTGATGCCAAGAGTTGTTATTAATTGCTGTCTGAATGCTCATCTCTATGCAGCATTGTGGAGACAGACTAATGTCGCATTCAGGGACTTTCAGTCAATCCACATAAATGTGAGCGAAGGACTATTGCAGGGAACTTCTATAGCAGGCATGGGAGTGGATTTAATGTTTATTTGCTGGGAAGATATTAGGCAATCATCCCTTCTTTTACCAGGCAAGATCATGTTTGGGTCAGAATCTGAACTAAAAATTACATGAGTGTTGTTTTTCTGACTGCTTTCATAGTTTGGTAGAGAATGAATTAAAAAATGTAATTTCCATTTTTACAATTTAAAGATAGTGTCAATACTTTTCCCCTCTTTAGCGTATTCTAGTTACTGCCTACTAATCTCTGCTTTTCATAGGAAATTATAATTGCTTTTTGCAGATCCTTTCCTTCTTATCTGCTAATTTTTAAGGGTGAGTTATGCTGGCAGATAGATTCCAGCAAATTCTTTTCTCTGAGCTGTTTTCAGTTCTGCTTATGTTTTTTTATGATAGATTTATTGTTATGCTTACATAGGTAGTGAAATCTTCAAAGCCTGCTGTTTCTTTCTGAAAGAAAATAGAAAAAGAAATACCCCAAACAATTAAGAAAATAATTGCTTCCTATCCTGTGTCTCTGACTTCATTCCATCTTTCTTGCTTATGCTAAATAAAGCTTTTTCTACCAAGGAGTAGGAAAATTAGGATTTTGTTTTTCTCAGGTCTGAATGTATTATTTTCCAGTCACCTGATGACTCCTCTTCTTTAGAAATCTTTAAGTACATCTTAATCTGAAAAGGTACATTGATTAGAGTGCTCATTCTCCTGTTTGCAATCAGCCTGTGTTTTGTTCCCTGAACTTCAAAGAGTTGATTATATTGTGTCCTGGCTTCTCCTGGGTCTGGATTTTGATCTTGCTGATAATAGTGTAAATAGGAAAAACTTGCTTGAAATCACTGTATCCTGTCAACAAAAATAAGATTTGACTTGGATCTTATTAAGAGACAACTATATTTGCTCCATGCCTCCACCAGTTTTCTGTCTGGCTCCAAATCCTCACTGCAGAGTATCCATCTAGTGTACAAACTCCTCATGAGCTCTAAACCTTAGCTCTATGTCTTTTATTTTTCACACTTCTAATTCCTGTTTCTGGTGGTCCTGCATTGGGCTTGTTCCCTCTCCATGCCTCTACAGGTGTTTCACCATCTCTTCTTCTCACTCATCCCTTCATCAGAGTTCTCTGTCCTGAGCTACTTAGCTACTTCACCTGTTCGATTCGCTAGAAATTGCTCCAGACCTCATCCATCTTTCTCCTGTTCACTGACTCTTCTTGCTGTGACTAATCAGGACATTATCTGCTGTATGAAATGATGGCTTGCAATATTTGCTTCCCTGTGGATCACAACAGTAGACAAATAATCCAGAGGCAGCATTAGACTTTCCTCTCCAGTTTCATTTTTTTGACACCCTGTGGGGAGAACTGACATGGGGGTTTTGTGAATACAAGATGATCTTTGCTGTGGTTCACAGGCAACACCAAGTGAGATAATATAAATTTCAAAGCCTTCATCTTGATGTGACTTTGTGTTTGTCAATTTTGTGCCCATAAACAGCATGTGACCAGATTATATCACAGGACTTGGGTGTTTAAGCAAATTTGTTTTCCTGACCTGCTTCATGGGTGGTTCCAGCCTGCAATGCAAAGTGCTCTCTGGTGTGTTTGATGTGTCCTTGGCTTGGTCATTTACTGAGGTGAGATTTTTTTAACCCTCTGGAGAAAAATGTTTCTTCTGTGAATATTCATTGGTCATGATGGTAACCAATTAATAATTTCCTAGACAGAGCTGCATGACACTTCTCTACTTCTCTTTTCCAAAAGAACAGGTCTCAAAATTCTCCTCATTGAGTGGGTTGTAGCTACCATCACCTCATCACACAGCCCACCTGCTCACCACCTTCTAACACACGTGACTTTCTTCTGGCCAGTCACTGCAATTGTTGGTGTGGAAAGGCCACATGAAGAAGCATTCATATTTTTTGTGGCTTCTTAATGACATTTGGCAACTGAAAGTGAGGAGTAGCCAGCACCATGACATTAACAAACAAGAAGAAGAGAGCCATGGAGAATCCTCAGAGAACTTCAGCACAGAGCAGTGTGGGACAAAGAGTGTCTATTTATTTCCTGGAGATGCTTCTCTAAAGGAAAAGCATTGTGAGAAAAAATCCATTATCTACTGAGTATCAGAAATCATTCAGAGAAAATGGGGTAATGCAATTTACCTATGCTTTTTAAAAAAAACCTGAACAGTGGAGATATTTTCTTAGCTCCATGAGAGATTCAAAAGCATTCATGTATGTTGCTGGGTTAATGGCATTTCATGGGTCCCTGAGGATAGCTTGGCCTCATCCCATGCCCGGCAATGCAGTGGAAACTTTCAATTATTCAAGCACAAGGAAAAGGTTTGTTTAAATAATAACGAGTAGCATGAGGCCAGTTCTGTAGAGTGTTTTAGAGCGTTGTCTTCCAAGACCATTTGTTTGTTAATGGCATTCAGCTTAGGTGTTCAGAGGTCAACCTTGTGGGACAGCAAACGTGTTTGGGATCTGCATTCACTTGGAGCTGCTGGAGAGGAGAGTGAGCTCTGGAAGACCTGTGGGGGAAGCTGGTAGCTGTGAGTTTTGAAGGTTTGTAAGTACTCTGAATGTTACCATGTAGAACTTAAATGTTCAAAGCAAAGCAAAAAATGCCATTGTTACTGATCAATGAGACTGTATTTACAAGTTTTGTGTTCCCCCTATTTTTCTGGAAGAATGGCAGTAAGAAGTACTTGGAAAACTCTAAGGGTTGTTCTAGACTTGATGGAGGAAACAGGAGTCCTCCTAGTGGCTTCATCTTTATGGTGAGATTGCATCTTCCTCAACATTAGTGGTCCAAAAGCCTGGTGCCAGGTCCAGGTGGGTCCCCCAGGACCTGCCCTGGATGTCTCCCTGCAGCAGGGACAGAATGCCCCACGGAGGTGCACATCCTCCCACTGACTGTAGAGGCCATCTCAGACTAGGCACTGCATGGCTGGGTGGTAGATGCCTGAGAGGAGTCTTGCTTTCACCAGCTGGGGCCAGATCTTCAAAACAAATCTAATCCCTAAAGACCATGCCTGGGGGGATCTTCACAGCTGCCTAAGCAGGTTAAAAGCCTGTGCTCCTTTGAAATCAAAGAACCTATACAGCTGCTTTTGAAAATTCACTGGTTTCCAGTCAACACTGGATCTACAAGTTTTGTGGTTTATGTTTTTGTTTTGTTTTGTTTTGTTTTTTAATCTGGTTTTAAATCATTATTCTAGCCTTGAAGTAGAGGGCAATATTTCCTCTCAAGAAATTTATCCCCAGTTCCATTGATATTAAGAACTTCTCCATATGGTCACTTGCCTTACTGGGGAGCCTCTCTCCCGATGGCATTGATTGCTCTTTGGCTGAGAAGCATAAAAGTAAACATAGAAAACACTGAAGGGAGCTAATGTCTGAATTTGCTGGGGTAGAACCAGGGAGAATTCTCCCTTTGTTCTTACCCATGTGTCCTGGTTTCAGCTGGGATAGAGTTAATTGTCTTCCTAGTAGCTGGTACAGTGCTATGTTTTTGAGCTAGGTATGAGAAGAATGTGGATAACACACTGATGTTCTCAGCTGTCGCTAAGTAATGTTTAGTCTAAAATCAAGGATTTTCAGACTTTGATGCCTAGCCAGCAAGAAAGCTGCAGGGGCACAAGAAGCTGGGAGGGAATACAGTCAGGGCAGCTGACCCAAAGTGGCCAACAGAGTATTCCATACCATATGACGTTTTAGGAACTGGGGGGGGCATCGCCGCTCGGGGACGTCCGGGTGCGTCGGTCAGCAGGTGGTGAGTAATTGCATTGTGCATCACTTATATATTCCAATCCTTTTATTATTACTGTTGTCATTTCATTAATGTTATTATCATTATTAGTTTCTTCTTTTCTGTTCTATTAAACCGTTCTTATCTCAACCCACGAGTTTTGGTTCTTTTCCCGATTTTCNGAGGCTTGCCCCAAAAAAAAAAAAAAAAAAAAAAAAATTAAAAACCCAAACACCAAAACTCAAAAAAACGAAAATCTGAAACTGTATTATAAATGGTGGCCACCTGGCTCAACTCTGAGTGTCTTCTATATAACTACAAACAATTCTTTTGAGGGTATTACCTTCTGGGAGAAATCACCAAAAATGTGTGATTTTTATTGCTGAGTATAGTCTCACCGCAGACAACTGGGACATAGTCATCCGCATTTGGTCATATCCAGATGACAGACTCCTGAATATCTTGGACTTTTTGGACAATGTTGACTAAATCACTCAAGCACTGTAAGAAAATTTGGGAGGTTTGATTTGGGGATGAAGGGGGGAAGAATTTCCTGTAACTGTTCCTAACCGTATCTATCCTATTAATTAAATAACATCCTTCCCNCCCCCCCCCCCTTCCATTTTTTTTGTAAGTGGTAGACTTTTTTTTTCAACATTGAGATACTAGTATTAAAAATTGTGGAAGACAAATGTGGTGGGATTTTTTTTAAAATGTCATGTGGGGTTTTTGTAGCTGAGAAATACTGAAATGGATACTGAGTTAATGCCACATATATCAGCCCCAAACCATCTCGCTTTTCTGATTGTTTAATTTGGGAAAGATGAGCAACTTGTCTTGTGTCTCCTTACTTCACTGGTGCGATAGGGAGCCTGGACGTGGATCACAGCTCTCCCGTTTTCTGGTGGGGTGGGAGTGGGAGCAGCCCACGGAGCAGGCTCAGGCTTCCTCAGTGGTGGTAACAGAATTCAGAGATGGATGGAGTGGTGAGAATGAAATTTGTGGTAGCAGTTAACTTATCCTCTATAATAAAAATTAAGAATATTGATGGAATTTGGGGGGTGTTTGGCTGAAAGAGATGTCAGACGACTTTCTGGGCACTCTCTGTCATGCAAGGGACCTATTGATTTTAGGGATTTTGATCCTGATCCTCACTTTCCTTCTGCTCTAGAAGAGGGACCATGACCTCCTGGTCTGTCCCACCACCCTGAAGGAAGGATCTTGGACAGCAAGGACAGCCTATCCCCATCTGCTCAGGCATATGCAAAACAGGCAGTCTGAGAGCTGAGCCAAGTTTTTCATGGAAGGCTTGTCTCCCAGTAGTTTTCTGTGAATATACAGTGAATAGTCTGTAACAAAAAACTGGAAAGGAGAGAAGTTAGCTGCAAAAAATGCAATGTTAGTGACCTGTTAATGGGATAATTCTGCTCAAATTACATGCATACATTTCCAAGTGTGGGACCTCGGCTCACATGACAACTGACAGACGAAGGTTTGGTCAGGAGACGTGGTGGGGCTTTCAGCTGCCAGCCCAGGTGGTGATCTATAGCGTGGCAGGCAGGCAGCCAGCATAGCTGAGTAGATGGTTCTGCACGTCGCTGCTGAGCCTGTGGCCCGGCCACTCCTGCACGCTGGGCATTGCTGTCCTGTTCAGACACTGCTGGAAATCTGGCTGCTACCTTTGCTTAATCCTTAGCAGACCCTCTCCTCATGAACAGGTTGTACTGTCTCTGGTTTCTGGGCCAAATTACAACCCAAAGAATTCCCTTGGTGCTTTCAAATAAATAAGTTTTCCTCCATCCCATCTCAAAATTTGCCACATAGTCTTTTTCCTTCTAGTAGTTCTCTCCTTCTGAGTTGGCTGAGTTTCAGTAGAAGATGAACAAAGTACTTCTGCAACAGGTGATCAGCTGGCATCAGCCAAAGCAGCTCTGTTCATTATAATGGAGTTTTTCTTGCACCAGCGGATGATCTCACCCAGGTTCCCTAAAAGCACCTGGGATGCAGGCGATGAGAACATAGTACTAGCTCAGGGCTTGCTAGTGCTTGGGAAGATCCCCACCAGAGCCATCAGGATAATTTTTACAAGCAGCACCCCTCTCGGCAAGGCTTTGTTCTGTGGGACAAATCGGTCAGGACAGTCTCGAGCTGCAGCCCTGGTATTAGTCCTGGGCCAGCTGCTGGAGTACAACAGAGCTGCCTGTGCAGGTTTGCTTAGATTGAAAGGTCATTATCGCTGTTGCTGCAAAGTGTCTCTGAGTGTGCAGCCTTAATGAATATTTGTATTGTAATAGTGCCTTCAGGTTCACAAAGGCGTTAAGGGCCTCACTCTGTTATGCTCTGTTCATACAGCTACTAGGAGACTGTTACTGCCCCAAGAGCTGCCAGAATAAAGACAAATGGGTTGTTCTGTGAGCTGTGCAGTTAATGAAGCCTAGATTCATACAGATTTGAAGCCTATACGACTGACCTTTTCCAAAATGCTCCCTCCCCTCCCCAAATACTTACTATCCTGTTCTTGCTACAGAAACACCAATTTCTCTTTGCAATTACTTTCTTTCGTTTCCTCAACTCCAGCCACAGGCAGAGCCTACTCTCACTGTGTCAGGGACGGAGGCAGCACGTACCCTGGCTGTTTCAGAGCTGCACGCGTGGTTTGGTCAGGAAGCATGAACATGCTAAATACTTAGCAAAAGGCCATACTGAAGAGGGGGCTTCAAAGTTTGCTTCTGGTGGGGCCACTAGATTGGCTTTCTTCCCTTAAGCTTACAGAAACAGGACGCAAGCAACTCTTCCACCAGGGAGGGTGTTTGATGGCATTAAAAATTATCAGGTTCAATATATCTTGATACCTGTTTAAACAATTTTAAGACCTCCACCCAACTTTTGTAGCAAATAATCCCTCTGTGCCTCTGACTTTCCGATTTGTGAGTACTCCAGGACTGTAACAGGAACTCTTTACTGGGGGAAATGGAGCACTCCTAAGCTGTGGAAAACACAATAGCAAAGTATGTGCAATTAGTATGTGTAACAATATCCCTTCCAAGTACTTTTATCCCCATGTATCTAATCACCTTCTCTGCTACAGCTGCAGATGTATTGTAGTCTCTTAAAAATGTAAATTAAATAATCCACTGATTAAACTGTTGCACACATTTAGCATATTGTTGAAGAAGATTTCAGGTGCATCACAGAGCATTTTTCTTACAGCGTGCATCTGGTCCATTACTGAATCTTGGCGAGGAAAGGCTCTATGGTGGGATTTCTTTGGTCCCCATGAGCACAAGCTCCATCTCAATGGCTTTGCCTGCATTCAACTGAGTTGTAGTCTAAGGGTCAAACATTGTGCCCAGCCTCAACAGGGACACCTGGAGCCTATGCACATGTGTATTAGAACAAGCCCTCTGTGGTCTCTGAATGTCTGAGGCAGCATAGTCTAATGCAGAAACATGAGTTTAAGAGCCATTTGATCTTTGGTTCTTATTGGCTCTTCTCTGAATTTAGTCAGTATCTTTGAGTTTCGATAATTTTCTGCCTATCTGTAGGTGCTGTCTAGCAAGAATTGGATTTCCTAATCTTCCTACATAGTTACTGCAATAAAAAGACTTGACTCTCCTTCTGAAATTGGTTGTCTCTCCGTTGTCTCTGTTGTGAGCGTACAGCAACTGCAGTCCTAGCTTAGGTACCTAAACATTACCTTGTGTGCAATTAGGCTTGACTTTCATTCTCTCTTTGGTTACAACATTCACTTCTAAGGAACAAAAGATTTTACTGTGCTACAGTGCTAATTCTGTAGCATGTCCTTTAGGAGATGAAAGACAGAGAACGACAGTGATCAGAGGCTGAAAAGGGAAAGCATGTTTCCTAACAGCAGTTAAACAAATTCTTCTCCCCATCCTGGGCTGTCAGCGTGCCGCCAGACCTCCCTACCAACTCACTTCTGCCTCCCTGGCTGGGCTGTGCAGCAGTTTCCCCCTTTTTTTTTTCAGTAGGATTATAGAAATCAATCCAAGTAAGAAAAGGAAGAGAGCTAACAAAATTATGAAGAGATATTGGCAACAGCTAGGGGCTGGAAGAGAAACTGTGGGTGTGAATGCTAGAATGAGAAAAAAAGAATAATTGCCTTTTAAAAACAAGAAAGAGGTGATAAATAACCCTGAGTAAGGCCATGAGTACAAGAAAGAGCAGTGTAGAGATGGACAGCACAGATCAAATGCAGAAGAAAATAAATGCAAATGAAGAATGAATAAGAAGAGTAAGAAAAGAAAACCGAGTTTGGATGAGTTAATTTTATTTATACTCTTTTAAATATAGAGAAGACTTTCCCTGGAGACATCCTACCTCACAGTTTAAAAAACAAACAAACAAAACAACAAACAAACCAAAAAAAATGATGTCAGTCAGATAAGAATGACAACTCACGCTGCCTGCCTTCAATCCTCAGGACAAACATATGCAAACAGCTCTAAGCCTGGAAATCCTGCTGCAGAAGTCCACTTCTGCCAAAAATCCTGCAGGTGCAATAGAGAGATTGCAGCACAGATAAACAACTCTTCTAGGGATGCTAGGCATGTATCTCACTTCATCTTTTGCCACCTGCCTCCTTTTTCAAGTAAACCTATAAAAATGATTCAAAGGAAGATGAGAGAACATATACACAAGAAATCACTCCTTTAATAGAAAGCAGTGGCTTGTGGTTGGGTGTGTTTATCTCAGCTCCCTGGTCTTTCGGAGGGCTCCCTCCTACCCCTGCTTCAATCCTCTCTTGCTGCTGCTCTTCCCTTGAATAAGTGTTAAGCTACTGCTGCAGATTTTTTTAAACACTGATATGAAACATCCTGCCTCTGTCACTGTTGCCTAGTTTATGCTTTTCCTAGGACCCTTTGAATTAGCCGGAGCAGGGCCAGCTGGGGCTTAATGGCAATTACTCTGAGGGAAGGATTGATTGCTTCCCCAATCTGCCATCACTCCAAATCAAGCTGGGCAGGGGGAAGAGAGGCTATTTTTCTCATCAGGTAACAGGGTTTGAGTGAAGATAAGCAGAAACAATCAAAACTAAGCTATAGCTTTTCTGTTTTATGAAAAGAAAGTAGCCTTTCCTACCAACTTTTGCTAACTGCCGGAGTTCTGCTCCACACAATTACCTCCTCATTTACCTGCTCCAGAGAGACTGTGAATATCTGCAGATCCCACCGAAAAAGGAAACAGCACCCTCTTTCCTCTGGAGGAATGAAGAGAATGGGCAGAATTTTGTAAATCTTGGCAAGATGGTGTGGGAAAGATGAAAACTAAATACCACCCATAAAAAGTAAGCAAGACAAGCATAGAAGCACAAATTAATAACTAAATGACTCTGATCTTGCCAAGGACCTTTCATTTACTGGTGTTTAGCTTTAGAAAAGCTGGAGGGATGGGAGAAGAAGCAAAGCCAGAAAGTGTACAACATCTCTCCTGATATCAGCAGAAGATCTGCTCTGAGGCACGTCCAAGGTTTACCTACAGTGATGAACTCATGCTCATGGCAATCCAGCTAGATGTTTGTTTGGTCTGGTGGTGATGTGTTAAACCCTCTGACTATTGCAGGGGAACTCTCCTTGTCAGGAAGCTGCTAGTCTTCTCCTAGGTCAGGATCATGAACTTCAGTGTATGGTCAACCTTAAAAAGTGTTAAACAGGAATTAAAAGGCNCCCCCCCCACACACACCCCGCCTTGAATCTTACTAGTCCAATTTAAAAGATTGTCCCTACACCTTCTGAATTAGCCTGGTGAGCTGATATGGGAAACACTGTGACTCGTAAGTATAATTGCTTTGGTTGATGTGAGTGATCAATGCATTTCAAAAAGATGGGAAGCTCAGATTAGTTGTCTGTATGATATGAATGGGACCATATTGACAAGTTCCTCATACTTGGCTTCAGTCCTGTTTCTTCCGGTAAAGATGCGTGATAGTCAAGTTGCTGTTAAGACTCTCCCCACAGAGTTGGAGACTTGGGGTCCTGGATTTGGACAGATGTGCTCAGCATATATGAGCCGTTTGGAGAGGATGGTCCGTAGGTCGTTGTGAAATAAAGTGTGAAATCGAGCAAGTGCCAGAACTAAGGCTGGTGGGAGTCTGCTATTCTGGAATTCCCAGATGCTCATTTTGTGGGCCAGCGTCCTCTCAAAATATCCTCACAGATCCATGTTGATGCCATATTGATACATCTTGCATCCTACCTCAATGTTTCAGGTGGTGTCGTAGGCTACGCAGTTCAGGGAAACAGCCATGGGTTTATTTTGTTCCCTCTCTTCACCCCACCCCAGCCCCATTAAACAGTATTCTTTGACTGACTTTGCTGCAGTCATCCCCTTTGCTTTTCACGATGCCTTATGTATTGTGCCTTTCAGGGTAAGAAACCACAAGGACAAGCAACTAAAGTTGGCTTTTAGTTTCATGAGCTGTAAGATGTTCTTGTCTCCATCTATTGCTTTGGATTGTACTGTGGAAATTTTGTACTTATGCCACAGTTCTTTTTTTCCTTATGATTCCTCTAGTCTTTATTTTTGTCCTCTTTAGTGAGGATGAACAGTGAACACTTCTGTCAATGTGCATCTGGTTTTGTGCTGCACGAAACTTCTTTGTGAGCATCCCTAGTTCCATATCATTTTAGCATGCATGTTATTTAGCTGACTTCTCTCCAAGTTGCAATTTGTGCTGCATTCATCCACATTTGTTTCTGGGTTGTGCATGATTTTCTAGATAGATATATATATATATATATAGTTGTTTTTCTGACTCCAGATGGCCGACTGGGAGATTTCCTTAGAGATTGCTTCAGTAAACTTTGAATGTGGTCTGTGGTGACACTGCATGAGGTGCAGACAACATACTGAGCTCTAACAGAGTTGCTACAACCTCTACAACTGCAATTACTAAGTAGTCTTGGTGTGTTAGTCACTGTAAACAGGGTAAGCTTGGTGTGGATGAGACCAAAATGAATCTAACTGCTAATCAGTACACTAAAGTGTACCCAGGATCATATCACATATGCTGTAATTACCAGCTAGGAGGAATCGAAGCTGTTGACAGTGAACTGAATCAACTAAATACTGATAACTGTGGATATGGATATGACTGTGTATTATAAATGTTGGCCTGGGAGCTGATATTGCCAGTTGAGCTGCAACTCAACTTTTGAAAATACAAAGCATTTGGAAATACTGTCTGTGACATGAGACT
Source organism: Pandion haliaetus (assembly GCA_013401275.1). Classification (NCBI taxonomy): domain Eukaryota; kingdom Metazoa; phylum Chordata; class Aves; order Accipitriformes; family Pandionidae; genus Pandion; species Pandion haliaetus. The sequence continues at coordinate 249,872 of VYZV01012067.1, read as the reverse complement.
GGCAGTAAGGGAGTGAATTCAGAGCTCCTGAATATAGGTGACAATTGGTATTTGATACCTAGTTTCAATCTCCGAAATTACAACCTACAGAAATGCTGTAGCTGAACCAGTTATGGAAGGCCTGACTTTGCTGGTACATAGCAATAGTCTGTGTCTGGCTGTTCTGATGGCAGTCACAGCCTTCTGTTGGTTGCCCCAGCATGCCTCTGCCTATGCTGGGAACTTTAGCCATTCCTTCTATGGAAGTCTATAAAACTTGTACCAACTCAGTTTCTCATGATGAGCGGTTTCTTTCTCATGACCCTGTATACCCATCAGCTAGTTGCCTTGCCCACTGAAATCACAGCTGTACCACTGCAGCATGTCCATGGGGAGATAGTCCTACCACTCCATGGATGCCTGCGCTCTGCTCTGCCACCACCACCACTCTGAAGACAGGACATGCACATGCACACGCAAAGAAGAACATCCCTGCCCCGGTATGGGGCTTCCCTCATGGAAGGTCTGGCAAAGCCAAGGGAATGGCAAACTTGTGATGTTTTCCTTGCAGAGAGCAAGAAAAGTAATTTCTGAGAGAGAGAATAATGAGTAATAATAATAATAACAAGCAAGTAAAACAGATGCTTATGAAGCAATAACACCTTACCCTATGCCAACAGAACAACCAAACCTCTTCTGTGTCATAAAGCAATGACAAACTGACCCTGGTAGGAAATGAGGTTGTGTCCCCTTCCCTGTTACTTGTCATGGGGAAGGAGAGAGAGACATGTGCAGAGCAAGCTGAACGAGGGGGAGAGCTAAGCTGTGGTCTGCCTCCAGCTGCAGGGAAGGTCTTGAGCCCATGAAGCACAGCCATCTTCACCTCTATTAGACCTGTGACAGTTTCTGATTACCACAGTATCACCATCTACCTCCACACAGCATTTGGGTTCTCATGAATTGAAGACTGAAGTCAAATTACTAAAACAGGCTGCATAAAAATATCAAGATACTGTGCTGGCTAAGCCCAGGTACTTAAAACAGTGCAGGTATTTCTGCTGCTATGGGATCGCTGAATAGGGACTAGCCTGGTGCAATGCAATTATCAAAAATCGGGAATGTGGTTTACTAATGTAGAAATAAAAACAAGTCTCAGACTGGCTTTCTCTGGGGAGGAGGAGTGACTAGTTTAAATTAATTGTGTGGTGTCAAAGACCACCAGAGCTGACAGGCTTGAAAAATAAGGGAAAGAGGGGAAATGTTCAGTTGCCACAGGAGTAATCACTATGGTATTGCTAATGACATGAGAAGAAACTAAACCTGCTGGTATGCTGCGTGTAGATGTTTTAACCAAAGGGGAGTTGCATGCTCTCAGCATCGGGGCTGGATGTTCTCTTTGACTGATGGATATTGAGAAGGATAATTCTCTAGCAGCTTCCAAGTAAACAGAGGTGAAATTGAAGTTTGCACTGGGATATTAAACTGTATTAAGCAATAAAATTAGCTTTGGCTTGCACCTCCAAATGCTTGCCTTCTGCAGTCGCTAGCACTGGCTCACAGATCGGTGAGTTACGATATGGGGAGTGTGTGCTGGGGCTGTGTGGGTGCCGTTACTATGTATTTGTTTCTGTCACAATTAATCTCTTTTTTCAAGCAATAAAGCTAACAGCAAATTAACAAAGAGTGACAAAAATCTATCTGGCACGTCTTTAGATCTCTCCCACCAGCCGTAACTCATTGTGACTTTATTTTGGGCCAATATTTCCTTCTTGTTGAAAAATTGCACTACCATTCCCTTTAGTTCTTTGACCTATGACTTAAAAAACAGAAGCCTTGGTGCACTGCTTGTTTGTATGAGCCCTGGCACTTGATGAAGAGCTCTCCAAACAAAAGTCTGTGCCTATGTAGACAAAAGATATAAGTCTAATTAAATCCTCTCCTGCTGCCTCTCTTAATTTTTTTTTTAACGAAGTTTATTTAAAATGCAGGATTTATTGACTTTTCTTCATATTAGTTCGATTAAGATGCACTAGGTATTTTCCTCTTTTTTCTCTTTTTTTCCCAGAGGTATTATGCAAACGTCATCTAGATATTCTTGCCTGCTCAGTTCCACTTCACATATTGGCTAGAATTTTTCACCACTTCTGTGCCAGAGATTGCTACACTCTCCAGTGGCTCTTGCATTTCAGTCCGTGTGGTTGCAACAAGTGTCTGAAAGCATACGCAAAGAAATATTTGTGCTTCAGTGAACTTGATTGCTGTTCAAACATCCACCAACCACGTTGTTTGCTTTAAGACACTGTTGTTAGCATGACCCCATTAACTACAGATTTTCCTGTTATGTTCTCAGAAATCTGAACATTCAACAAGCAAGGACCATGAGCTCTGGAAAAGTGCACCCTCTTCACGTGGAATACAGAGGGAAAAGTGAAAACAGAGTACTCCAGGTGATGTCAGGAATGAAGAAGTTCCCCCCTCAACCAAATAATTTTCTGAAAATCTTCTTTATGAAATGTTAAAACTTTTCTTTCCAGGAAATTGGAAAAAGGGAAAAAATAGCTTTCATAACAAAACATGACAATCTCTACAATGCAATGGAGAGAGAGAAGGGGGGAAATGGGAGAAAGCAATAAAGGGGATGGATGAAGAAACCAGGAAAATGCACTGTCTTAAAAGATGTAAAGAAAGCATGTAGGCATGGGGTCAGAAGTTTGCAGGCTTGTGAAATTTTGGCAGTAAATGGCTAAAAGTAGGGAGGAGCAAGCTGTCATAGTTTCTTTTTTTTTACTGAAAACAGGCATAGTGAGAGTTAGTGAACCTGACTGAAAAATGCAGCAACACTTTCCATGAGAATTGTTTTTATTACAATTTCATTTTCTGGAAATTCTGTTGTTCTGACCTGTACAATTGGTGGGTGATGGAAAACCAGAAAGGCTCCTCGCTATCCCCCCCAAATGCTATCAAGACCCCCAAAATTTCAAAAGCAATAGTAGTGGTGGTGTCAATGTGGCAACTCACACCATCCAGATGGGTCTTTCTAAATACATTTATGCTGCATACATCACTGTAGCCATTTCACGTGTTCATATGCTGCAGATTCTTATAATAACTATGTACTATTTGGGATTGTGTTAAGTGATGTCGCTTGTATGTATCACACATCAGTGGTTCTTCTGTTCTTTTCCATGGCAATACACTTAGACAGTGGGAGATTTTGCATATATGTATTACATAGCAGGAGGCTGTTGGAAAGCCTCTCACAGACAGTGCAGACTGTGGAGTCGATGGTTTGACAAAGGCTTCATTTTGTCCTAAACTAGCCCCAGAAATTTTCCTCTTCTCAACAGATGAGGCTGTCTTGGCTGGAAGCTCTCTGGACTGGAGGAACAAGGCTATTAGTGGTCTGCAGCCCAAAGCCTTACAGGAGGCTGCTCAGATGCCCTGAAGTACCTGCAGCATGAGTGATNGGAGGAGTGATTAAGTTTTTTTTTTTTTTTTCTTATCACCCAGCAAAAATTACAGAATGAAATTCTGTCTCAGTTGTGGCTACAGCAAAAATTAATTAACTGTGCTGTAGACACTGTTGAAAGCCATCCTTAGCCTGACTACTATAAACCACCTGGAAAAACCTATCCAGTTTATCTACTGAGATACTCAGCAGCCTCAGAAAGAGATTTGTTATGATCCTTCAGCATCATTCCTCTTTATTTGGGTTGTCTCTATTCTTTATGATCTTGCAGTTTTCCTATGCTGTTGCATGTATCAGTATAAACTGTTACACCATGGAATGCCTGGGATGATAGTGCCATGAATAAATTAACAATGTTTTCATGAAAATACACAAGGAAAGGTGTTTATGGAGAACTTGCCTTGCACCAACCAAATATATCATGGAATATAGTGCTGGAAAGAGATAGCAAGATGTTGGTAGTATAGTTAAAACAAGCCTAGTCTAATCTGAATTTTTCTCAGGTAGAAAAGGAGAGTCATGTGGATGGTTTGGCCTGGCAACAAGCATGGTCACAATATGGGTCCATGCTAGAACTATAATTGTTCTATGTAATGGCATTGCTTCTTACCACTGAAGCTTTGTCGAACATTGCAAATTTAGAGTTGAGTCCAAACTGCAGAATTCGTTCTTCCTTTCTATGCAGACACAGATTCCATCATCACAAAATAAATGTAAAATAAGCTAAGTTTCAAGTTGGAAATATATAATCTGTCTTAAAGCCTGCCCCCACCTAGTCTGATAGAGACAATGTTGTCCCTTTTAGTCAAATATCCAAGCTATTTAACCCACCTTTGACCTCAGTAAAGCACTTCTATGACTTTCCATTACTGTGAAGCTACTGCATTGAATAACATCATACAGAAATTTCTAACTTTCTTGCTTGAAGACTTCTGTCCTGAACTCTATCTCTGGCTAGTAGCTGATCAACAAATATTATTAGTATGGGATTAGCTGGAAAGAGTCCAACATATATATATCATCTTCTTAGATCACCTCAGTGGTTAAAGCTACCTTTCTGTTCTGCAGCATTTAAAGGATTTTCACAGTCCATGTCTTCTAAGCATGCCCAGTCCCTTTTCTTATCTTTATACAGCAGTGGTTATAAATTGTACAAGCCAGATCAATAAAAGGGGATTTTGAAGAAGGGTGAAAATAAATGTCATGCTTCATAATTTCTTTCAAGGCATTGCTATCTTTATTATTGTCACGCCTACACCTTGCTAAAAATAAGCACAGGTTAGAAGCCAGAGTCAAATTCATTTTCAGAAATGTCCTTTTCAGGTGTTCCCAAAGAAATGTTTGAGCCTGATATTATGCACCACCACTATGCCAAGTTACACACCTTCAGAAACTCAGAGAAGGCAAATCTTCTCCAGGTTTCCAGCCCAAAGGGTTCATGACATTGTCACTCACTGTGAAATCCTCTGTGAGCCTTTCATGCACTCAGGACCTCTCAGTGGAGGAAACAGTTGCCTGATCCTTAATTTGGGGGATAAAATTGCTAGTGTTCCCATTGGATTTCCATGTGTATAAATAAGTGCTGAGGAGGAGGGCTGAGGAGGAGTAAGGAAGAGAGAGCCAGACATTTCTCCGGCGTTCCCACTGACACTGCAAAAGGCACGAGTCAAAACACATGAAATTCCATCTGAACACATGAAAAAACTTTTTTCTTGTGAGGGTGGTTGAATGCTGGCACAGGTTTCCCAGAGAGGCTGTGGGGTCTCCATCAGTGGAGATACTCAAAACCTGACTGGAGGTGGTCCTAGGCAACCTGCTGTGAAAAGGTGAGGTTGGACAAGGTGGTCTCCAGAGGAGACCCAGGTGTGAGGGGCTGAGGACCGCTGCAGCCTCATCCATTTTGCGAATCTGCAATTTTACATTGGACTCCAGGAGCTGCATGTATCTTGCAGATGCCTCAACACATTGACAGGGATGGTGCATTTCAGCATCCCTAAAACTATGTTACTACTGTATCAGAAGGAAATTTCCCATCAACCTGGGAGTCTCCTTTCACGTGTCCATGGACAATTTTTTTGCTTTGGAGTATGCAGTATATGGACCTTAACAGTTGCAGGGCTCGTCTCTGAATGCACAAATATAAAAGCAGGGAGGGAAGGGGAAAATCTGCAAGCTTTATTGTGAGCTATAGTTTTCTGCAGTGATCAACGAAAATAGAGGGAAGCCTCTTCCTGGTACAAATTACTGGGTCAAACCCTTCTTCTGTGAAGACTAAAGCTGTTGAGAGAACCTGCAGAGGTTATATTAGAGTTATGGATTGAAATCCCTTGTGTGACAGCTTGGTACCTTTAGGTTTACAAAGTCAGCTAATTTCTTACATCAGGATTACATTCCTTTGAATGATCTTTGTGATCCAACTGTTGAGATGTAGTGCAAATGCATACTTTAAAATCTTGTATGAAAGGTCTCAGCTCATTTTAGTGCTCTTTTGGTACTTGCTCTATCTTTTAGGGAAGATAGGTTGCTCTGCGTATGTGGGGACTTGTTTTTGAAGTGCCCTTGCTATACCTTTTTTTACAGGCTTTATTATGGTTTTACATGTGATGGGATAAAATAAAATTTAATCAGTCTGAAAGAAAAATGAAGGCTACAGAAACGGCACCCACTGGTGTCTCCTTTGTGGGTTCATGCCTGCAGCTCTGGTCTGGGGCACTGCTGTGTTCAGCAGTCTCAAGGGGCTAGCCCAGACGCTACTTGTACAACACTAGGGCTGTGGGGATGTGGAAAGCAGCCCCTGTGATGCAGGGGGTGATTTGGAGATGCTTAGGGAGCTCTCCCTTCTTTAGCTTTAGCATTTCATCTTTCTCTGCCCCAGCTAAGCCACTCTCTCTAGTGCATTTACATTAGCCCTAGAAGTACTCCTCCCTGGAGTGCAGTGCAAGGGGCTATACCCACCTCCCTGCTGGGGCTGGGCCCATTATACTTTATTGCTGAGCTAGCAGTAGCACTAATCCTTTCCTTACACCCCATTGAAATGGTAATTTCTGCATTTTCACACATGCAGCCTTCACTTCAGGTCATCTGAACCTTGATACATACAATAGGCATTCAAAACAAGCCTTCAAATAACATCATCAGACAACTTGCGTGAGTAATTTTTTTTGAGAAAATGTGATGTATGAGGACTACTAATAAGAAGAAACAAAGACAGAGATGGAGAATTGACGGAGGCTTCAAAGATGGAGAGACTGGGAGACAAGCATGACTCCAAAGTAAACCTATTCCACTCATGCTGCCGAATTGTTTTAAGGAGAGGCTGGAGTTTAGCATGCATGAAAGTGCAGTACTCCTATCCATGTCAATAAAGAACACCGTTGTCTCAAGTAGACAAAGTTGGAGAGAATTCAGCATGCAGCAAGCCCACAAAATGGTCTGAAAATTAAACCTGGGTGGAAGAGCCAAGAAAGCCGGAATCGATCAGAGCAGACTGAGCTTAAATAAGAGTGTCTGATCAGAGATGTGATGGCTACAGGTACAAAACAGGAAACAGTAAAGAGGTCAGGGATGGAGTATCACTGCTAATGAATGAGGACAGAATGAGGAATAATGGGCTCAGTGTGTGGCTGGACTCAAAAGTTGACTATGAAAATGGCGCTGCATCCAGGACGTCTCTTTTTTGTTTGTGATGTTCGAATTACTTTCACTGGCAAACCACTTCAGTGCAGGCTTTAACAGTGAGCTCTTGTGGTCCTGCTTCTTGTCTGGGAGGATGTAGTTGCAGCAGCGACTCCCTTTATTGGAGAACCTCTCTGCTTTTGCTGGTAGACCAGAGCTGCAGGAAGGCCCAGTGTAGTGAGGGAGCATGTACCTGAGACACCTCAGGGGAGAGGGGGTGCCCTGTCCCCCAAATCAGCACATCACAGGGGTGTAGAGAGAGGAAAACTGCAAAGGCTGTGGGAAGAAGAAAAGCAAGGGAAGGGGGCAGGGATATCAGAGGGCAGGAAGAGAGAAGGTACTAGTTAGGAAGGGCAACCATGGGAAGTGAATGGAAGGAGCTGGACAAAGTCCAGCCTGCACCAGCCCAGGAATGGGATGGTTCCCATTTGTGTGTGCTCATTGCAGCGGTCTGGGGGCTGAACTTGCTCTACTGAGCAAGTGAAAACACCAGGGCTGCTGCTGTCCAGCATAGCTGGGCACGGGTGGGCAGCACTGGACACCATCTGTAATGATACTGTTTCCTGACTCCCTGGTGTCCCATGCTCCAAAGGAGGGACTTGGAGAGTTCAGAGACAGGTGGTCAGAGTGCTCCTTGGAAGGTGGGCAAGCAGCATTTCTCCTTTCAATCATTTTAGAAGTTTGGGCTTTCTGAAAGCTTGTTTGCAACTTCAGTAACACTTAGTTTGGTTTCCTTCTATAGCAGACAATCATGTCTCATTATTAAATACATTGATTTCTTTAACTGGAGATGGATACACCTTAGCTCTGCTACCCCACCTCCAGGGCTGGTAATCATTTACTTTCATGCCACCCTTAAACTATGAAATACTTTCCTTCTGTTTATGTCTTGTCCTGTGATGTATTTAGAAGGTGCAATCATATTACTTCTCAGCCCATGGTTCACAAAACAAGACATCCTTTTTCACTCTTTGTGACAAGTTGTAGTCTCCTGCTCATCCTAGTTAACCTCCCTCTACAACTGTTTTTAACCCCTCTCTCTTGTGTGCAGTAGGCAGAACAAAGTACATATAGTTGCAGATTAAGTCTAATTTTCTGTTAATACATCTTCCTCATCCTTGCTGGAAATGTCTGATGGTTTGCTAAGTGTCCATTGGACAATTTGTTGAGTTTGGTGAGTGCAAGTGGAACAGATAGGATAATGTATAGGATAGGATAATGTATAAAGTAAGGGTGGATCGTGCTAGATTAATCCAACCTATCCTTCGTAAACAAGGCAAAGTACCACTGCATTCTCAGGAGTGCAGGATGAATCAAACTACCTTCTGCAAAGTATGACTAAGCTATGTAGCTTGATGAAATTTGATTTGCAGTCTAAAGTCATCGTGAGCAAACCTAGACCTTCAATAAAGGAAAGGAGAGCTTGAAAAAGAGGGTATAAGAAAAGATACTCTCATTTTGACCTTACCTCGGATTGTCCTGCACTGCGCATCCACAAAAAATTCAGGGTATGGTTTCGGGTGGGAAACATGACTGGGGGGCAGAACTCTTTTCTGGCACGTGCATGTGGTTTGCTTACCTGGATAAGAAGGAAGGACACTACTAAAGAAGTCCATTAATGGCTGTGCAAACAGCAAAGACTTGCTACCAGTGGTTCCTTGTATTTTCATTGCAAAGATTTAGTGGTTGCTGTGTGTTGGACAGGACATTGAGTAATGATAGGCAGCCAGATCCTCCTGGCAGGGCCAGGACTTTTCGCAAAGGCATTAATGCAGCTGCATAAACTTTCATCCCGGTTGAGCAGCCCATGAACACGGAGATGGCTGAGCCACCGGTGCCTCCATCGCAGCCAAGGGGACGGCAGCAGGATGCGGACACAACCTTGAGATGGAGCTCCCTGTGAGCCAGGGGTGAGGAGAAGGGAGATGAAAGTCTCAGGCATTTAACGAAAACCAAGACACACTAGGGAAGAGATTCTGGCAAGGCTCCACCAAGGCTGCTGCTAGAAGGATGAGGAATGTGATCAGACTCAGGTAAAGATCAGGGAATGACTGATATGCCCCTGGGAGAGGAAATACTCACTTCTGAATGACTCAGCCTGTAATACTGTTGCCCATGGCTGCTTCATTTCCTCAAACAGCAGTTTGCATTTATGCAGTGCATTTAAAATCAGCTTTATGCAGAAATTATTATAACTGCTGCCAAAAGGCAAAAAGATACACCTAAAATGTTTTTACAGGGTGAGTCATCTGCCTGTAAGGCTATAGCAGGATGACCACGTCAATAAGACCATTTGATATCTGAAGGTGTTGTTGAATCATAACCTTGTATCACATCCTAGATATTGGCTGTTCAAGGTACAGTCTCCAGGATCTCCTGGCCTGGAATGAAGAAGATGCAGAACAGAGAGAGCAATCATGATGTAGCCTTAAATCTCAGAGTTATTTATATATTCCTAGTCATGGAAATTACAGCTCCACTGAAATGATGACCATGACACTGGCAGTTGTCTCAGCATTTGAAGATACACCTCCTGAAAGGAGAGGAGATTTACACTTTTCAGTGAGTTGAGAAATCTTGTACAGACCTGTAAAAACAGGAATAATATATTTCATGCAAATTTTATATACTAATTTGCTAATTATGGACTGTCAACTGTAAGAGTATGCAGAAGGGACAGATGATGACTCTGTTATCATCTAAGAACTAAACTCTTAACTCTTTTTGCCAAGAAACGTGAATGTACAAAAACTAATAACTTGCAGAAACAGTGAAAGGATGCCACAGATTTTTCCACTTTTTTTTATATAGATCACTTGCTTGTGACAGTAAATTTAAAATTGGTCTTCCTATATTCACCACAGCTTGAGTCACATATCTCAGCAGGACAAAAACTTCAGAATTACAGAAGGGAATTCATTTTGTCAGTACTTGAACATGTGGATATGTTAAGGCATGTCCAGCTGAAAGGCTGTTAAATGTTTTCTATCAGACATGGGATTAGGCAAAGCTTACTTACTGCAATATTAAGTTCTTCAAAGATTTTCTTCCTTCCCTAAGCACGTACAAAACAATAGGGATGATGGACAGATACTTTATTACTGAGTACTATTAGCTTTTTCACAATATTCTGAGTGCATTCCTTTTATCTTGTTAAATTTAGAAAAAAAACTGGTCGTATGTGCTGGAATTTGACATGAAAATCAAGTTGAATCAAAAAATATTGGAAAAATATTCATTTAATGAGGCATATATTAGCTCTCAAATACTGACTTCACATTTTCATTTCAACAGTGTTCATATGTTACAGGAATCTTTGGGTTAGAAGTGATTTGGTATTTTTATCTTCAGCTCCTGGCTGTCTCCACTTCTTAGAACTTATGGAAGTTGCCGATTTAATTTCTGCCTGAAATTCAACAATGGAGAGACCTTTGTGTGTGTGTATGTGTGCGTGTGTGTTAACAGACTTGGACAGATTATATAAACCTGCTAAATATTGATTCTGCAAATGGTCAGTGTCAAATTAATTTGAATTATCCCCTTAAAGAGCTTAGGCACTGATAAAATATACTAAATTCCATTTAAAATAATAAATTAATGCTTTGGATAATTTTATATATTAATACAGCTACATATTTTATGATGGTAGAAAAGCATGCATGGCAGTAAAAATGCACAGTCTGTTAGGGGCAGTGGTTCAGCTTTTAATTTTAAGAGGTGTTCCTCATTTCCACCCTAGAGGTGTAAAGATGCTACTAGTGAATGATCCATTTAACATTTTGGGCAGGAGAGAGTTAGGAAGCCCAAGCCCTCACTCAGCTGCAGGGGTGTAGCTCTCCCTGCCTCTGCCCTGGCCCCTTTTCATGAAGGTCCCCACTGCTGCAGAGGGTTGCCCAGTTGGACTCCTTTGAAGGACAGGGTCCTTTCTATAAAGCAGTAAGCAACACTTCCATATCTGCCACAATTACATTTTACTGATGCAAAAAAATGTACATTTTACTGAACAGCTGCATAAAAATGCCTTGAGTAGCTGGGCTGGAGTATACCCAGTCGCCCCTGGATGTGAGCAGCTGGAGGTGGCTGCTCCAGCCTGTGGTGCAGCAGAGATGCTGGGGTGCACATTACAGCAGAGCTGAGCTGGAGAGCATAGCTGGCACCTTTGGGGATGGAGTCAGGCTTTGCTTTCCAGTGTGAGGGCACGTGTGCTACACTTTAAAGTGCTCTGCACATGTTGGCACTCACCTGCATTAGCAGGCAAAATTGACTAGAACTGCCCAGGGATCAACATTTCCCTCGTTGGCACAGATGGTGTAATGCTAGTGTGATGGGAACTGCATCAGCTCACAGGTCTCAGTGGGTCCTGCCTCTGGCTGGCCCTACACTAGCTGTGCATGACAGGGATTTCCAACAGACCCTAAAATCCCTCTTGTGCTCTGTGCGAGAGACCTGATGCTTCTTAGTGAGTGATCTTGCAGGAGGGAAACCTAGGAGTAGCCAAGGACAGGAGTCGTCTGAATTATCTTCTTGGTAGCTCTGTAATAAAGCACAGGGCAAGGGGTAAGCATGAATACTCTGTGATGGACATTTATTCAAGCCAGTGGAGCTATGTCGTCTTACTGACATTGTTCCTCTGAAGAGCTCTTTTATGATCACAACATGCACTTGTATGACGGTTCCTGTTTGATGCTGAGGTCTCTGTGCTCTTTAAAGTTCTTGAGTGGGTCTTTTATAAGTGGGAACAAATGTTAAATGTTCCCCTGACTGGGCTTGTCAGCTGTGCTGATGAGTCACGAGAAGAAGGGCTGTGATATGTTTCTGCCGATGGAGTTTAGCCACTGGCTTTTCTGCCTTGTGCAGAGCTGCTGGGATGTTAGAACACTGGCAAACAGCAGTGATGCTCCGGTCTGAACCAATGTGCTGGTACAGAATGTTCCATCAACATGGAGTGGAGGGGATGGCTTTAGATTATATGGAAATCTTCACAAAAATGCACCTCCTTTTTCTGTTAAACATTTTCTGACTTTCACTTCTTTTTTATTAAAATAGATTCTCCCATTTCTAGCCCTCATCTCCACCCAATGCCTGTTTTTCTATCTGTCTACTATAACATTGTTCCTTAAGTAAATACAAAGATTTAATGAAGTGATATCTCAGAGTAGTTTCTTTCCCTTTGAAGCCCCACTGGAATTTTCTTATGCAAACTATATTATCAGGACAAATAATATTCTTCTGACTCCTTCACATATGATACGTTGAAACAATACCATGTTCATGGCATGTAAGATGCCCCTTTGAGTCAGTACTGGAGTCAAGTGAAGGAGATAAAATAAATTATTCAGTGCAGTTCAGATTTGCTTATGCAAGTGAGTAAGCTCAGAGCTCTTGGTCCAAGGCTCTGAAGTGTAGTGGCAGTCAGAAATAATGTTGCCAACCTTTCTCTCATAAAATCACCTTGTTGTTCCTCCCTGTATTCAATGTTGCATATAAAGTGCACTGGCTGGCAATAAAACACTGCATGCAAGGCTGGAAGTAGAGCACCGTGTGCACTAAAGTGCTTACTGGGCACTTTAAGAAGCATTTAGGTTCCTGCCTCTTGGAGGTGGTTTGTGGGAACTGCATGTTCAATTCCCATGTGTCCTCTCCAGAGAGGGGGAAGGACTCTTGAAAAGACATGCTCATTTTTGCTAAAGCCATCTTAGCTTCTTTTCCAAGTGATAGACTTTGGGAGCAGAAAATATTAGGTCTGCTGCTGTCAATAGAGATGGGGACACCTGCAGTGAGTGGAAAACACCTTCCTGGAGTCCAGGCTTGAAGGAAATGCAAGAGAGTGAGATAGGTCTCCTATAGTATAGCCACGTGTCTAGGGGAGATAAGGTCAGGAATGGTGCACAGGTGCCTGGCAAGGAATGAGAAATTTACCAGTCCCTAATCAGAGTTTGGGGTAGGGGAAAATCTAAGGTTCTCCCACGCGTATTTCAAGGAAGCTGGTTTAGAAATCCTGCAGGGTGTGAGGTATGGAGTAGGATTTCAACGTCAAAGCACAGATTCAGTAGAAGGTTGCTTCATTTTTACTGTGTTATAGTTATTTATCTTTGCTTACTCTTGCTAAAGAGTGAAGAGACATCCTCTGATTTGATCAGAAGAGCCAGACATTTTCAGGAGCACTGTGATGAAGTCCTCTGAGATCAGGGGCCTGATGTGTCTGGAGCTCCATGAATCATAGAATCATTTAGGTTGGAAAAGACCTTTAAGATTATCGAGTCCAACCATCAACCATGCCCACTAAACCATGTCCTGCAATGCCTTGCCTACACGCTTTTTGAATACCTCCAGGGATGGTGACTCCACCACTTCCCTGGGCAGCCTGTTCCAATGCCTAACAACCCTTTCAGTCAAGAAATTTTTCCTAATATCCAATCTAAACCTCCCCTGCCACAACTTGAGGCCATTTCCTCTCGTCCTATCACCAGCCACCTGACAGAAGAGACCAGCACCCACCTTGCTACAACCCCCTTTCAGGTAGTTGTAGAGAGCGAGAAGGTCTCCCCTCAGCCTCCTTTTCTCCAGGCTAAACAACCCCAGTTCCCTCAGCTGCTCCTCACAAGACTTGTGCTCCAGGCCCCTCACCAGCTTCGTTGCCCTTCTCTGGACACGCTCCAGCACCTCGATGTCTTTCCTCTAGTGAGGGGCTCAAAACTGAACACAGTACTCGAGGTGCGGCCTCACCAGTGCTGAGTACAGGGGACTATCACGTCCCTGCTCCTGCTGGCCACACTGTTTCTGATACTGGCCAGGATGCCGTTGGCCTTCTTGGCCACCTGGGCACACTGCCAGCTCATATTTAGCCAACTGTCAACCAGCACCCCCAGGTCCTTTTCTGCTGGGCAGCTTTCCAGCCACTCTTCCCCAAGCCTGTAGTGTTGCATGGGGTTGTTGTGACCAAAGTGCAGGACCTGGCACTTGGCCTTGTTGAACCTCATACAATTGGCCTCAGCCCAATGATCCAGTCTGTCCAGATCCCTCTGCAGAGCCTTCCTTCCCTCGAGCAGATTGAGATGACTGATGAGGGAGACAGCAGCTCAGATGAGGAGGAAAATGAGATATGGTGCAATGGACTCAAACGCAGTAATGCAATCATGCCATCATGAATTCCCAAATCTCAGACTTACAGCCTTTACAGTGACTCTAACTACTGCTAAATGGTTGTTGAGCAGCTACATCTCTTCCGAAGATGAGGGCCAAAGTTTTTATTACCTTTCTACCATCTCTTGAGGATGACATTCTGGTTTAATTCCAGTCTCACTCCAATTTACGAGGCAGAGAATTGCAGCTGTAAGTGCTGACATTTACTCTTCTCCACAGAGAAGCCAAGTACAAGGATCTAATTCAGCATAGCAGTTAAGTCCAAAGTTTGTCTTCTACTGAAGTTTGCCAAGCCTCAAGACAAATATGTGTGTCTGAGAAAGGGTGCATTTCAGTGTGCATTTAATCATGAACCAGCGCAGGATGAACACCTGACTTCCCAACCCAGGTTAGCTGGTCCGAGGCATGCTGGTTTAGTGATGCTGAGAAACATGGCATCTTGACCTCCTCTGTAGAAAAAAAGGCATTTCAGGCTCCAGGGATGGTGCCTCAGTATTTTTTTTCAACGTTTAAATCATTTTAAAAGCTCTTTAAGAATTTACAGTAAGCCCTTGAGTTCTTCCACAGGCCACAAATTAATTAGCTTGCTCCTTAAATTCCAGCAAGCTAAGTGGAAATTCTTTAGAGGTTCCTCTCCTGGAAAGTATAAAACATCCTTTGATTAACTCTCCACTTCATGATAATGAAGGCCTGGATTTTTTTTAAAGAGCTTGATGTGATTTTTAAATTTGTTTAAGTGTCAGAATAGGTTTCCAGTCAGAGTGTTAGAGGTTAAACTGGTACTTCACTCAAAGTTAGAGGGGAAGAATAGAGAGCTGGCCACCAGCAAGGAGAGACCCTTCTGCCATGAGATAAGGAGTGGCCAGCTCTGCCTGCTGGCTGAGGCAGTCTGCAAACAAAACAAACAAACAAAGCAGTGTAGTACTTCAAGTTGCAGATAGAGATGAACCAAAGGCTGGGGCTGCAGGTCCTGTGGGTGCCCAGTGTCAACTCCACGTCTTAGCTGTCAGTTCTCACGCCCGCCTATGTTTGTCATGAGTCTGGAGAATGAACCATAACTCATCAGAGCTGTAATGGTGTTTGAGAGAGACTTGTGAACTCTCCCCCTGGACCAGGGTATACGGATGTCCTACCAAACACGACTTGCATTGCCCTGCTGACCAGTCAGCCTTCTTTCTTGCAGTAATCTCTGGAGATTTTGGGATTCTGCTGCCTCCTCCTTGGGTTGCCTTTGCCTTAGTATATGAACCCTTGTCCGTCCTTTTCAACTGCTCTCAAAGACAGCACTGGTTTTCCTCTTTTTTGGTGCTTGTTTCTAAAGTATGTCCTGCTTCCTGGATCCTCTGGTTGACAGGTTTGAAGTGAGATCTCCTTACAGATGACAGTAAAGGAGAAATAAGCCTATTGCTTAGGTAGCTGCTAAATGCAAAGGTCAGACAAAATCTCAAGGGATTTGAGAGGTTACAGTGAGAGAATGGGCTCCTTGGAGCTGCTGAAAACCATGAGCTGTCCAGTCCCAGAGCAAAAAAATCATACTGTCATTTGCCTGGAGATAAAATAGTCAGAGGGGAGGTGGGATTTCTTGCAGAAGGTCTAGTTCCAACCAACAAGCCAAGGTGGGCTCATTGCCAGCTCCTGGGAGTAGGTCCTGTGGGGTTTGGACCACGGAGACACAGAAATGAAGGTCGCACATTACCCCAGTCCTGATGCTGAAGCCTCCTCAAAAAAGGCCTTGGAAGAGCTCTGTGAGGGTGCATTGCAGCAGGGAATTGTCAACAGATGCAGATATGGCATATCTATGCCAAAATACACAGCTTCACTGTGAAACAGGCAGCTGAGAGCCATACCTGGTCCTTTAGCTAGTGAGTGGCTTCATGCAAGATCTGGAGGAGCTGGCACAGTTTTAAAATCAACTTTTCCCCATTACAACCCTGTTTGAAAATCCTCTCTGCAGTGAGTGTCAGGACTGGTGAGACATCTCCATGGCTGCCTGTGTCCGTGATCACTTAAAAACTGATTTCCCAAGTCCTGTGGTTCTGGGTTCACTTTCAGTAAATTCTGGGCAAGAAAACACTCTCACTGAGTTAACTGACATTTTTGCTTTGTAAATCCTGAAATCCTTCATGACCGAGAATTATTACACCTCCAAACTGGTGGTATTTATTTTGTGCCAATGCCGTTAAGCCCTGGCTGTAGGAGATGATGCCACAGAGCTAGGTGCTCTACCATTATGACCAGCTCATTGAACTTGTGAAATAACAGACTACCCTACAGTTCCTGAAATGCTTAACATTTCTGTTGCCCCACAGAATCCAAATACACAAGTGCCCCTGCGACATGAGAGGGCTCGTGCCTGCTGCCTGAGTGGTAATTGCCTCCCAGCCCATCACACTCGTCACGTCTTAGTAGGGTCCTGGGTGAGATGTCCCCTCTCTCCTCCCTGCCCGTTTCTGCTTGATCCTCACCCCAGATCTTATTTTTTTCTCTGCCTGCAGCTGCAGGGATGGGCTCAGACCCAGATTTGTACCAGCTTGCTGAGATGCGTATTTGCCTGAGGTTCCCAATCTTGGCAAACCCTTTCAAACAATGGGTGGACTCAGCAAATTTTATCTGCCTGTCAATAACTTTGTTTTAGTTACCTAGTTTAATTTGGGCAAGGCAAATTTTGGCCTTGGTTTGTTAACTGTTTATAAATGCTTGCACCCTGTGTAGAGTGCAAAAACCTCTACAAACTCTACTGCTGGTTGTATCCTTAAGGTACATGTTGCTAAAAAGGCATGTTTTGCACATCATTGGCTACTCAACAATAAGTCTCATTCCTGCAGCGGGGTGACTTGGTTGAGTAAAGCAGCTAACAACTATACTTCAACTAAAGAGGCTTTCTATTTACTTCATACGCCACAGAATTAACAATTTGCTGATAATCTGGCTCATAAAGGATGACACTTGCAGGAGGGGAAACCTTTTCTACCCGATCCTTGTTAATAGCTATGTAACACTTGATTTTGTTTTCCAGGGGAAGCAAAGTATACAGCTACCAAGGGTGAAAGATCTGGGCAAAAGACAGTTGAGGGGAAAGATGAGAGTGTAATAAACTGAAGCCTAATGAAAAAGCATTCTGAGAGGGTAGATAGAACAAGTACTTTGGCAGTAGGTCATAAAAGTCTGGGGAAGACAACCAGCCCAGCAAAACACTTTACTGCTACAGGATGGTTGTTTCTGTATTACAGCTATTTAAATGCTTTCATCCATTTTCCAAGTAAGAATAATATAAAAATTCTTTCATACTCTGAGATCAAATTGTACTGCTTTATTTTCCTTCAATGGAGCATTGTGGAAGGTTATGAAGTAGAAAACATTGCTATGTTGCTGCAGGAGAACAGAGTTCCTCTCCCTCTAATGACAGTTTTGCACCCTAATACGCTTGTGTTTCTGTATCAGCCTACTGCTCCTCTTACTTAGGTTGTAACATAAGGCAGGATACAGATTGTGTATTTCAATGAGTGTAGTAGTATTTAAGGAGGTAACAAAAGCCAAAATAGCTGAAAGCAAACCACTCAACCTTATTATAAAGGGAAAACTTGCAAAGCAAGCGTGCTACAAGGAAAGGCAGTTGTATAGTCTCAGAAAGTAGGTTAGGGTACCCAAGAGACAATTTAAATGAGCTAGTAAGGAAAAACAGATCTGGGACTATTGTGAGACATTCCTCTCTGTTAATATTCTAATGTGAGTAAATCCAAGTGAAAAAAAAAATCACATTTCATATATACTGTTTCATGTTGTGCTGATTTCTTAAGACCTCAGTGAATCATCTATATCTAAACTCTGCAGGAAGAAAGGATGCCAGGAGGAGACTAACATTTGTGATCCAGTATAATAATGTTATGGCAAAATTTATGAGAGAAGGCTGGGTTTTGTTTTCCATGATTAAATGTAAGGGAATATTTGGGGGTCTTTGCTTTTGTTGTGCACGGTGTGTATCCTTGCTAAACTGTTATTGTTGCTATCAACAAGCAAGAATAAAAGCCTGCCCTGACTGGGGTGCCACGATTTAGCAAGATACACAAGAGGAGTTAACACGATTTCTTAGGAGGGTGAAGGACAGGAGTGAATCATGGCACAAGAGAGGCAAGGAACGTGAATGGTGATACGTGGGCTGGGGAAGGCTCTTGCTAAAGCTGCTCTGGGCACCATACCTGTGGCTTCAGCAGCAGTGTCTTGATATAGAAACTCACACAGTGCGAAGAGCAGTCAAAAATCAGAAAGGGAACCACTGCAAAATGTAAGCCTTTTGCTAGCCAAAGGCAAATTTTTATGCCCGAGACTGCTAATGGAGGGGGCTGCAGCCAGCCCTTGCTGCAGTTTCCATGGCTCTGAGCACCTCTGGGGGTCTGGTGCTCTAGATACTCTCATTCAGCCATCCCAAGAGGAGTCCACAATAGAGTCAAGCCTCAAGCCTTTTCCCTTGGCAAGCTGGCAACCTTCTTTCCTAATGTAGAAATGATCCTCCATTTTAAACACACTAAATTACTGACAGGCAGAATATCCAGTGGTCCTAGAGCAGCTTTTATGCCTTTGTTCAGTTACGCTCCAGTTGTTCCTTCAGCAAAGAACTTGCCGTAGGGGAAAACACCACTTATGCCCTGTCCTTATACCTTCACAGCATCCCCAGGTGAACAACGCAGTTTAAAAAAAACCCTCAGGATTACCTTCCATCTTCTTTATGACATGGGTCACTCACCTCAAAATATCTTATCTGTTGGTAAAATTAGAAACCTTTGTGTGAAGTTAAACTTATTTCTATAGCAGTTTGTAGCTACACTTATTTAATTTGGGATTAAATTCTGCCATTTCCAAAGCAGTAACTGTGAATGCTGGTGAACCTTATGCAGAAGAACTGCAATTCTGTCCCCATTACAATCTATGGTAAAACTCTCAACATAGCTGGAGCCAGGATTACAACATGGGAACAGGAACAACATACAGATTTTCATCCAGACGTTCCCAGTTTTAACTGTGTGGTAATATCACTAGAGCAAAAGAAAGGGTGCATCTATGCAAGTTTGCTTGTAAATGTTTATATTGACATAGAAAATAGAATTCCCAAATTCAAATAAAAATCTTGATGAAAAGAAGGGGTTAAAAACAGAGGAAAAATTCTGTCCAGCAGCAGCAAATGAAGACAATCAGCCTGATCTTTTCTCTCTCAGGATTTCCAGAATCATATGCTGTTTCTATTTCTACCTATTGGAAGAGAAGACAGAACAAGCAATTTTGTGTGTGTAAGTACTGGTGAAGCTTGGCTTCCAGTGGATTCGTCTGCCAGTTGACCACTAGCCCAGTGGATGTCTTCTTCCTAGGGAACAGAGAGACCTCATAAAATGGCTCACGTAGCTGGTGTTAACATGTGAGCTTGGGCTACAGCTTTTCCATTTGTCAAGGCACTTACAGTGTGCTTTCTCTCCCCACTACTTGCTCAGCCCCTGTGCTCATGAAGCTTGAGGAACTAGATTATCTCTGAGTTTTGCTCTTCTTCTGTCAGTTGCTGGCTGGGATGAGCCAAAGAGTTCAGAAGTTGTTAGGAGGAGATGAGAAGACAGTGTGGTTGCTTTAAGCCTTGTTCCCATAGAAACGTGTCTAAAAAGTGTAGTCATCATCAAATGGCAGGAAGGGAGAGCTGCAGGGGACGGCTCGCTGTTCCCGAGAGCTTGGCCATGGGCTGGGGGACATGCGGTAGCTGTCTGGTTTGCATCTTCGTGTGCTCGATCCTGTGCGCTGTCAGCAGGGCATAGCCAGGCACCAGGGAGGAAGACTCCCCTTGCCCCGATTGCCTTGCTCTAGCTGCTGATCCTGAGTGAGGTGGGGACCCTATTTTGGAAAAGGGACTGCATGCCTGCACCCAGGGAAGGCATGTTTTTAACACAGCCTCCCAGAGACCCAGGCAGCAGGTGAAGAGACCAGGAAGCGCCTGAGAAAAGTGTGCTTCTAGCTGGATTCAGAGAAGAGGGAAAGACAGACTTTTCCTTAGGGCTCAGAGGGACTGCACAGGGCTCGCTGCAAACTGGGAGCCTCGTTGAGCTGACCAAAGGCTAGCCCAGAGGCTGGGATCTGCCCTGCAAGGCCAAGGATGGCAAGGAAGAGACTTGCTTATATCTTATCTGGCATAGTTGAGTTGCTCTACATAAAAAACTTATTTTGCAAGTAAAACATAGCCTTAGAGAGTTGAGACTCTCTTGGTGTTTTTGAGTGTTCATGTTAGAGCCACCTCTTAGTTTGCACTGGTTTGTGGTGAACCAGCTGTCACAGGCGTAGTGGTTTGCCATTGTGGGGTTTCACTACAGCATGCAGCTTTGCTTTAGCAAAAAGATGGATAGCAGCAGAGCGCGGCTGCTTTGAGCTGAGAGAGGGAATGATTTCACTGTGCCTCAGTGACAAGGACTCTCTATTCCTAGTATGCACATTCTGCACGGGTGTCCTGTGGTCCTTATGTCCTGTCACTGGGAATCTGAGGACTTTACTAATGGTTTTTTGGGGGACACCAGGTAGAAGTTGGCCAGAATGAACAGGGTTTCTGGAAATTTGGGCCAAACTTGCATATTTCTTTAATATGTTTTTGTAGAAAATTATATTCCAGTGTCCAAGTTACCATGTTGTACCAGGCAGTATGCTGCAGCATTATGGAGCAACTTTTGCACCCAAGGTCCTCCCACATTATTTCTCCATGCCAAGCACAACACATCCTAAAGCATCTCGACTTGTTCTGCACACTAAGGGTGTCCTTTGAACTCCTGACCAGCTGCATGTGCTGGGTCACCAAGCCGAACAACAACATGATGATGAGCTGTTGAAGATGTAGGTTGTCAGTTCAGTAGACAAGACTCTACTGCATCTGCATGAAAGGTATTTCATGAAAAACCTGTGCAGGGTCTTCCCTGAGCCATTTAATAATAAGCATGGGTCATGGGGGTGGGGAAGAAAGGGAAACAAAAACCAGACAAAATCCCCAAAAGGAACATCACATTTTGGGCTTACTTCATTGCTTTTGCTGAATATCTCTTTCCAAGCAGTTACTAAAACCTTCTGGGACCACATCCTACTCAGTAGAGCTCCTCTTTTTGACATCTTCAGCAGGCTTTCAGCCCTTAAATGGACTGCACGTAATATAAGTCGGCATTCCTGTATAAATCTAAGCTGACTTTCCTGTGTATGAATGCTTATTGTGGTCATATGGGCTCCTTTTGAAATCAATCATTGCTCTTAAAGAACCGACCAACTGAAGCCTTGGAATATGGAAAAGAGATGTAGAAGAATTAAAATGATAATAGGAAATCATGCAAACCCAGTTCATGGCTTAAGGTGACTCCTGTTCCGATTTTGACAGTGTGATTCTGTTAGAAATGTTTCTTTTTTGTCCACTGGGACAATGTTGATGATCCAAGCTGGCAGGGTTGAAATGCCAGCCATTTCTACCATCCTTAATTGCAATATTGCATCAAAGAAGATGAAAAGTCTTCTGTATATGTATGGAGATGTGGCTGAGGGGTGAACAGTTAGCATTCTGGTAAAGGCCTGATAATGCTGAGCCAATTAAAGATAATTCAGGATATTTAGGTTCTGATTCAGTAACTGCAGGCTGAAAACAGTTTTTGCAGAAATTGAATAAATTTTCTTCCTCAACCATTTGGAGTTGTTGGAGAATTTTGTTTTATTTTTAAAGCAACTTTTTAAAGCATTGATCTTTTTACCCCTCCATGTCACTTGGATCTGATAACTGCATATTTATTTGGGTAAGACAAGCTCTTTCTTCTTTACACTGAAGTTCTTGTAACTTATTTTCTGTTGGTCTCTTTGAAATCCTGAGGTTTTTTTGTAACCAGCCTAAACTTGAGGAACTGATGAAGACAACCAATTTAAATGTGCTTAGAGAAGAACTGGGTCAAAAGTTTTGGCCTAAAATGTGCTGCTGCTTTTTTAAACTCATTTTCCCTTTGTTAAATCCTCTAAAACATTGGAATGGAAATCTTCAGGCTTTCAGAATGGCATTTTATATGCACAACACTTTTTTTAATGTCAACAGTTGTTTGTGGGTGTAGCTCACAATTTTGGGAAAACTAGCTCACTCTTTTCCATCAGAAAACATCTTTAGTATTACATATGTTGAATTCAGCAAATTGCACCTTCCGTGATAATGTAGGCTGATGTGAGATCTTTCCCAGACTATACCCAACTACCTTTCTGCACAAGGTTTGTTTATTTCTCATTTGTCAAATGTACATTCTCTCCCATGTTTCTGAAATTACATATATAGACATGTAGCTATTTTACAGAGCTCACACTTCCCTTTTGTTTGTCTCTTTTTTTCTTCGTATCAGTATTCAGGGTTCACCATAGAGCTCTTCACCTAATGTGTGCTCTTAGTTATCTGAACAAGTTGCTTTGCAGCTGAACATCCCTTCTAAAGATGTGTTTGGTTTTTTTAATCTGTATAGGAAAGGAGCAAGGGCATTTCTGCTGGCCATGCTCCAGAAGCAAGACCCAAGGCAACTGCTGAAGGGGAAGGCCCTGAAGGCAAAACCAGGCACAAGGTCACCTTTGATGCAAGGTCACCAAGAGCTCCTGCTGTTGGTCTGAATTTCTCTTAGAGGCTGAATTTTCCATTGCAGAGAGTTTGGACCTCAAGTTTTCCCTCATTGCATCAGCACAGCTGTAGCTTTAATAGCAAATCCCTTCACGTAACCCTCCTCTGTTTCAGACTCCTACACAATTTAGTAACATTCAATAGCAAGAAGTTAAGTACTTGGACTGCATAAGACCCCCTTGCACTTCATTTACATGTGCCCATTGGAATTGCCTCTGAACGATAATTTAATAAAGTGCAAACCTGGATGAACAACTATTCCAACATTTACAAAGGCCACATTATGCTGGCAGACTGTCATCCACGCTAAAACAGGACAGGAACAAAACGTTCTCTGCTCCACAATACAAACTTTCAGGAGAAACCACAGGGCTTCCACAGTATACTCTTTGGAGAACAAGGCCAAAGATCAGCAAGTGAAATTTTGGCCTATAAGACACCACCAGCACTGGAAACTCGAAAATGCTGCTGATACAAATTCTATAGAAAATAAAAAATACTTAAAATATTGATTTTGAAAGCAAGGTCATTGGAAAGAATCTTTGAATCCTTTTATACCTTTAAAGAACTCAGGAGGAATAATCTCCCACTCTTCACAAACTGCTGCTTCAGTTTTAAAGGAAAATCACCATTCTCTAACATTTTTACCACTGGACAATTTTGAGGTACCATTGCAGACGCTTTAAACTCTCTTAACACCAAAATTTTGCTTCTGAGGAAATGAGAGCAGGATGTAAAAGCCATAAGTATTATTTTTTTTTTGTTAGAAGGAATTTTAGCTTGTTGTACATATTCTTTTCCATTTCCATTTTCTTTTCTCCCTTCATAATAAATGAAACATTTCTAGAGGCACAGAATAGGCTTAGAAAACCAAGGCTGATTTAATTAGTCCCTGTATTTGTTAGCTTGTAGGTGCTTGACCAGTGCATCTCAGGGTCTACTTACCTCACTGTAATTGTTCAGTTTCTCACTTTCTTATATGAAGTGGAATAAGAAGGAAAGCATTTTCTTCCATTGCAGCCAAAGTGAATAAACTCTGAGGGAAAGAGCAATAAAAGCTTCAAAGAAATAGATGGCAGAAATATCTTAGTTCTGCAAATGCATACAACATTGTGTTACTATTATTACTGAAACAAATTCGGGCACTAAATTTGTGAGATCGAGGGATGGTGTTCTCTGACTTCTAGCAGTAAAAATTTGAAAGCATCATAAATTATCTGATGGGAATGAGGGAAGAAAAGCATCTTAGAGGTGGGTTAGTGAGGAAATAGCAGAAAGCTATAGAAAGCCGGGGCCTGAGGGGGGAAGACCGGCCTGCAATTAGGCAGCATGTTGAGACTCCAATCTCAAATCAGTTCTTGGCTCTGTCACAGGCTTTTTTTAAACTTGGGCAAATGAATTGGTTTCTGTCCCTCAATTTCCAGTCCATAAAATGTGCCAGAATGTCTGGCAGAAATTCAAGTGCTATTGTTACAGGCTCTTTAAAAACTAAGATATTTGGGGTTTAGGCTGAGTTTTTGACAATGCAGAAATCTTACCCAATCAGTAGCTCTTGCATTACTGTTACTTCAAATGGTGCCAGAAAACAGCCTCATCTTTTCCTATATATTTCAGGAATTTAATTTGGATGCCTTCTCACTAGTGAGAACTAACAGAGCTCGAATTTAAAGTTCTACTTTTAGTTAATCTCTATTACAAAGTCAAGGGTTTCTGTTTTTTTTCTTTGTTTTGTTTTTAATGGAAGTTCTTCCCAAAATATGTCAGTGATGAAAAGAGTCTGATGTGATACACAGCATGAAGGATGTGATAGCGGCAGCTCTCAGCACAGGCAGAAATGCTCAGCTCCCCCAGCAGCTGGTTACTGCAGAGTGATTAATAAAGCACTGATAGCAACTGACTGGGACACTCAAGAGCAGGGAGACATGGTGGTAAAATAGCTAAGTCAAATTAAAATAAAACCCCAAAACCAACAAAACCAGCAGCTTGCTTGTTTTCCTTCAGGCACAGGCCCACCAGACTTTGTACTCCGGGTATCTGTTTTTCTTCTGTAAGTAACTTGGATTAAAAGAGAACGCAAAACTTGTAAATTTTACTATCTGCAAAGAATTAGGGTGCAAAGAGGGGAGGAACAAGAGAGGGTAAAGATTGAATCTACTGTCTTCTGAAATGGCATGTGGTGGGTTAGGTCTGTCCATGGGGTGGAAAATTACTGTTATGAATTTCATTTCATATATGCATGGTAAAAATTTATCACCAAGCATTCCCTAAGCAATAAATCTCCCAGCATCCCAGATCACCAAGGACTTGAGCTTTTCCATCCTTTCTCTGGAGCTCTTAGCATGAGTCATCTGTTAGGAACAGGTATCTGAATCCCAGATAATTAATCTCTTGTGATTACAGTGGTGTCATTACATCTTCATCTGCCTTCTGTTTCTCATGCAAAACAGACCTTTGGTCATTAAAATAGCCAACAGAAGGGAATGAGGCTGGGGTGCAATGGTAAAAAGAAGCAGAGGAGTGAATTAAAGTTTTATATATATATATATGTATACATATATATATATATATATATATACATATATATATATATACACAGTGTTATTTCAAGCAAATGTTGTGCCTTCAAGTACAGAAAAGGCCTGGATTAGACTTTGGCATGATGATAATGATCAGCCATCAGTGATGTTAAGATGGGGGCAAGAGAGGAAAGTGGACAGAAATATGTGAGCTCTAGAGAGCAGGATTCAGATTTCAAGGATTAACAAGGATTTCCAGTTGCTAAAAACAAGAAGAAAACTGCTATAAAAAAGCATCATCTGCTTGCTCTGCACTTTTTTCTAATGAATTTGCTGTTATATTGAGATGTCAGGCACAGTCACCTAACGTTCCTCCTTTTTTTCCTGTTTTTGCTATATTTTCTATGGCTTTTCACCTTTTGTACCTGTAGTTCTCTTTTTTTAATCATAGGTAAAGCTTTCTTGGCCTGTGGTGTGAGCAGCTGATGGGGAGTGATGGGATAAGAGGGAATAGTACTCCCACTGAAGTCGAGGCTAAGCATTAATGGCATGGCACAGCTGCCTGCGATTGCCAGAGCTGAAGCTGATAAGCCCAGTGATCCCTTCTGCCTTGTGCTTCTGCTAGTGAGCTACTAAAGGCAGAAAGTTATGCCCTTCTCCTCCTCCTCTTCCTTGTTAAGTAACAACAGCAACTGGAGAGTAGACTTAACGTAGAGGTCCAATCAAGAAACAGGAGTTCCATATTTTTGGTCATGCTATCAAAGTGAGGACAGGTAGTTTGGGTATTATAGTTGTGTAGTTGTTGCTATTTTAGAGTGTTGCCATTTTAGAGTATTGCCATTCTTTGTCACCCACTATTACCTGGAAAATACTGCTGGTGGAGTTCAACTATAGCTTGTGCCAAGCACTTTGTAGTCACTACTCAAAAGATGGTCTGCTGGCTTCAGTTTCCTCATGTAATGAAATGTGAGGCAAATATTGGAGAGAAAACTCTTGCACAAGGAGATGAAGTGAGCCACTTGTGGTTGTGCTATCAGTCATCTGCAGAGCTGGGACCAGCGCTTGGCTCTGGAGGCTCCCGCCAAGGCAGCTCACTCCTGTTCCTAGCTTGAATTAACTGATTTTAACTATAACTTCTAGCTGGAAAAAAGCAATTGGTTGTATCCCGTTGCGCTTCTTGGGATGGTGGCAACTTGGCAGGACTGAGGGTAATGTCCTTCTAATGCAAACTCTGATGGTGTCATCCTTTGGTGGCTTAATATTTTTTCCTGTTAAGAGGTGTGCTGTGCGATCCATGTGTTTCTGACTGAACATAGCCAGAGGGACCCATCTTATTAGCATTTCTACCCAAAAACCCTTCAGTCTTTACTCAGAAATAGGAACTTTTTTAAAAACAGGCTGTGAATACAGATTCAATGATGTTGTTATAATTACTGTACCAGACAAGATGGCTCATTTTAGGAGGGGGAAAGTAGTTACAAATACAGGATCTCATAAAAGAGACTTTAATTAAGTCGAGAGGCAAAATATAATAACAGTCTTTTTAATGTAGACATGCTGTATCAAAGATCCCCAGACTGACAGGAAGATTAAGCTGGTTATGGTTTCTATGTCAGCATAACTGTTTGTTATGGGTTTGTGTGGCGCGGTTTCTTTTGTAGTGGGGGAGGGGGCTGCAGAGGGGGCTCCTGTAAGAAGCTGCTAGAAGCTTCCCCAGCTCCAAGTCGGACCGGCCTCTGGTCCAGGCCGACCCCATCAGTGACGGTGGGAGCGCCTCTGGGAGAACATATTTAAGAAGGGGAACCGACAGTGGGTTGGGATTGGAACACCTTTGCAGATACCGAGGTCAGTGAAGAAGGAGGGGGAGGAGGGGTGCCTGAGGAGGCTGATGGCCCTGCAGCCCGTGGTGAGATGGCAGGCTGTCCCCCTGCAGCCCATGGGGGTGAACCGTGGAGTGGAGGCCCCCGAAGATGGCCGTGACTCCATGGGAAAGCCCGCGCTGGAGCAGTGTGTGACTG
>VYZV01012067.1:190672-222235 GCA_013401275.1 Pandion haliaetus | reverse complement strand
GGGGGAAGGAGGTAGAAAGAACCGGGAATGGAGGTGAGCTGGGAAGGCGGGAGGGGTGGGGGGAGGTGTTCTGATGTTTGGTTTTCCTTCCTAATATCCTTGTTTTTATTTGATTTGTAGTAAATTCAATTGATTTTGTTTCTTCCCCAAGTTGAGCCTGTCTTTTGCCCATGACCATAAGTGGGGAGTGATCCCTCCCAGTCCTTGTCTCCACTCATGAGCCTGCCTTTGGATTTTCTCCTCATCCCACTGTGGCCAGGGGAGGTGGGAGGGAGTGGTGAGCGGCTTCGTGGTACTTTGTTACCGGCTGGGCTGAAACCGAAACCATGACACTGTTGAATTCAGCACTTGCCAAAATAAAGCCTGGATCATAAAATAGGTGAGTTCCCATATAACAAGCTATGGAAAGTTTTCAGGATTTTAAATTTTTTTCAGTTTGGATGGAAGTTTTATTCACAGTGAATGGTTTAATACCATGTGCATTTGTATAATGAGAGATATAAGATCCTCAAATTCATTAAAATTACCCAGATTCTACCTCAGTTCTTCCCAATACAAGTAGATGCTGGGCACATCTATTCCTATATACAGTGCTATTCACATATCCAGTGCTATTCAAATGTGCAGTGCTCCCACTAAAGCACCGCTGGTCATGGCAGCAGCTTCAATGGCTTTTCCCATGTCCCGCAGAAGTTCTTCAGTGGTGGTCCTGCAATGCTCCCCACCAAAGCCCTCAATGACCTTCCCAAAACTCTCCAGTCCTTGTGCCTCCCTGGAGGTGAAGGGAGCTTCTACTTCCTACCCCAGCTTGTCCATGCTCGCATGCTTTCCCCACTCTGTGTTGCTACCTATTCTCCGTCCCTGCAAGGTGGCAGGACTTCTCTTCAGGTTGGGCTTGTCATGGAAGAATAATCTCAGTGGAAGCAATTCAAACTTTTTTCCATATCCTTATTCTCTGAATAAGCAACAGCTTCCTTGAGTGATTTAGAAAGCCAGGTTGTGTTGGCTTGATCCCTAGGACTGCCTTTGGAGTAGACAGTCCACCTGGGCTGGCTCCTGGATGTCCCCCCTGCTTCCATGCCATGGTTAAAGCCCCTGGGTTTGGCTGGTCTAGCAGCAGATGGGACCATCAGGGACTAATGCTGGAGCTTCTACCCCAGGAAGAAAATGGTGAACTTTTCTGACCAAACAAGCATCAAGTACCTCTTGCACTGTGGGCTCATGCTGCCAAGTCCTTAAGACTTCAGACTGAAATCGGAGGCATCAGTTCCTACCTTTGCCATAGACTTTTTTTTCCAAGTCAGGTAGGTCCATGTCAATAAAGATAACTTTAGGATCCTGACTCCACTTGGAATGTTATTTATTTATGGTTAACTTCAGTGTGACTTAAGCACTTGGATTTAAATCTTCTCCATCTATGAGATGTGTATCCTTTGCCTCTTACTTGCCAAAGCTGGTTAAGTCTGTTCCCAAAGAGCTAACTCTGTGCACGTGAAATAATTTGTATGATAGGACATTGCTACAGTAATACTATTAATTGTTAGTGAAATTCTGGCACAGAAGTAGTAAGTGAGAGTTGAGAATCACTTTCTGCTTATACAACTTCATTGGGACTTTAAAGTGGGGAGCAAAGCAAGAATACGGTACTATAGTCTAGACTGTAACTTCCTGATAGTTTTATTTATAATGGTCCTTTTGAATGAAAGATATTTTGTGAATGTTATTTGTAATCATTCAACACTTCAGAGCTACCCTACTATTGCTGACTGTCATTACTGGGAAAAAGCAGGCCTTTTGGAATTCAAATGAGATGCAGAGAGCATCATTCACTGGGCTGACTCCACTTTTGTTGGCAATCTATCAAATACGCTGCCAGTGGGAGTCCGATTCTGCAAGATGAAGAACAGTCAAATCCGCTGGCCCCACTCTGCAGCCCACGCTGTTTTTCAGCCAGGTTTGAAGATGGGTCACTAAACACCCATTCTCAGCCACAGCTGGTGGTGGGGTTGATCGTGGCTGCTTGAAATTCTCTCGAAGGTGAGAATGTTTCACTGGCAACGGAGAGATGCTGAAGGCTCCTGGACCAGGGCCCTGTTGCAACAGCATCAGCATTTTCATAAAAAAGATCCTCAGAAAACCATTGCCTCTACCTGTAATATTCTTGTTGCTTGGTTTTTTTCACCCCTCAGGCTTGTTGGCAGTTTTTAATAATGATGTAAATGGCATCTGTTTTCACTAGTAGTATGTGCACAGCGTTCTTGGGAGACAAGTAAACCTTGTCTGGTTAAGGGTTTGGTTTGATGGTTTCTTCCATCCAACTTAGCTTTCACTTAACTAAGAAATTACAGGGAGGTATTGGCTTGGTTTGGAGCCAGGAAGCAGTTTCCCAGGGCTGGGGTTATCTGCCTGTGTGTTTGGGTCAGCTCTCTGGGCATGGTCCCACAGGCGGGGACTCTCTAGGGATGTCTGGGCAAAGCCGCTGCAGCTGTTGCAGTTCTGCTGTTTCATGCAAAGGCTGCTCTGAACTGCTCTGTCCTGGGCTGCCTGGGAGATCCCTCCTCATTTTGGTTGCTCTGCAGCTTTCAGAGGTATCCTTCAGAGGTATCCTTCAGCTGCTTGGCTTCTGCTCTGGGACCGGGCATACCACGGGCATCCTTCTCCTGCCCTTCTTGGGGGGCCACAGGCTCCAGCTCAGTCATACATCCCTGCTGTCCTAGGGCTCCCTGCCTTTCTGCCTGTGCTTCATTGCCAGCACGATTCCTATCAACAGCTGAAGGTTTCAACCCAGAATAGGAAAAGAACAGGTTAGAGCGTAGTTCCTGAAGTTAAGAGTTCGTTCTTGCTTTCACCTTTGAAGATAAAATGATGTGAGGACCATGATGGATGGATGAGGTATTTGGAAGTCCAGGACCATGCAGGTATACTGAAGTGAGAGAAACGACTCACAGAAGAGTCAGCTGAAGGTACCACCCTCCTACGCGAAAGCACGTGGAACAACAGACTGTTGGAAAGCACCTGGAAGGACCAGGTAAGATGGGTAGCAGCAAATACAACCCAGGTACAACATGAAATTCCCAGGTATTTTCTCTTTATAGTTAGATAAAAGCCAATGTGCTCAAGGGAGAAACAGGTATCAGAAATACTGTCCTCAGGCTTTGGATGTTACATGTGAATGACCCAACTGACCAGGAAAGGAAACATGGTCTGGCTGAATCTACCATGATGTATGTGTGAGGTTAGTTGATAACAGTGTATAAAGTGTGGTAATGGTTCACTTAAAAATGAAATTAGGGTGCTGTTGGACATTGCTGCATCTATCCTGGATGCAGTTTTGCTCTCTGTTCTTTAATGTTTACCTAGATGATGGACCAAGGCAGTCTGAGCTTGTTAATCTGCAGACAACATGCAACCAGGAGTATCTGCAAGTGCATCGGTGGGCAGGATGAGAATCAAAATAACCTTAAAAAAATGGACTAAAACTGTAGAAGGTGAGTCAGTGATGGCAAATGCAAGGTGCTGACGTGTGGGGGAAGATAGGGAACGTAAGGGTGGGTGGCAGCCCCTCTCTGGGGGAGGGATGACAGAGGCAGCAGGCTCGCGGTGACCCCAGTGTGGGGCTGCTGGGAGAGGCAGAGAAGAAAGGAGAAATCAGTTCTTCATGCCTTTGGTGGATAGGATATGAGAAGCTTAAAATTGCAGGAAGAAAGATTCAGATTTTACATTATCAAGAAGCTCTCAAACTGCCAGGAAAGCAAGGTCATGGCAAAGCAGGGGGAGGAAATGTTTTCTTTTCTTATGTCTCCTTTCTGTCGACTGCCAAATTATTAACAGCTGAACTGTTTCCAATGGTGGGCAGTCTAGTTCATCCCAATTGGTTTCAGGCAAGTGCTTCTTGTTTTTCAGACCAAAGTGCAGAGATCGGTACTCCGTCATCTGTCTCCATGACAGCAAAACACTAATTTTGTGGGGAGGGGAACTCTTGGGGAGATTTAAATTGGGAACCTTTTGGCTCTTGAAACCTAGTGGATAAACACTCTGTTTGCTTCTGGTGGATGTTCTTAGCACGACTCTTAAAGAACTAAGATGTGAAGTTGGGCTGTGACCAAACCCACGGGCAGTGCGGGGCAATGCACTGGCACAAAACGGGCTGGAGGAGAGATGGCTATTTCTCTGTTTACAAAGTGCTTGAGAACTGGTGAAATGAAGGGCTAAATACAAGCCTGGCATTGTTATTAATGTTATAAATGAGATGTTAAACCAGAAAAAATGGAGAGACTGAGTCATTCCTTTTTTTCCCTTACCCTCTCTACTTGCCATCTTTAGCTTGCCTCTGCTCATCGTGCCCTTTTCTCACATCCAGTGACCAGCCACAAGCTTTGGCAGGTTTCCCAGCCCTCCTCCACAGTCCGGCCACCGCAGCTGGAGACAGCAAGTTCTGTTGCTGGCCACACTATCCCAAGAGGGTGGATGAAGACACTTTCCTCAATCCAGGACTATATCATAACATTCTTTAAAAATAATGGGTCCTGGATTATACAAAGATCTTGTTGTGCCTCCAGCTCCTCCACGAATCCTTATGCAGCAAAGCGTCCCAGCGCTTTCTGTGGTAAGGTGTAGAAATAGCTCACTTATTTAAATATGCAAAACAGAGATAACCTTGCTGGATTATATTCCTATGGCTGAATTCTCTTCTTATGCACTGTTGCCCATTCGTAGGTTTTTGATATCTGCAATACCAGAATTAAATATTTTAGATAGAAACTAAAGTAAAGCTTTCTTGCTTCTCCATGAGAAGCACTTCCTATTTAATTCCTGAGATGTTACCAGTATCTGCATGATACTGGTATCATGCTTGGGGAATGGCTTTACTTGGTAAAACATGACAACCCTTAGCACAGTATAGATTACAGTTTTAGGCACAAGGAATTGCTCAAGTGCATAATCCTGCCTAGACGATCCATCCCTTCCCAGAAACATGGTGTTTTTCAGAGTTATAGAAGAGCGAAGGAACAGAGTGAGCATGTGGCAACATGTTCACACCTTCCTTCCATCTGCATCTCCCACCTATTGAGAGCCACAGGTGGTATTTCTCCAGGTTGATACACTTCAGTGGGCTCCCATCCTCCTCCAGATTTATGTAACTCCATCTTTTGCACCCACAAACATTTTGTAACCTGCGGCGAGGAACTCTAGAGATGTTTCATAATCAAGTATTTTCTGCGTGTTCACCATTTTGTCCAGTTGGAGAGCATTAAACAAAACTGATAGGAGCCAGGTTCAGAAACGATCATCCTGTTTGCCCTCCCTGTCCTACTCGGACTTTGCAGCTCTCTGTGGTGCCTCCGATCCATTGTCTCTACTGGCCTGAAGATGACCGGTGTGTTGAGCTGTCATTGCCCCTTCCTGTGTCTCTTCCAGCTCCAGTCGTTGCCGCTGGAGGTGGAGGGCACCTGACCCCCACACCATGTGCTAGATGGAGATGTTCCCTGCACGGTTCCACTCTCACTAGGACAATGTCTTTTTTCAAAAACTATCCCATTCATTAACCACATGGAAAAAGATAATTTAAAATTCATCGTTGTGCAGGATTAGATTTTTTTCCATGTGTGTCACTTTGTATTTATCCATAAATCACCTACCACCTTGTTGCTCAATCGCTGCCCAGTGAGGTCCTTCTGAAATTCCTCTGCCACCTTCAGATTTTTTTTGTTCTAAATAACTCTGTATCATCAGCAACATTTTTCGTGTCATTATGCAAGCTCTTTATAGCTCATTACATCTATTATAACTTCAGGATCTTTTTCCTGAGTGGTAATGGTTTGTTCAGAAACCACTATAGTGGAAGTAAAGCAAGAATTGTTCTTCTCATGTTTATTTATCCACAGTGAATTTAATTTGCCATTATAGAAAATTATGTTGCTTTAAAAAACAGAAGATATTTATTTAAAACAGATTTTGATAAGAAGCAAAGTTAAACTACAGGAATGAAACAGAAGATCTGTTTTAAGACATGAAATTATGACAAGTGCATTAAGGCCAGAATTTACTATAATACCTGAGAATTTTAGTTGATGTAAATGAAATATGCTATTTAAGAATGACACTGCTTATTTCCAAAGTTTGAAAAAGAAAGAGGATAAAGCTCGTAAAAGTCACCAGACAAGCATCTAAACCAAGTTTTTAGTCAAAATAATAAGACAGTTTTACAGCTATTCCACCTCAGCGAGAATTCAGGGGGTTTTTTTTTCAGCATGTTCATCTAGTTCAGCTCAAAGACAAGTTAATTGAAAGCTGAAAAACTGTTTTGAAACAGGAAAAGCAAAGTGTAATTTTTCTGCACTAACATAGAAGTAAAAGTGGGATGTGAGGAGACCAATTCTAATGGTTTTAATGTTTTAAAGGACCTTGTGGGTAGTAATGGCCAGTTCAATTCATTTGCCATAGAAAATGCATATGTTAATAAATTAGAATCTTTTTCAATAGCAATCATATTTCATTAAGGATTTAAAGACTCTACAACCAAAATAATTGGGGTTTTTTAAGTTGCTATTGTGCTTTGTATCTGTATTTTTAGCCAAATACAGTTTGACCCCAATTACCTAGGAAAAAAGTCACAAGCATATAACAAATCTTAACTTATATTTTAAAATAGGAAATCATGAGCTACAATAAAAATTTACAATCCAGATGTACAAATACAGCTTATCCCCCAGTCGTCAGAAAGTGCCATGTGTACTTCCATCTTTTATTAATTTGTAAAATGTCGTATCCTGGTGGATGTCAGGCAATAAGAATGATTTTTATTTTTTTTCAGTTCAAGTAAAATATGCAAAGTATGATTAAAATTAATTCATTTCTATCTGCAGTCAGCAGAACTTGTTGAAACTGGTGGAAATTGCAAGTGGTCAGAGTCAGCTCTTTAGGAGAGAGCTGACACTCTATGTGTACTTCAGCATCCTCCTGCCAGCCAGCAGCTCAGTGCACAATTGTCCCTGCCTGATGAAATCAAAATAGTTTCATAATCTTACTTCCAAGTCTGTAAGCAACATATCACAACTAGAGAGTCACGCATGATACCAGTCTCTGGCAGTAGGTTTAAATCAAGGGGCACAGCTAGGTGGCTTGAGTAATACATTCTGGCTAGAGTCTTAATGCAATTTAGCAGCTGTTCCAGGTAGACCTTAGCATTGATAACAGAGGTCTCCTGATTGGGAATGAACTGGGGATTCCTTTCTGGACAATGCCTCTGACACCCTGAGCTTGTGTGAGTTTTCATTTTCAGGGACTCCGTAGCAATGTGGAAATGGCCATAAAATACCACAGCTTCCTGCGGGTGAGATCTGGCACTGAGAACTTCCCTAATTTCAACAGACTCCTCCTAGACTCTTTCAGCACCGATCCGAGTCTTGGCCAGTGCAAATTTGCGTAGCCCCATTGACTGCAAAGGAGGCCAATTAACAGCAACTATAGACTGAGCCTTGTTTATGCATATGTGTGTTTTACCTTTAATATAAAAGAAATGTGGTAATTGTTCGTGTTGGTAATGGCCTGCCTTCTTCATCTACCCCCTCTGATGTATGAATTAGCTTTCTTGCTTCTTCTCTGATGAGATAAACAGGGTGGCCTTCTCAGAGGAGGATTCAATTAACATGCAAATACCTGATTGTATAGAGAATAGCTGACACCTTTGTCTAGACCTTTGTGAACTTAATTCATAAAGCATTGTAAGCAAAATAATTGCTTCTTTTCTGAGACTGTAATTGCCGAGTACATTATACTTGGTGTTCAGGAAGAAATTATCACTGTGCTATCAGACAAAAAATCAGGAACTAATAGGAAACACACAATTGTATGGCAGGGAAATACAAAACAAGGTCATGTAATTTCTGCACATAATTGTGATAATGTAAGGCCTAATTCTGCAAGACCATGAAATTCACCCACTGAACAGGAGTCCTGATCATGAGGGTAATTCAGGAGTGGGCTCCTATTAAAATAACAATTGTGAATAACATTCCTAACTAGATTAAGTTAGGCTAACAAAGCACTGCAGTAAGCATTTGGGTAAGACACACATTAGATTCGATCATAAGATGCATATATCCATAATGACATTTAAAAGTTTCAGTGAGTCAGGTGACTTGCCTTTATCACATGTAGCTTTTTAAAGCAAATTATAACAGACCGCCTGATTAGGGAGATAGTTATCTCAGTTGCTGATTTGTGGCAGAATTTGAGAGTAGATGCTTTTACTCCAAATCAGTGATCTAGTACAATTAGGCAGATTTCTTTTGACTGCAGTATTTTTGTGAATGGACCAGACCAAGGAGATGGAGCTAGTCTTAAAAAGCAGATTAAAAATGTAAAAAGAAAAAAAAACCCCACCTATTTAATGAAGAAAATATTAATAGAACTATATTGGAAAGGGAGGATGTTAGGTGCTGAAATCTCATGTACTAAACTTGTCTAAGCAAAAAGCCTCTAACAGGGTTAACAGCTTCAAAACAAGGCTCATGTTGGTAGCGTTGCCCTCTGAGCTATTGCAGTGCTGCTGGGATAGCTCAGGCAGCCAGAACACTAACAAAGCTGATTCTTTAAAATACGAAATGAGGAGAAGAAAAAAATGTCACTTAATGTAGAACAGGAGCAAGTCGTGGCACAGTTTAAAATAAGATGGAAAGCACTAGACTCCTGCCCAGGCTCTGCCTGCCGGGGTGGCTTGGAACAGTTCAGAAAGCACCATGCCCTTCCCTTGGGAGCTGCCCTCGTCAGGCACTAGAAAGGGATCATTTCAGATGCTCCAGGGTGTGTAAATGCACGTGGGGAACGGATGGGATCCTTGCTGTCAGGAGGACTGCTAGAAACCCGTCCCCACGCACAGCTCTCCCAGCCCTGTGCAGCCGGTGGCAGGGAGGGGATGGTTGTCAGCACAGGGGCAGGGCTGGCCAGATCACACGTGCCTTGCCCCTTGGTGTTGACAAGGTGAAGTGCTTTGCAAGGGTGGATGAAGGCCTCAGATGTCCCCATCCACAGCAAAGAAGACAATCTGCAACAGCAGCTGAGAGCCAGTAACTAATGCAACTTGGTGCCCAGTGCTGAGTTCACTTGTCTTAGTGCAAAAACATGCTTCGTCTTTCCACGTGTGAAGCCCTGATGTGTTATAGTTGCGTTCATTTTGAAAGGAGGTACTAAGGCCTCTTTAACTATGCTTTTTAATGCAACTCGATACTGTTGATGGAAGTGTGCACGGGCTTGCCTTGGACTAGGTGAGGGAGTAAGCAAGCTCTGACACAATCGCTGTATAATGAGAGGTAAAAATTCTCCCTTGGAGAGAGATTTTCATTGCTCCTAGATTCATCCAGTTAGGCTTACTTGTGCCAGCGATTTATGAGTATGTTTAAATGAAGACAAGACATGCTCCTTTTTCAGGATTCGCTTACTGCCTAGGTGCTGCTTGCCTTTTGCTGCCCTTCACCTGCATGTCAGTATCCAGTGGGAGTAGCCACAGCCTTTGGCAACTGAAACTGCAGCTTCTCACACAATGGGACCCCAGTTCAGGACATCTGGATGCTACCGTAGGGTGAACAGCAGCATACGGGTGGTAGTGCATTACATAATCTGTGGGAGAAAGAGATGTTAATATGAGACATTCACTGTTGCACTCCTGAATTTCAGAAACTAATACCTTCTGCATATGCACACTACTCTCTACCTGGGATTATTAACAGAATTTTAGTTTATATGTTACATATAATGCACTCCTAGTATTGGTATGATATTGCAGCAATCTTATCTTTCATTACCAACTCCAGAAACAAAGAATATTTTATGCTGGCATCTGCATTATTTGTAAGATGTTCTCCCTATTGATCACAATAATTTTGTTTCTTCTCTCCTTCCATGTGCATATGTCACATATTAGCCGGGCTTCACCATTTTCTTTCTCTTATTGTTCAAGATTAAATTTCTCAGAATTGTATTTTCTCTTCCAAGTAAGACTGACCATGCAGTCTGATATTGCTTCTTTTCTTAGAGTATTAGATTTCTCAACAGATGAAATATGGACACTATTAGATGGCATTGACTTTTTTAAAGCTGTAAGTAGTAACTGATAAAATCAGTAACACAGACCATTTTAAGTGACCTTTCATCCTAATAATTCTT
Organism: Pandion haliaetus; assembly: GCA_013401275.1. Taxonomy (NCBI): domain Eukaryota; kingdom Metazoa; phylum Chordata; class Aves; order Accipitriformes; family Pandionidae; genus Pandion; species Pandion haliaetus. Next base: position 212,071 of record VYZV01012067.1, on the reverse strand, counting down.
TGGCTTAGTCTGATACGGAAATTAATTTTACATAATGGTAGGAGATGTATTTATGGAGTCTTGAAAGAGCATATCTTCTTCTGAGTTATTGAGAAGAGCAGCTCTATTTTCTTTTTGAAGTTTGTGTCATTCTTTGTGGTAAATGACTAAAGATGCTATTCGGCTCTGTGTGTTAAAATTTTGTGCAGTGGAAGATCTGACTAATCTGCTGTATAGTTATTACAGTCACACTCTGTGAGATTTATAACTCCATGAAGGTCTGCAAGAGGCAATCTGTAGCTGATGCTGCCTGGCTATTTGAAGGTGGGTATTTGCAGGGGTTTATTCTCAGAGACAGTAACACCCTGACTTACGACAGTGAGATCAGTAAAGATGAAGTTGTGAGGGTGGAGTGGCAAAGAGACCTTGGCAGTGCTGGAGTCCTCTGCTAAGGCTGTGACAGCAATTGGAGAAAGCACGTGTGGCTGAGGATGAGGGTGGTGGGATGAAGCCACCTTGCCCAGGGGCTGTCTTGTATACATAGGTTCAGAGCCAACTTGGGTGCATGCATTTGGGGATCATCCAGCAGCTTGTGATCCGCAAGGAGAAAGATTCACATTAAGAGCTAAAACAGCTTCTAGCAGATCCCTAAGTGAGAGGCATTGGTTTTTTTCTCCTTTACCATAGATGGGTGGGTAGAATAGATCCCCAAATCCAGAAAAAACAGTGTCCCAGGGTCCTCTGAAAAGGAGCTGCAGATACTCACAAGTGGAGGACAGTTGTTACTCTTGTTCAGAGACAAGTATCTGGGTCTGCATGTGTGAAAGAAGACTAGGATGGGAAGGGCAGCCTGCAGCATTAGGGTTGGGCTGGAACAGGAGCTGGGGACTGCAGCTGTTGCTGTTACTGAAGAGGGAGAAATGGCACCTGCTTCTGTGAAATATGGAGATGGAAAGAAAGAGCTGGTGAAAAGCTGTGCTGGTAATACAGAGAAGTAATATCGTTGGTTCATATTGTTGTAACACTCAAAGGGCAAAGCTTGGGGGTCTGCTGTGTTGAGTGCTAGGTAAACACATAATTGCCATCAGCAAATGAGAGCAAATGTCAGCTTTTCTTTGAGGTGAGAACCCCCTTCTAATTAAGGGTAAACTAAAGACCATGACAGGCCCAAATTACTTGGAAATATCATGTTCTGCAGCATGGTGCAGGGTAACATAGAGAGCTACTTTTTTGGGTAATTCCTGAGCTATAATATATGACCATGAAAGGTCTTCCATCAGCTTGTATCTCAATCTTGCATTTTTTGTCTTTTAGAAGTTTGAACTCAGTGTTTAGGAGGGGCTGAAGATGACTGCTGGCAACAAAATTTGACATTTTTCTGGCATTTAATGAGATAAAGCTTGTTTAGTCTCTAGTTTTTTATGTTACTAAATATGAAGACTATTACAGGTAACTTGTATTTCATCAAGGCTTACCTTGTGCCTCCAGATCCTTGGAGGAGAAGAACATTTAAAATTGCACAGCTGTGTATACTTAGAGTTACTAAACAATTTCCTTTCTCAAGTCTGGCTTTCAGTTGCTTATGTCCTGTCAAATAAGATTGAATCCAAGCGGATTACATATTATACTGCCTATCCCAGAACTTGGTGGCTTTGCAAGCTTCAGCAAATCTGATCCAGCAAATCTGGAAAAAGTCTGACACAAACCAGTTTAATTTCCTTAAGTCAGAATTCTTGGGGCCCTTTAGCCCAAATTGGAGTGCCTCATTTTTGAGCAGGAATTGAAGCTCAGTAGGCGGGTGTCATGGTTTAACCCCAGCCAGCAATTAAGCACCATGCAGCCACTCACTCCCTTCCCCCCCCACCCAGTGGGATGGGGGAGAAAATCGGGAAAAGAAGTTAAACTCATGGGTTGAAATAAGAACGGTTTAATAGAACAGAAAAGAAGAAACTAATAATGATAATGACAACACTAATAAAATGACAACAGTAATAATAAAAGGATTGGACTATAGAAGTGATGCACAATGCAATTTCTCACCACCCGCCGACCGATGCCCAGTTAGCCCCCGAGCGGCGATCCCACCCGCCCCCACTCACCCCAGTTTATATACTAGACGTGACGTCACATGGTATGGAATACCCCGTTGGCCACTTTGGGTCAGCTGCCCTGGCTGTGTCCCCTCCCAACTCCTTGTGCCCCTCCAGCCTTCTTGCTGGCTGGCCATCAGAAGCTGCAAAATCCTTGATTTTAGACTAAACATTACTTAGCAATAACTGAAAACATCAGTGTGTTATCAACATTCTTCTCATACCTAGCTCAAAAACATAGCACTATACCAGCTACTAGGAAGACAATTAACTCTATCCCAGCTGAAATCAGGACAGAGGGTTTGATTTGCAACTGGATCAGTTTTCAGTTTTCCCTGTCACCCAAATCTGGCCAAGATGCAAACATCTGGGGGAAAAAAAAAAAAAAAAATCACTATTTCATGTACACTTTAGATATATAGTGGTGCAGGTAAATTCTTGGATGATTTCATCTCCAAACCCAAGGCTCCAGCCCAACATAGTCTCTGAAGCTCTTCCTTTGTAATTGGGCATTGGAGCCAAGAGCAAAGAAATGCTACACTTCCAGTTGAAGCATACGGATGCATAAAGCAGAGCTGTGAAAAGCAGATGATGCTGAGGCAGACTAGTGAGCGTGGAACAGATGTAAAGATAGACAGGGTAATCTGGGTGGTAGGAATAAGAGCAGAAAGCACAGTAAAGAGCTGGAATATGAAGCAAAAGAAGATGGTGGGGAGGCAGGTGGGTCTGTAACCATTGGGACATATGACCTTCTAAGATCAAATTCAGGATGAGTGGGTTTCTTTAGCATCTTCCCCAACAAATGGACTAGAAATAATGTCAAGTAAAATGTGATTGTCTTCCTACACAGAAGGCAAGAGTGTCTCTGCTCCACTAGCTTAGTTTGAAGGGATTCAGACTGAAGCAGCCCAGTTTGGGTAAGGGCTGCTTTTGGGTGGAGCATAGAGATACTTGAGGTGCCCCATACACACAAGAGACAACAGGCCAGTGCATCAAAGGGAAGCAGAAAAGTGTTGAGACGTTTCAGTGGAAAGCCTCCTCAGTCACTGTGGTGGGACAAGGCCACCTCTGAGGAACATGGCCACAACATTAAGCAGAGTATTCTCTAGTGATAGTGTTTGAATAACACTATCAAAATGCTGGTAGGCATGTTTCAGAACACTCTAATATCTTATATAATATCAGCCAAGGACTGAATTGCTTTGCCAAGCTTCATCGGGACAACTGGGACATACTGGGAGAGCACATCATACTGCAGGATGCATGATACTTCAAGGGAGAGAAGTACAGGAGAGAGGAGTTACTGAACTTAATATCTTTTGTATTAACACTGGCTGCAGAAAATGAAGAGCTCTAGTGTTTCTATGCCAAACCTGAAGCGATCCATTCACCTCCATATGGTGAATCCTAGCACTTATTTGCTATCTGGGTTAAGGGTCTGCTTATCTCAGACAGGAGAGGCAACTTGGGTGGCAATGAAAGGACTGTGAAGAGTTGACAGCATTTGACCAAGGTTGATGTGGAGATGCAATGAATGGACCAGGCAGATATTAAACTTAGCGGGTAGCCATGGGTCATTGGTCATAGGAAAGTGACAGTCCTGCAGCTTGAGCACAGGCTGAGTGTGATACCTTGGCTGGGAGCAGAAGTGAAAGGTGGGGGAAGAAGTGTGGGATGCAGCTGAGTCATGAAGGCAGGAGGCTGAGGGTGTCTGTGGGGGTGCTTTGTGCTTCCATTCAGAGCAAGGGAGATGTGAGCAGCAGTATTTTGGTTGTGAATGACTGATGGCAGGCTTGTTTTGAAGAAACAGCTTTGAGTCTCTGCAAAATATTTGTTGGGGGTAACATTTGCAAGAGCAATACAGCTGAAGAGGCTTTTGTGAAAGATGATTTGACTTGCAGGGAGCTCAGGGGCACATCCTTGTTTGGGCATGGGGGCCAGGAGACCACTCAGCAGTCTCGGCAGGCCCCCTCAGCAAGGGGTTGCCCGCTCTCGGAGCTGTCTGAGTGCAGTCATGACAGTAGTACAGGGAAGGGAACTTCCCCTGTGCTCCTAGTTACATCCCAAGTTTGACCATCTTGATGGGATGCAATATCAATGATCCCATGGTCGTTGAATTCTTGTTTGTAGAATTGCTAGCAAATAATAATGAATTTGCAAGAGTAAACTCAAATAATTGAATTTACTCATTTGGAATTTTTTCCTGAAGCCTCGTTTGACTTCTGCATGCCTTTAGCATATGCATACCCTGTAAGTGCCGGGAGAAATTCTATATGCAGATCATGAAACAGACCTTTGGATGGACTCTCACGGAAATATGGGGATATATAAAACAAGACTGAAAAGTTCCCCTCTAAGGCAATGCTCCTCTGGCAGAGATGGCCTAAAATGCCCTTTTGATCACCATATCACACAAAAAAGTGTGTCAGTCTTAAAACCAGGTAGGAATCAAAAATCTCAAATACTGCATTTAGGCATAATATATAATTTAACAATTTAATGTTAACAATATATTAACGTAAATTTCATATTGAGTGCTGCTTCATCTGCACTTAGACTGAGTCTAAAATGAGGCACAGGTCTTTGGCCCTATACCCTGCAGCCTCAGTCCCCATGGTGAGACCAAGCTCAGGGTTTCCTTGCTGCAGAGTGACAAGAGTTGACATGTACCTGGGTCCTAACATGGACTTGGAAAATGTCTGGGTCCCTCTATGTTCCGACAGAGCCTAACAGATATTGTGTGTATCACAATAGGCTTTTTCTTGCCTTGCAAAGGTCTGCATAAAAGAAACTAGCCTTGAGACACACTTTCAGTGGAGAAATAATGTGCTTAACACACAGAGGGAACTTAGGCTTCATGTATAGATAACACTTTTCTGGAAACATGGTTTTCATGGGACAGCCTTTTCTGTCAGTATTAATGATTTACCTTGGAAATATGATTCTGTAACTCTACTCAGGTTCTTCATATAAGTAAAAGAAGATAAATTATGAGCTTCAGAGTCTGAGTCAGGGCAAGTAGGTAACGTCTGAGAGGGTTTGCAAACTGCTTCTGGTGGTGGCTCCATCATATTTCTATAAATGCTGGATTCAGTGCTGATACCATCAACATAGGCCTATTGTAGCAGCATTGTGTATCCAGAAGAAAAAAGAAAAGGAAAAAAAAAGCATCAGTTTGGGGCTGAAATTTACTTTTTCCTCTTATTTTAGGCTCATGGGTTTTGTATTACTCATTTAATTCTGTGGTCACTTTTCAGGAGCTCCTGCAGGGGATTTTGCCACCTCCTCTTCCCTGGGAAGATGGTTATACAGGGAGTTTCCAGCTGTGTTCAAGTACCGTGCAAATATGAACTTTAAAAAAAAAATATCTGTCTTTTTAAAAGGTGAGAGTCAGACATCTTTGCAAAGAGTTGCAGGAAATGATGGATGGAGTTTAGAAGCTTGTTACGAACATGAGTGGTTCTTCTGCCTGATCTATTTGTTTTGTACTTAATTGTGGCTTAGCTTTAAATGAAGCTAAATGTCAGAGCTGTCAATCTAGCACAGAAATGGTACAAAATCTGGGAATCTGGCTCCAGAACTCATGTTGCTCAAGGCAACCTGCATTCATGGTTAGAGAAAAAGGTAGCCCATCTTGCTTTTCCTACAACACACAGAGTCAGCCAGTTGGGTGACGTATATGCTGCTGTCTGCTGTGAGTGTTGGTGATACTTTCCATGTAGAAAATGCCATCAGTGTGATAGATATTCACTGCCAACGCATTGAAATGGAAAGCCTGCTGCAATTCGAATAGAAATGTCCTGGGAGATTCTCAGCTATGTTGAATTAAGCAAGGAAGAATAGATCAAATCTTGTTTTCTAAGCTCAGTTAACTTCATGAGAAGAGGACACAGCTCTGAATCCCTTAAAGGCAGTACACATTCTCTGCCAAGTTAGAAGGCAATTATTCTTCATAAATCTGTCTTTTTAAATTCAAGCAGATCGATTGTCTCGTCCATCATTTCCCTATGCAAGCACCCGGAAAGGCTCTTTTAGCACCACCTACGACTAAGTACCCCGCTTATCGGGAGAGCCACACTATGGAGGCAATGAAAGCCCTGTCAACCCTGCGTATCCCTTTATAATGGTGGATGTAAAGGTATGTTCAGATTTTTAATCTTTTAACTGAGAAGTTTCTATGCTGTTTTTAAACACTGTCTTGGCTTTAGATATCTGACCACTATGCAAAGAAATAGGACACTCCTGAAAATTTATTGTCTAGCTAATAGGCAGAAAAGTCTTGCAAGAAGACAGGATAGTCCCCTTACGTATACTGTCATGGCTGCATCAGCATAGGGCTTCCAGAGCTGTGCTAAAATGGCTTGGTTACAAGACAGTCATCTCCTAATAGCCCTGTTCTGCCAAATTGCCCTGGCTCTGAAAGTCAAAATGGCTTCTGCCCTTTCTGGTGACCTGTAATCATGGCTATACATTCAGCAGGTAAAGCAAAGGCAAATATTGTTTGGTGCAGTTGTGAGCAAAGCGTATGTAAAAACATGTGTGAGTCTTGGGAGGATAGGTTGCCTTCAGGGCTTTAAGGTGCTCATTGTGATCTGAGTAACATGCTAGTCTTGATGTTTTTCACTTTTTTTTTTGCAGATAAGGAGAATGCTTTGCAGTCTTTCTAAACTGCTTTTTGGGATTGTACTGATTATGGCCATTACTGCTATGGTGTGTCTTCTCTGGCTGACATTTGGTGGATTTACTAAAGCTCTAAAACCCAACAAACACTGTGAGAAAGGGAGAAGAGCTAGCATAAATTGTCCTCTCCCACACTGCAGTGGCACAGCAATGAAAGAAAGGGTGTTCATTTATCTTTTTTTTTTTTAAAGACCAAAGTAGGTAAATGCGATGTTTGTCCTTATCAACCAGCCTCCAGAGCCCCCAGCAGGAGAAGTGAGCCAAGGAGAGCTGAGGCATGGGGTGTGGTGTGGAAGACCCAGCAGCAAGTCCTGGGTCAGCTGCTTGGTGGCACTGGGTAGGACTGGGGCAGCCTGGGGACACATGCTGATTGTTGCCAGCTTAAATCCAGGGGAAAAGTGTGTTCTAGGTATGAAGAAGTATAGGAAATGCTGCTGCCACTTAGGAAATTTCTGGTTTACCTCTGTTGGCATCACAGAAAAGTCCTCTGGGGTCCTAGTCCCACCTCTGATCACAGTATGGCCAACTTCAGTATTAGGTGAGGTTGTGCAAGGCCTTGTCCCACTGAGTTTTGAAACTCCAGGATAGAGATACCAGCACTTCCCTGGGCAACGTTTTCCTGTGCTTGACCATCCACCCTCATGATGAAAATTTCTTCATCATTTCTAACTGGAATTTCCCTTGCTTCATCTGTGACCGCTGTCCCTCACCCTCTTGTGGTGCGTATCTCTGACACTCACCATGTTATTAGGCGGCGGGAGGCATTGCTTCTTCCCCCAAAAATAGCAAATGAAGGAACTAGAACTGAGCCAATATATTCATAATAGCTTCTGGGGCACTGAAATGCCATGTGAATCTCAATTTGTGAATCATTTCTGCTACAAAAGCAGAAGAAATTAAGAAAAATCAACAGCTTGGCATTGGCACTTCCAGGACAGGAATTTGAGTTTTTTTTCTTTCACCTTCACTTTGAAGAGACCTAGATGTCAGCAGGGGATGACGGTAGAGAAAAAGGGTTAAACAACCTGGAAGCTGAACAGAAATACTGCTCTTATTTTGACTCATCTGTTATTTGTTGTTAATATTTCAGCTCCACAAAAACTGGAGAGAAAAACTTTGACTGTTACTTAGCTCCCAAGGAGCACAGCTTGCTGGTTACTTCACAGGGGCTTTGCTCCAAAAGTGTGGGGTGTCACTGGGCTTAGACAAAAGGGCTTCCACTTTCTCCCAAAATCTCCACTGCGGTGTTGGCCAATAAAGCTACATTTTTAAACCCTGAAAATGTGGAAAACTGCAACTATGAATCCTCTGATAAATCACAGAAAACAGGGCTAGAAGGATTCACAAGGGCTCATTTAATCTTTTCTCCAGCCTCAAGGCAGGTTGTACCACTTTATCATCTCTAACCACCACTTGTCTAACCTGTTTGTAGTGTGATAGAAATTTCAATCCCCCCCCAGCAATCCAGTGCAGTGGTTTGCTACCCTTACCTGCAGAATTTTTTTTCCATGCTCTGACTCTTACTTGCTTTAATGTAAGCTCATTGCTTCTGTTTGCCACAGACATCCCCCTCCATTTAAGACAACATTTTACATAGCTGGAGGATTATGTTTCCCTTCAGGCTTCACGTATTTAAGCTAAACCCCAATTCAGTCAGCCTTTGCTCTCGGGGTGCTTTCCACCTCCCTGCTTCGCAGCTGGGCCACTCCTCAAGCCATAGTGCCTCACTCTAGCTGGTGTGGAAGGGTAATTTCCCATTGTATGAGCTCTGTTCCTCCTTTATCCACCCTAGAACATCTGTCTTCTCCACAACAACGTTATGTTGTTGATTCACGTTCACTCTGCAATCCACAACCACCCTCTCAGACATTTTTTTGGCAGAGCTGCTACAGCTGAACCCAGGCTGTGTTTGCACAGCTGATTGTTCCTGCCTACCTCACACGCGTCTCTACTGAACCGCATCCTTTTTTCCAGGCCTTTTCCCCAACTTATCAGCGTTGCTTTGAATTGTCATTTTGCCCTACTCTGTGCCCACAGCTCCCACTTGCTTTGCCTCATGTATAAGCTCATAAGCATACTCTCCATTTCTTCATCATCTGTACCCTTACCAGATGCTCTTCTCTTCAATTGATCCTAATGTTTTTGGACACAAGGGAAATATGTGATGCTTTACCTGCCACCCACTTAAGAGCTTAAGAGCTCTAAAGAGCTGAGTCTTGTAGAGATGGCCTTTTGTTCCCCTTGCAGCAAGATCCCCATGGCAGAGCTGGATGCATTTTTGACTTGATACAGTAATCCTGCTTCCTCTCGCAGTTGCTTTGTGTCGTGTCAAACAGCTCCTGCACTTATAAATGAAGGAGAGGATATCTGCTTCTAATACATGCCTCCTCTTATGCACATTTTAAGTTCAAGGAATGGCATGGGCTTATAGGAGAGCCTTTCTCTTTGAAAGATGCCAATGCTCTTAATAAATGAAGTCTACAGAAAATCATAGCTCACCACTATGAAAAGAGCACTCGTTTGATAGCATGTTGTGACTGTAGGCAATAACTTCATACTGGAAATGAATAATGCCATAACAGGGAGCTCATGGAAACATGAGCTGACATGGGACAGACCCCTCCACCATTCTGCATGTGTCTTTGGCCAGGAGGTATGACTGGAAGTGCCTGGTTCTTTGCCACCAAGAGTCATGCTAAAACAGGGCATGGACATTAAAACAGCCCTTCTGAAGTAGTGATAATCTCCCTGTTTGTTAGTCCGTGAGCAGCCTGCCACTTCTGGCTTACATAAAACTGAAGTCTCGGGTGATCTGTTGCTGTTATTAAAAAACACAAAAACTTCTGCCACTCTGTGGGTATGCTCTTTTACCAGAAAGCAACATGTAAAGGCCAGAGTCTGTTCTGGGGTGCCCTGTGCAGAGCCTTGGGGAGACCACTGAGATGCTGAGGGCACTAGGGTTGCATGATGCCAGCCATAAACCAGTCACCCAATGTTGGCTCCTCCAGTTTTCAATTAAAATGTGCCCAGTACACAGCCTGACCACATGTGTTAGTATGTAAACTACGAAAATCCCACATCCCCCTACCAGCGAGTGGTGAGTTAAACAAGCAGTCCCAAGGATTCAACATCTTAAACTGGACACTGTAATGACTGGCTTGAAAATTGGGAAACTGGAAGAAAATGTTTGTGTTTGCTTGCTGGTGAGTCAGGGCTCAAGTGTTAATGTTTTCAAACTTGCCATGAAAAATATGAACGGGAAATAGAACTGGTTAGAAAATAGAAGGTCTGCATTTGCAAGCAACACGTGAATTCCAGCATCTGGAGCTCTGAAAAACACCTAAATGTGATAAGGTCTGCAAACAAACTGGGTTTTTATAGAACCAGTTGTAACACGATACACATGATAGTGGAGGCAGGGTGAGGGGAAGCAGGTTGAACTAGCATTATAACAAAATATTTCAGAAAATTTCACTCCCTGTTTACACCTGGAGCATGAATGCTAACCTGAAACAATTTTACTCCTTTCTTTTATGCTTTCTATATTAAGAGGTGTTATTTTAGACTTCTACTCACTTCAACAATGTAACTGCAGGGTCTGCTTTCTCTCCCTGGGCTGAACCCATCCCAGGAGGAGCTCTGTAGAATGCTATGCAGTTCTGTCGAGTATGAATTTGACCCACTGCGCTCAGTTGTCCTACTAATGCATCTGTCTTGGGTCCAAGTGCTCTCCTGATTTGTACTATAATTATCCTAAAACTAGATTTTTCTAAATTTCATTCCCTCACAGCTTTTTATAGTTCTGGGGATTAATTATTCAGAGCTGTGGAAGTTCTCAGCAGTGCTTTTCCCCAGCTTTTATGGACACAGATGCATTTGGCTCATGTAGAGCAGAGCACACGCTGGCGCTTCAGATGGGGACAAGGGAATGACTTTGGCCAAATGTTAAACACGCTGCATTCAGCGTTTCCTCCTCTGACACCATCTCCTTGAATCTTTTGAGGCATAGATAACCTCTGAGCCTAATAATGTCTGTATTCCCTCCCTGGCATTCGTAGGCTTTAGTTTCCCTTTATGTGTTACAGGTTAATGCCACCTGTAGCATCGTGGGACAGGAGGGGCTGCAGTGAGCATGGGGACCAGTGTGGCTGCAAAATTAGGCACTGCCCAAAACACTCCCACATTTTGGCTGGGATGTGAGTGAAGCGGGGCAGGGGTGCAATGGGGAGGCTGAAGGAGATAGACTTCTAGCCTGGAACCAGAAGCTGGGGAGAAGTCAGCAACCTCATTTCATTGGCTAGGAGCGAGTGGACGTGTGGTCGGGGATGGCCGGGCTCTGGGGGACACGTCAGAGGGGTGTCGCTCTGGGGTGCAGGCTGGGGGAGATGTGTCCTTACAGCCATAAGGCTTTGTTTGAATTTCACTTGAGTTGGAAGTTCAGCGGCATATTTGGAGGGCGTGGAGGCATCAAAGCACGGACTTACAAGGCTGCTGCCAGCAGAGCTCCTCTGGCTTCCTCGGCTGGAGACAGAGCAGTCTCCAGCGCAGGCGTGTGGGGAGCAGCACCCGCATTGGGGTGTCACTCCCTTCCTCAGCAGGCTCACCCCATCTGCCCAGGGAGTCACGGCCACTTCTTCTACTGAGGCCTTTCCCTTGGAGGTTGCCATTCACACACTGGAGGTTTCCATCCCATGGAGCAGTGGTGAAGGGAAGGATCTGCCCTGCAGCCGCTGGGCTCTGAGCAGGACCCCGGTTCCCCTGCGGCTGGCTCTGCAGAGGCAATACAGCAGTGGAAAATAAGATTGAACCTCTTCTGCCTCCCACATCCTCGTTTGGGTAAGTGCGGAGTGTGTACTTTAATTAGCGATGATACATGAGGGAGACAGGAGATGAAGCAACATTCAAATTAAGTATCTGCAGAGCTGGTGAGAAGGTAAATATGTGCTCCCAGACTTGGGGGATTTTTTTCAGTCCCTCATTCTGCAGCAACAGTTTGAGTTTTAATTTAAAAAGCAAAGAAATCATTGTTGCAGCATTTTTTTTTCCCCAAACCCACCACCTTTGAGGTCCACCTTCACAGACCCCTGAGTTTTATGACACTGCAAAACCCAGGAAGGGTTAGCTGGGCTCCCACTGCAGCGGGGGGCCAGGTCCTCCCCAGGCACAACTTTGCATCAGGCAAAGGGCTGCTGCTCCCATACTGCAAACGCACAGGGAGGGTGATGGACTGATGCTTGCATGACACCACCAACCCTTCTGCAGCAACTCACCCTTTAACAGAAGCAAGCTGCAATAGGTTGTGGGTGCACCTCTGCCCCCACCGCTGCATGCATTCCTGCTCCCAGGAGCAGGAAGCACTGTTCACAGCTGTGTTCTTTGTAGCGCTGCCCATCCCCGGGACATCCGAACACCTCATCCTTCACGCTGAGCATCCTCTTCCCTGCTGGCATGGATGGGGGCTTCACGGGTGGGATGCTGAACACAAATATTACACGTGTCAGGAGGATAAACAAAGGTTTATTGAACAATAAATTAACCTTACATTTTGAATTGTTGTTTCTTCAGTGCTTGACTTCCTCTGTGCCCTATATGAAATATTTTTTATTTGCTTTTGTAAATAATACAGTATTTAATTATTAGATAAAGCATACTCCATAGCGAAATATGGTTTCTAATGCATTTTAAACTGGTAAATACCAAGTATTCACACCCCCTTTGCTACAATTTCACTTTAAGAATGATTTTGGTGTTTCAGTATGAGTCAGACAACAACACATGAATTGCTGAAGAAATTTCACCGAAAACCTTTCTGAAAAACCAGTTATAAGTCACAGAAAACATAGCAAAATTTTACTGGTTCAGGCCTGGCTTGATTGGGTCTGTAATTTCAGAAACCAGATTCCACATCTGGAATTGTCTACAATTTGGCTATTAATAGGACGTCTGTGTTTTTATTTCAACACCACCACTGAGAGATGGGACCTGCCTTAGGGAAGGTGGCAGCCGCCAGCACCCACTGCTGCCTGACAGAGAGGACCCGGCTAGAACGGGAGATTTCCTGCAGAGATGACTCAGAAGAAATAACCTTTTTGCCAATGAAAAATGCATTGCCAATGTGAAAGAAAAACATAAAGAGGAGCAGCCAGGAGAGCAAGACACTGGAAGACCCCAAAGGCTCCAGAGTCCCTACCTTTTGCTTTCTGCCCCTGCTAGTGTAACTTGTTTACCTACCTTTTTGTTACAAAAAATTAAATTTTATATGCCATTAAAGGCTGGCTGTTCCCAACAGGTGCCCAAAGCAAAGCAGCAGTTGTGTCGCTCACGGGAGTTCATGTGTGCAAGGGCAGAAATGTGCTCTTTGTGCGGCTGAAGCCAAACTGTACATTAAGTAATCAGTGCTGAAACTCTTATGTAAAAGGTGACCCAGTCCAGCATTTTTTAGCAATTCATCTGGTTTAGGAACTCATCAGGTACCCTTTATTACTTCTTAATCTCTGTCAGCCTGAAGGGATGTCTCCAAAATCTCTATCAGACAGAACTGATGTTGTTCAGATACCCCCAGCATGGAGTAAGTAACTGAATTTCTCTTACTTGCCTGGAAATCATTTTGTATAAAACAGGACACCCGGTATCATGATAATATGAAAAATCTGTCAGTATTTACACAGCAATCTGAGCGCAGAGGAGGTGCTGTGGCTTCAATAAGCTGTGCCACTGTTTGCCTTTGAATGCTGTTGGGCAGATCAGCTGAGAGCGGCTGCACCAGCGGGTGCTGGGAGCACCAGGTACCTTGCCAGAACACCAGTGGGATGCTGATAAGAACATGGTGTCACGCGTTGTCCAGGATCCTGCTAGCGGGCTCTTTTATTGGATTATTGTCTGTTTGGAGGGGGAGAAAAACATCCTCTGCTTGAAGCAAATTGCCTCATGGTTTGTGTTGTGATAAAAGGTGATTATACATCCCTGAAAACTGCGATTGCTTTTAGTTGCAAAGCCACCGCCCCTCTCCCTGTCAGTTTATAAAAAAATGTGTGTTTTGCAAAGGTAGGGCAGGACGCTTGGTAGGGCTACAAAGTGGCCTGGGAAAAATCCTTCCATTTCAGCAAGAGTCCTTTACATTTTGCTGTGATATCACTACTGGGTGAGCAGCACCAGCTGCCAAACAAGCTCCTGGGGGGATGCTGCTCCCCTGTGTGCCTGCCTCAGGCCCGCCACGTCGATGGACCCTTCTGTCTCCCTCTCCTCCTGCACCCACCAGGTCAGGCACTGTGCCTGAGTTGCTGCCCGTCCCAGCTAAGCCTGTCCCAGCCAAGCCTGTCCCAGCTAAGCCCCATGCCCGTCAGGTCAGAGGCCTTGGCAAGTGCCTTTTGCTCAGCCCACAGGCTGCCATGGCTTTGCGGGACTGTATGTTGGGCTTTCCAGCCGGTGGGAAACACACATGGATTTTTCAGGTGAAGGCCAGTGAGCGAAACACAGTTGTCTGCATGCTTGAAATTAAGCCTATTTTTCACTCCTTGAAATCAAAGCACGAGACAACAGAATTGGGACATTCCTGCAACAGCATGGAGGATCTGGTGATTATCTAAATGCATAATCAATACCACCATTTAATTATTAGTATGCATTTGTCAAATGCCCAACAATGTGCTTACCCTATTTGAGGATTTTCTCCAGGCATAACCCAACCTTTTTAAAATCACTAACTTTTTTCTTATTGAAAGTGTTGTTAATTAATACTTTTATTGTCCTCCCCTGTGATTTACTTTCTCTTAATTACCAACAGGAGCAATACAAGAGTGCTCCATCGCCTGTACCAAAATTAATCTGACTTCTTCCAAATAGCACTGAACAATCCACATGGCTTCGCCTTTGGGTACTGAGCAGGAAAGCCCGATCCCAAGGGAAATGGTGCTTTATGAGGACCTCTGATTTCACAGAATCACAGAAGGGTTTGGGTGGGAAGGGACCTTTAAAGGTCATCTACTGCAACCCCCCTGCAATTTTCAACTAAATCAGGTTACTTTTAGAGCCCCGGTCCAAACCTGACCTTGAATGTTTCCAGGGATGGGGCGTCTACCACCTCTCTGGGAAACCTGCTCCAGTGTTTCACCACCCCCATTGTAAGAGATTTCTTCCTTATATCTAGTCTGAATCTGCCCTTTTTTAGTTTAAAAACATTACCCCTTGTCCTATCGCTACTGGCCCTACTAAAAAGTCTGTCCCCATCTTTCTCATAAGCCCCCTTTAAGTATTGAAAGGAATTTCAATATTAAGTATTTCAGGGTGGATTGATGCAGATGGGAGCAGCCTGAGGACACGGGTGTCCCAGCAGGAAGGTTTGAGCCCTGGATGAGGAGCACAAACATAATGCAAAGCCCTTTAACCCCAGAGCGCGGGGGCAGCATCCTGGGGCTGGTGTGTGGGATCTCCTGGCTCTTGCAGAGCTCTGGAAGGCACCCCGGAGCACACAGGCTGGCAGAGAGCTAAATAAGCATCTTGTTGGCTCCAGCATCCCAGAAACCACTGTTGGGTTTCCTTCTTTTCCTCTTTTGTTCAGCCATATGAAAAAAAGCGGTCTCAGCAAAACTGAAAGTCACTGTGGGGAAATACCAGGTTTCCCATGTTATTTTTTATTGCCCTGTTTGAACAAAAATACTTTGTTTTGTTTTGCTTTTTAAAGCTTTTGTAATGCCAGGCTAAAACATAGATTTTCATTTAGACACACCAGTATTTCTCACACTTAATTTCTGGCTTTTGTGTTTTCCTGTTGCGGTTGAGAATAGAAACGAGTAACAGCATTGATATTTTCTGCTGCATAGAAATGCTTGAGTTTTCTTACTCTATCCCACCTCTCAGCATAAATCTGCCATTTTGGACCACAAACCCAGGGTTAACTCTGTTGCATCCTACAGACATGACAGTCTTTCGATGGCTCTGTGGGACCTCTTCCATTTTGAAGGCTCCCTGTTATTTTCTGCTCAGACAAGTCAGACACAACATTTTGTGTTTTGATATTGTTGCTGCTGCTGCTGTTGCTGCTGGCGTGGGTTAAAACCCTGGGTGGGAATGCGACGACCAAATACGCTGAGGCCCTCGCCGTGTCACGGGATCACAGGTGGATACCCAAAGCCCTGCCGCTCTGCGCTGACAGCAGGCATCCTTGTGCATAGACCCCACGGGAGAACTGGGTTCTTGGTAGATGCAACTCCAAATAAGCATGTGCAGGCTATAGAGTATAGAAAATTTCAATTTTTTAAATAATAAAACACCCCCTGCCCCACACTTTTTTTGATGATAAATCCCAGCAAACGTTGTGTCAAACCCTGGCGTGCAAAACTACAGTAAAGCACCATGGAGGGAAAGAAGGCTTTTTAGTTTTCCCTATTTAGCAAGGTTCTTTCCTTTTTGTGTAAGAAGCTTTAATATTAAAATCTTATCTAAAACATCTAACTTTAGTGTCTGGCATAGCAACTGCAGCCTGGGAGGCAAAATCAAGTCCCTTTTAGATTCCCATGTAATAAACTGGTAGACAACAGTAAATGAAACGAAAACGTGCTGGTTTAATTCGTAAATTCATCACCTCTGTCAGGCCCGTTTTTTTTTTAATATTTCCACCCTCAGTCATTCTATTATTGGAGAGAAAAAACACGCAGCCAAATTTCCTTTATGTTGCTTTAATTGTTGCTCTCTTTGACTTTGAAAAGGACAGCGAGCATTCTGTATATGTAAATGGCCCTGATGGCTTTGGCTGTTTGTATGCTAAGTCCCCCGTAGTCACTGGGGTATCCCTGGGGCAACCTTAATACAAATGTAGGTATTTTCTTTGTCCAGCTGTGCAGGCTCACATCTGCTGTTCTCAGGCTTACTGCCAATCATCGCAGCTCTTACTATTCATTTTTCCTCGAAGGGGAAGAAAGCACCCAAGACAATCTCCTGCTAAGAGAAAGAAGAGCAATCACGCAAAGATGGAGTATTGCCACTATTTTTGTTACTTTTTTTTTTTTTACATCTATCCGATGTTACTGGCACAGTGGCAGGCATAGCAAGTAGGTTGGAGATGAAAAAGCATGCAAAAATTACATCAAATATTGTGTTGTAGCTAAATTCTCTGAACACCCATTTGCCCTTGCTCCACATTATATTATTCAAACTAGACAAAGAGGCTCTGGAGAGTACTAGCAGATTCCTGCCTCCCACCTCTCCCCATTCTCCAAGGTCATTTAAAACAGGCCAGGAAAGTACACTAGAAGATACTGCAGGGAACAATCCTGCTCTGGCAGGAAAATGCCCTGTAAAAACCTACCTGCTCCTTTCCACCTCCCATTTCTGTGATCCAGATGACTGGCAAAGCCCCTTGGCATATTTGTTTTGGTAGTATGTTAAATACAGGGTCTGCCCAGTTCAGGTTCAGGTGATGCTGCTTGCCCATATTGCGGGTGAGAGCAATGCGTGCAGCTGGCATTTCCCAAGTTATGTTTGTTTGCCTGTTAAGTCCAACTTGGAAATGCAAAGGAGCACAAAGAGGAGTTAAACTGCTGTAGGCAAAAATTCAAGCTCCAGCATCTGGTAGCAAAAAATGGGAGGCTTTATAGATGGGCATTCAGGTTTTTATTACTGGAAGACAAAACTTATCAAAGAAAATAGTTCTGATAAACAATTTTCCCTCATATTTCCCCAAGCACCTGCCATCCAGCTTGGCTTTATCGCAGTGAAATAACAGTGGCTGCACTTCTCTGTTACCGTTTTCATTTGAATTTCTCTAAAGTGATTCCTCAGTGAGGGATTTCCAAAAGCAAGATTAAAACAGGATGAAAAAAATCATTACAGTGTCTTTCGAAACATTGCTTTCTTCCGTCAAATGGAAGTTGTGAGGAAGCTTGGTGGTGGAGGGGGTGCTCCTCCAACCGCTCCTGCCAGGTTGTCCTGCAAATGCCCTGCCTGGGCAGGAGCTCCTTCCCAGGCAAAACTGCTGGGCAGCACCTCCCCCCGGAGGAGTGCCATCCACCTTTAGGAGGACAGCGTGGGGATGACCAGGATAACCATGTTCCCAGCTCAAAGCCAGAAGACATGCTTTTGCTGTCACTGCCTGCAGTGGAGGCAAGTCCTGGCTCTTCTGGGAGGGGCAGGTCAAAGCCTGTCTGGCTCCCACACAGGCTTTCTACCAGACACCTGGTCTGAAAGCATCTGGAGCAATTGGCCGCCTTCGAGGATGCCACCAGTGCTTTCCATCCCAATAACCATGACAGGTACCCGGAGACCAATGGGGAAAGAGCAGGCTGAATCCTTAATCCTTGCCAGCAGTTTCTTCCTTTGTTTTTTGGTGCTGGGCTGTCCAAGTCAAGCTGATGAACTGCTCAAAAAAGGTAAATACTGCTTTAATCTTTTCCTCGAGTTAATCATGCCAAACCACAGGAAGGCAGGTAATAATTCAAGATTAGCAATAGTCTTATGAAGCTCACATTATTATGGTAGATATTTAAAGAATAGCAGCATGCCACACACCTCAAATACTTTAGTTTCTATCTAATCCATTGGTGATTAAATCCCAGACAGCAGAAGGAATTTCACACAGTATCTCCAAATTCAGCATAGTTTGAATGACGCAGATGAATCTAATTTAATCCCTCTTTGTTTCTCACTCCTAACTGTGGAAACAGAATGAAAAGCACAAAGAAAAATCAAACAAAAGGTGAGATGCCAGAGCAGCTATGGATTTAAGTTTGTGAAGGTCCGTGCTAGATCATCATGGGAGTATTACAGATAGGCTTAATGAACATACACCATCAAAAGAAGAACTTCAAATAAGCCAGATACACCCAGTGGGCCCAATTTTGCAAATGCTTTCATAGAATCACAGAATCATTTAGGTTGGAAAAGACCTTTAAGATCATGGAGTCCAACTGTAAACCTAACACTGCCAAGTCCACCACTAAACCATGGCCCTAAGCACCAGGTCTACATGTCTTTTAAATACCTCCAAGGATGGTTACCCCACCACTTCCCTGGGCAGCCTGTTCTAATGCTTGACAACCCTTTTGGTGAAGAAATTTTTCCTAATACCCAAACTAAACCTCCCCTGTTACCACTTCAGGCCATTTCATCTCATCCTCTTGCTTGTCACTTGGGGAAAGAGACCGACCCCCACCTTGTTACAACCTCCTTTCAGGTAGTTGTAGAGAGCGAGAAGGTCTCCCCTCAGCCTCCTTCTCTCCAGGCTAAACAACCCCAGTTCCCTCAGCTGCTCCTCAGAAGACTTGTGCTCCAGGCCCCTCACCAGCTTCATTGCCCTTCTCTGGACACACTCCAGCACTTCGATGTCTTTCCTGTAGTAAGGGGCCCAAAACTGAACACAATATTTCACAGGACATTAAGTTCTCATAACAGTACACTCAAGCATGCACTTAAGTGTGAAATATGAGAAACTAACTGCCTACATATGGATCTTAACTTGCAAATGCAGGGCTTGACTGTCTTCACGTGGCACATTCTCTGAAGAGGAGAACAGAGCTGGGAGGCTGCAGTGCAAGAGCAGCAGCCCTCACAAACTCACTGCAGGAATGAATCTGCAGCTTCTTTTTATCTCAGATTGTTTGTGAGCAGTCGACGACTTTCTAAGGCCATCCTTCCTTGTTTCCCAAGGGATTTCTGTAACTCAGGAATTGCTCGTTATCAAGCATTAGGACTCAAAATCATCTGAAATCTTGGCGGTGTTTCTTTGGTTGGCTATCTATCTGGATTGCACCATCTTGTATCCGGTCACAGCTGGAAAGGTACAATTCTTGAAGGAAGAATTTGGGTATAAATGATAGTAACGCCTCGTTTGGTCCTTGTTGTGCGTTTCCCAGTAATTGCTGAATCCAGAATTATTTTCAGTATTTAGGCAATTTATCATGGTATAACATACAGAATACTAGAAAGCTGGAAGAGAGGAGCAGCTGTGGGCACTTCTGAAGTAAGTACCCACTGACCATAAAATGCCCGAGTCTCCCAGCACAGGCAGCTCCTGCCAGAAATGTTCGACCGCTGTGCTGAGCAGGGTGCAGCGCAGCACGAGGACACCCACCCAAGGATCACCCCAAACCGAGGGCAGGGTGCTCGCAGCCGCCCAGCCCCACCAAACCAGGGCATCCCTGCGAGGAACCGCCGCAGCCTCCAGCAACGGCTGCAGGTCTCATCTGACAACCTGTCCGCTGCGGGACATGGGGCAGCAGCTGGGATTGAGTGCCATAAACTGGGTCCTCTCGCCAGACCTCAGCCCCGAGGGCTGTAAATCTTGGAGGAGGCCTCACATAGGAACTCGCTCTGTTGCCACCTATTCCTGGGCAGAGGGTGATGTTGTCACCCACGCCATCGCCCTCCTGGGCAAAGCAGCCGGAGAGGCACGGCCAGAGCCACAGCCCCATAGCCGTGGCCAGCCCTGCTTACGTGGGCAATGCTCGCGCAGGGAAGGGTTTGCAGGGAAATCAAGGGGATTACTCACGTGTAATCATCTTCTGCAAGGAGAACCCAGCTTCAAGTATGTGAAGTTGGCAGCGATGGCGGTTGCATACAGTTTTCCATTATGTGTTCCTGGTCGAGTTGCTTCTAGTTTTAACTGTTCAGGTTCTTTAGTTTCCAAGCTTGTTCTTTGCCTTGGGCTGACTTTTTTTTTTAAGCTGGCAAAATGGTTGAACTGTTTCTGAAAGGCCTTGGAGGGAATGGTTATTATTGAGTAACATTGTCACCTCTTTGCATGATGTGTTCAGTTTCGGGATATTCAAGCTTTGGAGTACACGTGAAAAGTTTGGTTGTTGGTGGTGGTGGTTTTGGGCGGGGGGTTGCTGTCCTTATAAAAATCTGTTGGACATGGTGAAGAGATAAGCTTTGAAAAACTGCTGCTTTGGTGGTGGTTTTTCTGTTTGTTCCTGCCCTCCCCTTGCCTCCCAAGGTTTGTCCCTAAAATCTTTAAGTATCTTTTTCCTGGTGCGGCCTTGATTTCAGCTCTATTCAGTTCTTATCTCGTGACTGCACTGAACGTGCTCCCTTAGTCTCCTATAAGGGGAGGCAGAGTGAAAGCTACCGATAAGGCACAGTGGCAACTACGTTAAATTCTCCATGTATTTTCGACTTGAAAATGTGCTGGGCAGGAGGGGGGGAAATATCCTACGGGGAAGATTCACTTCTTTGTCTGTGCTGCAGGCCATATTTCTGAGCCACGCTTCCAACTACCTCCCTCAGGAAGCAGATTAGCATCAATCCCTAAATCCCCTCCATTTTGTGATGGGGTACGCCGGTAGGCTGTGCAAGTTCATGTCTTGCACAGAACGGCGAGCGCCTGTCTCCAGCCGGGTGAGACTGCACCCACGCACAGACTCGGCTGACGGTACCGAACTTACCTGCACCAAATTCACCTGTACCGCTATCAGCCTTGGTGGGGGGCACTGCTGGGATGGGGGGGCGGACAAGCATCGCCCTGCTCAGCAGGGAAGCGTGGGCTGTGTCGGGAGGCTGCTGTGCTCCCTTCCAGCGGCCGCTCCGGAGCTGCCACCGTCTTCCCCGCGCAGCGAAAACTTGCCACCCCTTCCAGCCGCGCTGGAGATGCGCGCAGGGCCCGGTGTGAGCCGGTGCCAGGGCAGTCCTGCTCCATCGTTTCCTTATTTGCTTTGGGGTT
>VYZV01012067.1:158603-189773 GCA_013401275.1 Pandion haliaetus | reverse complement strand
CCGAAAAAATGCGCTCTGTGCGTATTCGTGTGTGTTTCTCTCTGCCTGTGTCCGTATGTATACCTGTACGTGCATGTATGCGTGTGCAGACACACGCGCAGCCCGCGTGTGTACGTGGGGGGTGTGTGAGTCTCGCCTGAAGGTGAGGGGAGTTACGCAGCTCTGCTTTGGGGTGGTTAATGGTTTACCCGGCGAAGTTCCCGCCGCCTGAATGTTGCAGGGCGCTTTGAGTCAACTCCTTCAGATCCGGGCTTCCTATTTGCCACCTTCCCAAACGGCCTCTAAAAAACGCTGCCCTTTGCCTCGGTGAGTTGGCTTTTTTGGACGTCTCCTCCTCCTCCCCTGGGAGATGTCTGCTGGCCGCGCTGGAGGCCAGATGGCTGCGGCCGAGGTCACCCCGATCCCCTGAACCCGGGGGCAAGGGGGGACACCCTGCTCCCGGGAGGTCGTGGCAGCGAAGGCGTCTGCCAGCCGTGGTCTGCATCGGGCTGCCGGGGGGGGAACCTGCCGGAGCGCGGGGCTCCGGCGCGGAACAGCTGCCGGAGCATCGGGAATCGCGAGGAATAGGGGATAAAACGAGGCAAGTGTGTTTACAAGTAAGTTCCCGTGCAGATAAGTTTCTTCTCGGGTTGGGAAAAGGTCGCGTAGTGCATCATCTGGAATGAAAGGTTTGCTGAGGAAAACAGCTGGGTGTTCAGGAGGTCTGTGTCTCCTGCTCGCAGCTGGGTGATTTATGCCTTTATGACAAAATCCTGAGTTTTTTTCACAGGTATACTTACAGGTAAGCACTGGAACCGAGTGTTATCCTGTAATTCCATTCGCAAGTGAAAATCTGGTAGGGAGATCAGGTTTTCTGTCAGGGAAAGAAAGGAGGAAACAGTTACTCCATCCCCAAAATATTCCACAGTTTTCCCGATAGGAGCTGTTTGTTGTGGTTTTGGGTTCAAAAGCTCTTCTTGCCTGAGGTGAAACTCGAGCAAAGATCAGGGGGCTATTTCAGCAGCCCACTGGCATGATAACACTGTCCTGCGTGGGGTCCCACCAGCATCATGGGGTGCTTCCCGCGGCAGCTGGGGAGCGGAACCGGAGAGGAGCCTGTGTGGGGCCCTGCCTGCTCCAGGGCTGAATATCCACCTTGCTCCTGGTGCCTCAACTCTTCTCAGGTGCTTGGATGAGGAGCACTTTGATTCAGGCAAAAGGATCTTACAGCTGCGTATGTTTGATTTCATCCAGTGTGGTGAGGCTCAGGGGAAAAAGGCAGATAATCTCCCCGAATCTTCCCTTAGGTTAGGTGGGGAGATGCTGGCCAGCCAGTGAGGCATGCGTCACCTCTTTCTGATGCCTATTTTCTGCTTTTTTTTGTTTCTTGCCTTAAATTTAGGGTCTCTCTGTGTAGAGGTGGAAGTGTAGGAAACGAGGAGGGGAAAAAAGCGTGTGCTGCTACAGAGTGGCTGTCGCAACGCTGGCAGCAGCTCTGCTGAGGAGTCAGCTATGCTGGCAAAAAAAGTGCTTTTTGTTGGCACAGCTTAGTCCGTTCAGGGAATTGCAACGGTGAGAAGAGTTCTGCCAGCTGCAGGAGTGGGGTTTGCTCTTGCAGCCGGATGCTTGCACCGGCAGGACCTTGTGTGAGTGTAGACAAACCTTTTGAGTTCTGAAATGAGGCTGTCGCTGTGTAGGTGCAGGCGATGCTTTCCTCGCTGTGTGTCGCAGCTGGCACCGTGGTGCCTCGTTCTGCCAGCTGAACTCATGGGCATGGCAATAACATGGGCCAGTTGTTGGGAGCTGATGATAGAGATTACTTTGTAGCCTAAGCAACATTAAACTTGGATTATGACTCTGGAAAAAAAAAAGGGGGCAAAAAAAGCAAGCATGTGATCTGTGATTAGAAATGGTTGCAGTTAAAAATACTCATGCAACATGATTTTTTTTTTTTTTTTCCCAAGCAAGACAATATTCTTTTGAGTGTTGATTACTTTGACATGAGTGAGACAAGAATGCTGGTAGACCAAGGGGGCAATCTGAGTTAAAATTCTGTATTGTGGGTTTTTTTTTTCGTGCTTTTAGTTATGTGAGACTGTAAGGAATGAGGTTGCGCTGTCTGCGTATGCAAGATGCACTGATACTCACAGGAAGAGGATCTCCCATTTTCCAAAGAACTGCTGGTCTTTCCTTCAAGCATGACTTTTAGGTTAGATTCAATAACAAATGCAATATGTTTTCCAGTGAATGGAAGAAAAACAGGCTTTTTTTTTTAAAATGTGTTTTTCCTCATGTTCCTAGGATGCTTCCCATAATGTCTGTATGTGGGTTCAGTTTCTTTGTTCATTGTCTGTGCTAGAAAATAGTCTGTCCAACTTCTGCATCTTCACGGAGCTTAACTTGGACTGAAGTTAAATTTCTTTTGGCAAGAGGTGATTTATCTTAGCTCGTGTTGACTGTATTACTGTATTGTGTGGGATCCTGCCCATGGATCGTGGAAGAATTAGCTCTTGCAAAATTGTTAGGTTTTCGCTTTAATGAGCAGAAAATGTTTTAAATCAATGCCTGAAATCTCCGTTGTTCCAATAATCCTCTACCATCCTTGAGAGTATAACAAATGCAAACACTTATCTTCATCAGCCTTTTGCTATATAAAAGCTTTCACGGGTAGGTTGTGTTTTGCTAATCTGCTAATTAACCTATTGATTTCTGCATTTCTTGACTTCCTCAGATAAATATCTTCTGCCTATTGTCACACTGCGATAGCCAAGTAATTGTGAATCCTTAAACAATGGGGGCAAATACTCCATGGAGGAGCTCCTTACCTTACCTCTCTGAATCTTTCAGTGGATAGGAGAGAACATTCTTCAGCTGAACCTCCTGGAAATGTGACCTTTCTGGAAGTTCAGTGTTATGTTGCTTAATGACTGCGAGACCTATAGGATCGACTGCGGGATGAATTATGCGTTCTCCTGCACTGAATGCGCTGGAATTAGAAGGCAGGAGCTGGGAGGGCTGGATGCATTTTGTAATCTAAGAAATATTGCAGCTCTTCTGGATTGCACTGCATGAAATATGCCTGTATTATTATTAAGAAATGCTGCTTATAATTTGCGCAGTAGGTTTGTAGATACCTGTGAATAACCAGGGTGGAAGGGGTGGCAATGGTACTCTGACTTTTTCAGTGTCTCTTGTCCTGTAGGTGTGTATCCTTTTAAAGTCAAAGAAAGCAGCAGGTACTTTAAGGAATTCTCCCTGGTGATCTGTGTTAGTTGAGGTACTGTGGAAACCCACGCCAGCAGCATTCCGTGCAAAAGATGCCAGCTACAACCTGGTTGTCTTTTCTCTTCTCTTGCACGCCACATGTTTCCCGATGATCGAACTGCCTGTATCAAGCAACACAATCTACTTGAAATCTGGCTGGCGAAAAAAAAATAAAACAAAACAGCAAAAAAACTTAGACATAGCTATAGTTACATACAGTTCATGCAGTACAGCCTTTGAGACCTTCTGCCAGTTCTTTTTGGTGACTTCTACAAATACGTTTTAGCCTAATTTTCTGCCCTCTCTTTTTCAAGGGAGATCAGGCTGCCTAAATGAGAAAGGGTGCAGCTGACTAAATGCATGTTTAACAACTGGGGGAAAAAAAGGATGCTTGCTAGTATTTCAGTTGCTGTAATCTTGATGTATTCAGAGAGGTGTTCTGAGCTGATGATATCCCTTTAAATATCCACTTGGGATGGAGAACACAGGATTTGGGTGACAGGGACACCTGGAGACTTCCAAGGGTGGAAGGCATGGCTTGTACCTACAGAGATGCTTGTGGAAAACGAGGCATACTGAGATCCTGACACACTTGCCAAGAGCAATGACTAAACTTGGGCAGCTGGTTTAGCAATTAAATTATGTTTTTGTTTTGGACAATGGGTTTATCGTAATGAATTAACCGTTGGACTAGTCAGAGTGGCAGAGGGGTTTGTTTTTGATTCCCCAACCATGCAGTATACCAGCATTGGGAACGTACTTCCCACGAGTGGAAGTGCAAGAAGCGTTTCATACTGAGTGGCATGGGGAGAGGGAGCACGCACGTGAGTCTTCTGGTGCGCGACCCCCAAATTCTTGTAATTTCTTGAAAATACAAGCATGTGATGCATGGTATAGCTTGGGCAGGCGATAAGGAGATACATCTTGCTGATGCTTGAAAGTTGGCACGTGGCTCATGCAAAGTCATTTTAGAATAGACGGGGGTGGCGGTGGCGGTGGGAGGAGGGAGGAAAAGAAATGCCTTCGGGGGGCCGGGAGCTAGTGCGTGGGTGTGCTTCTCATTCACCTCTGCTCCGCGCAGACTAGCGTGTCTGTGCAGAAGGGATGCTTTTCCTTGCTCGGAGGTAGTGGGATTTTTTTTCAGGTTTCTTTTTTTCTTTCTAAAGGGCACTGTGCGCAGGATGCTCTGTTCTTGGCAGCTTGCCCGTGGTGTGAGGGGAGAAAGCTCGCTGCTTTCGGTCATGCTGCAGCTAGCCGCCGTCAAAGCCAGTTAGCATTTGCAGGGCATCCTTTCCTTTTTCTCTTTAGTGAAGCTTTTTTTTTTAGCAGGTAAATGGTGTTTCTCCGAAGACATCGCTTTGTCTTTCTTAAAACTTATCTGGGGAGAAGCAGACTTTCCTTTGGAGGACGATTTGGAGCTGGCTGATGAGAGCTGCTTGCTGTGAGAGGGGAGTGGGAATTACAAGGGAGGATGTTGTGGGTGCATAACCATTAGCACTGACTTTAATTATGAAATGTGTGTTCAAAAGAAAGCAAGTGTACTTTTCGGTGCTTAGGAAAGGTCCTAGAAGCAACATCTGATAAATATGTTAGAAGATGCTTGAAAATCCTGTATCCCCTTCGCTATTGCTGAAGGGAAGGCAGCAGCTTGAAACTTCGGCCTGTGAGCAAGGCCTGGCAGGAGCTGCCTGGTCAGTGGGTATCGCAGGCAGCTGCCTTTCGTAGTCCTGTGCAGAGTGGTCAAAGCACCATCCTGGAACAAGCCAGGGCTTCTGCTGTTCCTTCCAATTTCCAACCGGGGTTTCTCCTTCAACGGTCAATACCCCTGTGTCTTGTGTCACCCCTCTAAGTCTCCTCTCCCCGGTGTCTGTCCTCCTAAAGCTCTTGTACCGAGAGAGCTGGAATTGCTATATGGAGGAGAGGGGACAAGAAAGCAGACTCAGCATAAAAGGCCCTCTGTGATGAGACACTATGATTTTTGCTGGGCTGCATTTTATTGCTCTTGAGCTCATGTATGTCAGCTTTACTTCAGAGGAATTCTGGGGGGCTT
This sequence comes from Pandion haliaetus, assembly GCA_013401275.1. NCBI lineage: Eukaryota > Metazoa > Chordata > Aves > Accipitriformes > Pandionidae > Pandion > Pandion haliaetus. Next base: position 184,480 of record VYZV01012067.1, on the reverse strand, counting down.
TCCAGAAAACGGGTGCTCCTGTGTGTAAGATTTTATTAAAGGAGGAACTTATGCAAAATAAAACAGGGGTTGGAAATGCAGGTATTTGACAGTCACCTTTTTGTGACCAGTCTGTGAAAGCCAGAACTGTTTAAATGGGAATGAGCACGTGCCTGTGTCCAGCCTCTCTCCTGGCTTTATGCAATGAAGCTTGGGTACTTATATCCAGTGGAGGGTGTCAGGCCAAGCCTGTCCCTGGTGTAAGGAGCCTGATTCCCCCAAATCTCATGGCAAATGATTCCCCTTGGCTTAGGTTTGACGTGGAGCAAGCCCACTGAAATCAGTTGTGGGAGACCATTTCAGTTGGCTCCCTTGTTGGTAGCTCAGCGGCTGGGGGGGGTGTTTGCTGGGTGCTGTACCCTCAGTGATGGCTGTGGCCCCTTCTCAGGTTGTCGGGACAGGAGCCTGGTCACTGCACATGTGCCTGTCCCCCCAGGGAGCACAGTGTGAGCCTGGGGATGCTGTGCTCCTCCGCACCAGGCTCGTCCCAGGAGCAGCAGCTCTGCCTGGGCCAGTCAGGGGCTCTTCTAGGGTTGTCAGAAGATGTATCAGAAGATTTTTTTCTTTTTTTTAAATGGAAATTGGATTTAATTCTAGCTGAGGCTAATTGGAGCTGTGGTAATGGTCTGACAGCAAATGAGAATGAGCTTTGTAGACTGCAGCCACAACTTTCTGCTCTGCTCGTGTCGTGCTTCTTAAAATGGCATTCATTCCTAAATCTGGCCCTAAAGCTACTAAGAGCTGTGTTTTTCTCAGGAGGTATGCAAAGTGAGGGAAGACCACCCTTCATTTTTAATTCATCCTCTAGCTCACCTCTCCCATCTCCTTACGGATGCCCTGAACCTGCAGGCTGACTTGCCCTGCGGGCAGGCTTGTCCCCGTGGGAAATGTCCTGACCCTGGTGGTACTTTGCAAAGAAGCAAAGAGTCTGTCTCGTCCTGTTCAGATCATGAACAGCCCTCCAAAGCAGCTTGCGGTTGCAGGAGGAGGAAACTGTGACACCAGTAATGTGTCCCTGCCAGCCAGCAGGAGAAGAGGAGTCTTTGCAGGAGAAAATCCCATTGCCAACGCCTGCTGAGGTACTGCTGGATCCTCCATCGCGAAGAACCGAAGCGATTGCTTTGCCCATCACAGGAGGGAGTCTCTCTTCTGACAAAATGGCTTACTGCACGTGATCTGAACTTCTCAGCTGCACCAACTGTGATTCTTCCTGTCTTAGATCTCCTGGTGTTAGCCCGTGTCTTTCATCACACCCGACGGGGACTGTCAGCAGGCTGTTTGCAAGGTGTGTGCTGCAGCTTTCCAGCAGTCCTGTCCCTTAAGTGAGGCAAGCTGTTACGAACCGATAGCGCCAGAAACAAGTGAATTTACTGAGTGCTCGTTTTTATGGGTTTAGTTCAGAAGGCATGCTTTGGAAGTGAAGGTGCCCTTGCTGGCTGTTTCCAGAGCTCTGGCTTATTGCAGGACATGTTCAAGGATCTTCTTCCTCAGCAGTTGGCTTAGCCATCGTCTTCTGGTGACTGGGAGTTTCACAGCCAGGCGTTGGCTAGTCCCATTAGTGGTGGGACGTTTTGAGTTAGCTGCATCTTGGTGCCAAGCTTTGTCTTCAGATGCTTGGTGCCCATGGCTGGCGCTGGGGTCTTGTATGCCTCATTAATGGGCTTGGTAGCTTTCTAGGCTTGGTGGGGAGGCATGTTTTTAACAAAAATGCTCTGTGTTGCTTGCTTTGTTTCATGAAAGCATTGCAAAAACATTTTGGGGGAAGTTTTTAATATTCTTGAGCTGTATGTATGCAAAAGACCGGGCCGACTATTGAAGATTAATGCCTGCTCTGGGGCTTGTAATGAGTGTGCCTCCTGGTGTAACAGTCATTAGACAGAAAGATGAACTGTCAGTAGCTTTTAAATATCACGAGGGGTATAGTGTTGTGCCTTTTGCTTTCCGTGCGAGCACACTCGCTGTCTCATGCCCAGTGTTGGACGAACTCTGACTGGAGGAAGATGTACGGGTGCTGGGGCAGAGCAGTGCCGCAGGCTGAGCTCCTCGGGGCCGGGCACAGCTGCCACCTCTGCGACAGCATTTGTGACAGCCCTGTGCCAGGTTCTGTGGCTCTGGCTGGAGCCGGTGGCTGGCGTGATGCGAGGTTTGCAGGGTGCCCAGTTGCCACCGCTTGTTTCTTCTCTTTCACCCACTCACCCTGCTGACCACGTCGAGCCGTGGAGATGCCAGGCTCCTGCTTCCTGTTATCGGCCTCCATTCAAACCCATTTCTTAACGTCAGTCAGCAACAGAAGGCGAGGGAAAAATCCTAACTGGAGTAGCAACAACGGTGACAGAGCCCAAAGCGTAGACTCCAAGGTGGTCACCTGTCAGTCTTCTCCAGGTGCCTGGGTTCACGCAGGTTGTGGCTCCCACCACCTACAAAGAGGAAGAAACTTCCCGCGCTGTCACCCGAGTGTCCCTGCGGCCCCAGAGGAGGGGTTCACCCAGCTGTGTTTCAGACAGCCCTGCTGCTGGCTGAACTCCATCTCCACATCTCCTGGTTGTGCTAGGACAGCCCGTGCCAAGGAAAGCCACAGGCTGCGGCAGGGCTGCCTGCGGGGAAGCGGCAGCCTGTCCTGGCAGAGCAGGGAAGACCCATCAGCCTGGAAAAATCTTTGTCACCTGAGGTCGATATTTTACAGCCTCTAAAGCTGTGATTGATGTGTGCAGGAAGTTTTGCTCTTAACATTGCTTTTCCAGCTCTCTGGAGGTTAACAAGACACTGGTGCATCTGGTTTTTGCTTTGCTTTCAAGGTGGTTTTCCCCTTGTAATTATAAAGATGAGAATGTGTAAATTTTTTTTAAATGAGTAAATGAACTGCCCAGGAGCACTAGTTTGTGATAAATTCAATTTAAACACAGCTGTATATTCTGTAGCTGGAGTGTGGTTTTATGTAGCGTAAAAGAGCCTCAATATGCACAGGGAGTTAAGGTTATATGAGGCACCTTGGCTGTGCCATAACAGCATTTATCACTGTAATTTGGTTTTTGAATAAATTCAGGCTTCATTCAGTCCCTGGAAAGTTTTTGAACTCTTTCAACTACTGCTCTGTTATGTCCCTCCACCTGGTATCTTAGCTGCTACAAATTTGCAATCTGCTTTAATAAAAGGCAGTTGACACTATGTCCTGCGTAGCTGCTTAGCAAATCTTATTTTAGCAGATACCTCCCTTCCCATGACCTTCCTTATTCACTCCATCCCTCCCAAATCTTTATTGTGTAACTTCAATGTAATGTTTAGTTTAGAGCATCCTGTGAAGCAGGGAAATGCAACTGAAAAGGAGGCTAAAAAGGGGAAGAAAGAAACTTCCTGGACAATGAATGTGTAGTGACATAATTTAGTTAATTGTTTTGGAAAAAAATTTAAAGAGGAAATAGAGTAAATAACTGGCACTGTTCTGTCCCCAACTGCCTGTATCCTTTTTAACTGTAGGCTGATGGCTTGTGTGCAAGTCAGACCAGGCAGTGTGTGGTGTTTGTCAATAGTCTTTTGAGGAAAAAAAAAAACAAAACACCACCACCAAAACAACTCCGCAATTCAGTAGGGGAAAAAAAAATTAAGTGAAAATAATTCAGCTAGTTCTGACACTTTAAATGAGATTAAATAAAATGTAATGCATTTAGTCAGCAGAGTCTTTGAATTTCCATACCTTCCTTTCCCTTTTTCACACGCACGCAGCTTCTAGGGGAGTTTAGTGCAGTATGTGAGCTTATACAGCTTACTTTGGCAATCAGTTCTGTGATAACATCAACTTACCTAGCTTGGCTTCTAGTCTTAGCCCTAGTGCTGTCCTGAAAAATCAGCCTTTGCTTATCCTTGAATTTGTAAAGCTTCCTTACCCTGTTGTGGTTTCCTTTTAGTTGCTTTTGTGGAACCCAAGTTTGGGGTGTGTTTAATAAGCCAAATAGGTGCATGTGTAAAACTGTGCTAAGGAGTGCAGATATTAATTACTCACTGACTTGGGCAGAGGAGATGTTTGTACAGCTTCCTCACCCCTCTGAAGCAGGGCATCATGGCATGGTCATCCTCAGTGGCCAAAGGTTACCATCTAGCTCATGAGAAGGTCTGTTAGCAGGAGGGACTGGAGCCAAAACTGACATGTAATGCAGAAATGCAATCTGCAGCTTTGGGTTGAAGTAAGCAAAACTCCTCCAAAGCCAGGGGAATTGCATTTGCCTCCACTAAGATGAATCTGTGGTGGTGTAGCCTGTGATGTATTTCATGATAGGCCTTGTTGGCATGCAGGTTTCTCTTTTGCACGGGCTTCTTTTGTTTTCCATTGGTTTCCCTGTTGCTCCCCTGGATCTGGCAGGGATAACTGTTTGTGTTACGATAGCATCAGCCAGAGATAAGATTCTTGTACTGCACACTTCAGGATGTTCTTCAGTCAATGGTTTAACCACTACATTGCAGCTGTGTTCAATAAATAAACCTTCGGGGATGCTCAGAGTGGGGTTTTTGGAGATGAAGAACAACAGTTACTCACTGTAGACCTAATCTTCTACTAATTTAGGTCCAGGCTTTTCAGATTGTACTCCAAGTGTTTCTGTGCTCTAAATAGAGCTCCAGCACAGCAGACGTGCAATGGAGATGTGTGGGGCAGCATAGAGTGTTTCCTAAAATCCCACAGTAAAAACCGAGGGGATAGATGAGTTCATTTGATGGGATTTCTGTGAATCCTATGAGCCCAACTCTGAGGTCTCGCAGCTAAGGTATGACGTTCCTGCTTGGGTAGGAGCACAAGTCACAAACACTTTTCTAGGCAGAGACGTAGGTCTCTTACTCACTTGCAGAGTTTACGTTTAAGCACCCAGGTAAACATCTTGTTGTGCTCTCAGGACTTGTTGGCTTATCTGATAGACCTGAGTGCCAAGGGAAACCAAAGGAAAACAACCTTCTGCCAGGGCAGAGATTACACCACCACCCCCACAACACTCAGCAGCCCCACTCTCTGTGCTTTGTTTTTGTGTTTTTTTTAATGCTGCAATATCCACCTTTCTTTGTTTTGTCTCCTCTGCTGAGAGGTGGACCTGGCTTTGCATTTCACCTCACTGTTGCAGCTTAAATTCACCAAGCAGTGTCAGGGTGGCTTTGTGAGGAGGTGTAGGTACCAGTGATGCTGCAACAGGCTGCAGGTTGCAAAAATTTGTGTTGGAAAGCTGTCCAAATAAACTGCAGAGGGAGAAAGCCTGGAAGGAGAGAGGTGGCAGGAGTTGGACACCTTCTGAAAATGCAGGCTGGTTTACAGCATGGGAAATCAAAGTAGCCTGGGAGCCTGTTCAGTCTGTTCAGTCAGTAGGTGCAGGAGGATCTCCAAATAAGCAAACACAGTCTCCGAGGAATGTTTTGAACTCCTCCCTGGTGCCATTTCCTGATCCTGTCAGTGCTTGGTGTTTGCTTCATGCTCTGGCAGCCGCCTGGTTAAGAAGCCTTCCCTTTGAGAAGTGGTGCTTCGCTACAGTGACTGCCGGGAACTGTCATTGAGAGGTTCTGGGCTGTGTGACCATCTCACTGCATACGTCCAGTTTGATGTGTCCAAGTCGAGATTCACTGTTGTTGTGGTAATAGCTGGAAGCAGGTATAGGGCATATCTCCTGTCTGTTACCAGAGCTGATGCACTTTTGGCTTGGCTGATGGCCTGGGACTCGAGTGAGCTACATTCAGTCTCTGACTTGTTCCTGAGGAGGCTGTGGGGTCTCTGTACATCAGTTTCCCGTTGCAGTGGTTGGATTATAATACATTTCTGCGGGTGTTGTAAGTATCTTGCTTGGGTGAAATGGTGACAGGAGGGGTGCCACTAGCAGTTTCCAAGGCACAGAAAAGAGGGGAAGCAGTTTATTCTGTTGACACAACAGAAATCTCTCTCAGCAGTAGCAGCCCCTCAGGGGATGCACAGCCTGAAGTATATCTGCACCACAGCCATAGCAGGGTATTGAGGAGAACACTTGAATTAGCTTTTATGTTAGCCAGGGTCTAAATCTTGAGTTGTAGCACCCTGGACTCAGTATGGGCTGGAAAACCTGCCTGGGAACTGAGGGAAACTAGCCTGTGCTGGGCTGTGGTGGCATCTGGGCTCTCCAAGCCATGCCGAGCAGTGTTAAGTGATCCCTGGGACTTAGGCAGGTTGGCAATGAACTCGGGTAGTGACAGTCCTGTGGTGGACAGGGTGAATTGACCGACACCTCTTCTGGGATGTAGGGGCCTTAAAGAAAACAAACCTGGAGGACAGAATCCTCTGGGAGTTTCCTTGCACTGTGGGTTGAATTATATGTTGAGGTGGGACCTCTCAGAGCTGCTGGGTGGGCTCTGGCCATGGTGGCTTAAGGGCCTGGTGTGAAAGGTGAGGAGGAGAAAGGGGGCGAGAAGTGAGTGGGAAGAGAGTGTGCTGTGGAGGAAGGGGTGGACAGGCATGCTCCAGAGCAGTTTGTCAGCCAGTATAAGTGCTGGCATGGCTACACATGCAGTCTGGATGCATCCCCAAGTATGTGTAGAAGTGCAACAGCCAAAGGTGAGGTGCAGTGGTGGGTGATGAGCTGGCTGGCTGGGGGGAACTGGAGAAAAATTTGAACAGAATAGTTCAGTTGGAAGGGACCCACAACGATCATCTAGCACAACTGCATTGCAAGTGACAGGACAATTAGTTTCTTGGCTGTCCATGGACTATTGCTACCCACGTGTAAAGGGGACTGCAAAATTGCATGTCCTACAAGCCCTCACCAGTTTGCATTTGCAACAAAAAAACACCCAACACATTTTTATAAAATAGCAGAGTCTAGTCAAAAAACAAACTGCAAATAAGGGAGAGCAGAGACTTCATGTAGTGCTGGGGGTTATCTCCACTGCTGCAAGAGGTGTTTGCAGGCAGGTCACACCATCCACAGATGCAGCAACGTTAATAACAGTATTGATTTGTCTTAATGCAGTTATGAAAGCTGAACCTTGGAGGTGTGGGAGGGCCTTATTGGTAATCAGCATCAAGATTGATCAAGGATAGTATCAGCCAAAGGGGAAAGAATGGAGGCTAGAACAGGGTAGGGTAAAATAGCAGCCATTAAAGGAAGAAAAGTGCCCACAACACTTGAGGCTTCTCTATCATGTAGAAGGAAATCTAAATAATGTATAATGTCTATGACTTGAAGCAAAAGAATGGGGTTAAAATCTCCTTGGAAAACAAGACAAAAGAAAAATAAAGGTGTCTGCAATAGTTTTGGTGCAAGCTAAGGCAGGTCCGAGGATGCTGCAGGATGTAGCAGAGCTGCAGTGCCCATGGGGGAGGCAGGGGTGAGTGATGCATGACTGTCAGGAGGCAGTTTTACCCCTTCTAAATAGGTTAAAGCATGGTATGAAAAAAACTTGTTTGTCAGCTTGGTTTCTCCAGTCCATCAGTGAAGCTCTTTTTCTCGGGAGGATCTTTACAAACGATTCTTTGGAGCAGTCTCCCCCTTAAGCTTTTTGCTAGCAGCTCTGAAAATAGTAGATTGATGCACTTGCCTCTTCCTGCCCAGCGTCCAAAAGTTACTGACATCTCTTCCTTTAATTCTGCTTTGTAATTGAATTTCTGCCATAAGTTGCTTCTGCTAATTCAATTATACCTTACTTTTAACTGGGAGTGGATTTAAATACCTCATGTGCTGTTAACATAGAGATTAACGTGTGCTGTCCGGTTACCCTCTACTCCATCAGGTTGGAGCAAAGGTTTTGTATGATTATAAGAATTTAAGTAGCCATGTTTTTTCCCGAAAGTCTTTTGGGATGCCAGAATCCAGCCAAGGACTGGGAAATGCCAGTTTACTTTTACTTTATTTTGAACATATTCATATGGCCAAATAATCTTGCACTATTGTGTAAGGTTTGTTGAATGGGGAAGGCACAAGAATTTTGTACCAGCAACACAGAAAAGAAATCAGAAGAGTTTCTGGGTTGTTTCCTATTTTGCCATAGACCTGATTCAATCCTTATCTTGCCATTTCATTGGGTTTCATTGGGCTGGCAGCTTGGAGAGATAACATCCATCCCTGTATAAAATGAGGATACTAGGTTTTCTTTCTAAAAAGATGTTGAAGCTAAAATGACTTGTTTAAATGCTTGTATTTCTGCCAGGTTGCAACATTTGTGAGTGCCTGCCCAGGGATCTCAAGAGTAGTTAATAATTTCATGGAGTCTTGGATCTTCCTTTCTGTGAGCAGAAGACTGATGTAGTTAACATCTGTACTGACAAGGGAAGATACCAGGATAAAATAGGAAAAAAAACATTTAGAGGGCACTCACTTAAGGGTTTTTCTCTTTTTCTTTAGTTTTTCTTGCAGGTTCTCTGGGCCTTAGGGAAGGGTTTGTTTAAAACAATCCCCCAGATGTTGGGAGGACACATGTGGCAGGGTAGGTCTTCAGTAAAAGCTGGTCAACCAACACCACCAGTGATCAGGGGAGGGGGCACCTGCAGGGGCTGGCAGGTGACCCCATGGCAGGGTGGGGTGCCCTGACCTCACCTCTGTGACCCTTTTCTCACTCTCATGATTTGTAGAAGGAGCTGGATTTCAGCTGGCTGCTTGACTTTGGTTCTTTTCAGTTTCTTCTGGGTGATTATTTCTAAAACCCTGTGGAGAATTTGTGAGGTTTCCATAACAATGAAAAAGCAAAAAATACAGTGCTACATTTTTTGAAATGGAGGAGATGGAATTGCAGTACAGTCAGTCTGACTTTTGTTACAGTATTTGCCTGGAAGTTAATAAGTTATTTCCCACCTAGGCATCTTCTGGGTGCTTATAAGTAACAGTCAGCATGGATTAGTCGAGAACAAATCATGTCAGACATCCTAATTTCCTTCTACAGCAGGGTAACACGTCTTGTGGATAGAAGGAGGGTAGATTATACAATGTACATCAATCCTAGTTAGGTTTTTGGCACTGTTTTTATATTCTTGGAAGCCAGGGAAAAGAAATTTTGGTGAAGCTTTTGGCTTATGGATGGTGCAATGTAGGTGTGCTAACCATGCTCCAGGCTTAGCTCCAGTATGTCATCAAGCTCAGAAGTATTGGGCGGGTATTTCCAGAGGTGGACCCTGTTGCTTGGGTCATTGTAATTGTTGCATTTGATAAAATACTGGTTCAGACTCAACAGGTAGCACCAAACTAAGGGAGGTTACAAGCACTTGGGAGGAGGGATTAGATTTTCAAACAGCTTTGGACAAAAACAGAAGATTAGCTTGGAGGGTCCATCATTCACACCTGAAAGTGCTCACGTGGGCTCGCAGTTATCTCTGGTGAATGAGTTGGCTGTACAGACTACCCGAGCGTGGTTGGAGGGGCTCCGCTGAAAAACGTCTTGGGATTGTGGTGGGTCACACGCCACTTTGCTAGCGTCTTCTTGCCCCAACAGCAGCAGAAGGTCTTCCATAAACAGGAGTATGGACTTGCTGTGCCCTCTGTTGCATTCCTGGTGCTTTGGCATCTCTGGAGTACTGGAGCCAGCATGATCTGGAGCCCACTGCATCTGGGGAAAGACGTGGAGAAAATGAGAGAGGCCAGCGGGAATCCTGAAGAACAGGACCCAAGAGGAGAGATGGGAAGGAGTGGGGTGTTTGGTCTGGAGAGAAGGTGAAAGATCAGCGCAACAGGTTTGCAGTTGCTGGAAGACTGCTGCGAGGGGAGAAACATGAAACCTCTGCCCCATATCTGTGGGGGTTAGGGCAAGCAGTAACGAGTTTTAATGGTATCACGAAAGGAAGAAACTCTACTTGTAGGGATGGTGAAGTGTTAAAGGAGAGCGGTGGGAGGGTTTGGTAATGTCTGGGATCTATGTGGCTGGGGTTTTGTGTTGAGCAGACCAAATGTGTGTGTTAGAAGTGGGCTGGAGGCACCTGGAGTAGGGTCCCAAACCCAGTGGGTTTCATTTGCAGAAGTTATGGGGTTACTGGGTCAGACAAGGGTCTAGCAGGAAAGAATTTGGTGTGGTGGGGCTGGAGAAGATGAATGCTTCCCAGCTGTGCCTGGCCTGGGCAGTGGGAGAGATCATGATCCGCTCTGCGGGAGGGTGGGAATCAGAGCAAGTCCCTTGTTTTCGATTTTCTAATCCACAGATTTTGAGAGAATAGGAATCATAGGAGCAGGTGAGCTTGCTTGTGGTGCTCTCATCTGTGACTCCTTAAGTGTTGATGAACCCTCAGGATTCACAGCTGGCAGATGCTGGAGGGATGCAAATTATTATACTCTGATTTCTCAAGAAGCATGCTTAATGGAAAGAGAAGTGATTTCTAACCTTTCAGAGCAATGCTTAATGGCTCCAGAAAACTTGAAAGTGGCTCTCTCATATTTTACTTCTTTTTCTCCTGTTTTTAGATCTTGGCATACTAATATTTTGAGGTATAAGCCAAGCAAACCTTCTGCATCTGAACTTGGTACTTGGTTATTTTGAACAGGGGAGGGGGCACCTGCAGTTTAAAGTAGTTTTACAAAAAAGATTTAAAGTAGGAAGGGTGAATTCAGCAGATTTTTGAATGCCAGAAGAATTTGCTGTCTGAATTAGAGAGAAGTCTGTGCTTTTTTTCAACATGGGAGCCGTTTTCTATTTCAGGAGAAATAATAAAATGCAAATGCAGACAACAAAGTTGTTTCTCAGTGTAGGGCAAGAATTGGAGCAGGTTTTTTGCATGTTTTGACTGATTCTGATTTCTTTTTCAGCTGGGAAAATTGGTTTTTAGAGGTGAGGCCAAAAAGTGGGAAGGTTGTCACTTACAAGAAAGCTGTAACATAAAGCATGTTTGGTTTGTGTCTTCTCCTCCAGGCAATTGAGCCCTGTGAACTTTCTCTGAAGAAGTTCCAAGATAGGTGGTGAGTACTTTCCAGAGCCTGCTCCTTTCAAGGCACTCTTTAAATTAGTAATAGAAAAATTAAATTAGTAATAGAAAATACAAGTGTTGGTTTTTGTTCTGCGCTCAGCGCAGAAGTTTGCATTTGCTGAGCTTGTGGCATGCTTTAATTTTAAAGCTGGCAGGGCTAATCTTTGAGTAAGGGTTTGGTATCAAAATGTTAAGCTTTACCTTTGCAACATAATGAATTTCCTGAGACTTGATTAGTGAAATAAATGTTATATTTTTAAAAATATTTGACTTCAGGGAAAATCTGTACAAATTATGCTGTATTTTTCACTGAAAGCCTACACTGTCCGGTGGGGTAAAGTATCTTCTGTGTCAGAGAGCAATCCTAGTTTTTTTTTTTTTTTTCCTTCTGTACTGTACAACTGTATTAATCTAAAGGAATGCAAGTTCCAGAGGGTTAAATGAGCTGCATAACTCACGCTAATCTCCGCTGTGTGTGACTGATTTTGTCCTGCCTGCACCCAAGACTTCCATGTATTTCATTTGTATGCACTTCATTGTGTCCTTATTTGTCAGTAAGCAAAATATTAAATTGGTAAAGGGCTGCAGGAGGATGAGATTGCTAAGAAATGCCAATGTTGTGGTGTTGCAGCCAGAGAGCCACCTCTTACGCAGATGTAAATCAGTGCAATTTCTTTTGCTCTGGTGGAGCCCATCTCTTCCCACGAATGCCAGCCAGGACTCTGCTCTGTAGCACCCTTTACTGTTTGTTTTTGTTGTTTCTAGAGAAATATGTACCCTGTTTCCTCTTTCAATTCTAGATTTCTTTCCAATGAGATTAACCAAATTATATCATTACCCATTAATTGCTCAGGAAGTTTGTTCTTTAGTTGCATTTCCCTAGTGCACAGGATACAAGCTATTAGAGCTCTTGTGTGTTCAGACTGACTAATGAACTACAGTTGAATGTCCCAAACCTCTAATGGACTTCTCTATCTTTCAAGTCAATCTATTTTCCATAGATAAGGTGCCTTGTGATACAGATGGTCCCAGGCTGATCTGAAGTGTCTGTACAGCTAAAATGTAGCCATCTGCACTTGTTTCTTGTCGGGGCAGGGGAGGATGCTGGGATTTGGTGTGTTGTACTGTGTTTGTGTCCACCTTAAACGTGTTCATTTTGGCCAGAAAATGCTTATTTAACATTTATAAGCGTCTTATTTAATGCCCCTTAAATGTATTTGTCACCAATGATACCTTTCATTGATGAAAACATCCCCTACTTAATAAACTGTGTTATCCATGTTTTCTGTATAAGGGGAGCTAATTTAACCCCAGACAGTTCTTCTGACTAAGGCTTATATCCATAACCCATGAGTCTTATAAGGCCAAAATAAGAATCCTATGTGCCTTTTGCCAAAATGTTCTTGTGAGTAATAGCTTATGAACCCTTCCTCTTCCCCAGCCCCGCAGTTATGATTGGATCTGTATTATAAACCTGCAAGCTGTTTGTGCTGATAATTGCTATATTGGGACCTGAATCATCAGTTGATCTTTTTGAGATGTTGAAAGATGAATCAAGCTCTCTTTTCCTGAGGGCAGAGGGGAGTATGGGATTGGTGACTGTAATACCATGTGTGTAAAGGCCAGGCAATTTTAAACTGTCAGTTTAAATTGTACTTACAATTGGATATTTTTTTTTTCTTGTTTCAGGTAACACCTGAATAGGTTATAAGTAAAACAACCTTCTTAATACTCCAGACTGTGTTTGCCATAGTTAATGTTTCTTTCTCCTGGGTAGTCCCTTTGGGTAGTGCTTTCAAAAGCATGAAGGTCCTGTGGTCTTTCGGGGAAACTTGGGCTCCTGATGCAGTTTTGCAGAGTTCAGAAGTGTTGGGTGTTTATACATTGTATTTTTGCTGCTTTCATGGTCTCTATCCCTCTTTGCCTTTTCAAATTCAGTTGTGTACTTTATTCCGGTTTGGGGAGTTAGATGACGAAGGTACATCTCCGGAGTGTAACAGTTCCTGTATGGAGCCTTATGGTGGTCTGGCTGTGTCAGTTCATATTTAATGTATAGTAAGAGACAGGCTTGAAGGCAGACCAGTGCTGAGCCAGCTGGGCATTTTCCAAAATGTAATGTGTGGCGAGTGGCATGTGGGTGGCTCCAGAGCAAAGTATGGCATCGTGAAAACAAAACATTTATGAAAGTGCCTGAAAGTAGCTTGAATTTTACCCCAGCTGAGCGCACCTGGAAGTGAGGGTGCTGGCTGGGGAAGAGGGAAGCAGCCACTTGGGTGTTCTCCTGACAGGGTAGCGCAGGCTCTGATGGAGCAAGCTGCTTACCTGTGTTTCTGCCTGTAAGCACATAAGCAGCTCTGGGGAGCCAGGCACACGATGGGAGATGCATCCGCCTCAGGGCTGCCCTGGGCAGGATGGCCGAATCGGCAACTGGGCTGGGGTCTCTCATGCCTCAGCGTGTTTCGGGGTGGCTGCTGCGGGGGTTGTTGTGCTGGGAGGTTGGAGGTGTAATGTGGGCGTGAGGGCCGTCTCAGTCCCAAGTGCGATTGGGGCCGCAGTGGTGGCACCGCTGTAGCCTCTGTGCTGTTTTGGAGGAGAACGTGAGTGGCTGTAACCCATGGCTGGGGAAGGCAGAGAATGGGATGTGAAATGGCGTGAACAGCAGCAGAAACTGCCTGTTGCTTGCATGGACGTGGGGTTCTGCAGCTGAAACAGGGCTCCTCGCTTCTCTGGTCCAGAGCTGGTGTGCATCAATGCAACATCCAGGACTTGTGTTTTGGCTGCAAAAAGTTTCACTTCAAATACTGACAGGTCTGTCCTACCAAACTGGCTTTGAGAAACATTTTATCTGTGCCCTAACCCCCACAGATATGGGGCAGAGGTTTCATGTTTCTCCCCTCGCAGCAGTCTTCCAGCAATGAAAGCTGAGCTGAAACCTGTTAAGCCTTTGTTTTCAAGGGAAGGTGGCTCCCCTTTAATGGGAGGTTGCATGGGGTACTGGAGGGCTGGGCTCCTAGAGATACCTCAGGACCACCTGTGGCTTGACATGGAAATCAGGGAATGCTCTTGCTGTTAGTGCTGGGACATTTTTGGAAATAATCCTGTGCATAGAGTGAGGCTGTAGGCACCTCCCCATGGCCTGGCTCTGGGACCTTTTCCATCACTAGGACATTCCCCCTCACCAAGATGTCCTCATCCCTGGGTCCCAGTGCCTCCTGGCATGGCTGCTCCTCTACTGCCCCTGCCAGCATCTCCCTGGCTTCCCCACAGCCCACCCGTGTCCCCATATCCAGGGTCCCATGGGGTCACCCTCCCTGTGAGCACCCGGTCTCTGAGGGGAGGAAAAACCAGCATTAGAGCTGGGCTGAGCACTGGGTGGAGGAGGAGGAGGAAGCAGGCAAGACAAGGGGGAATTTGAGGCTGTTTTCCCCTTTCCGTGGGCAACCTCTGTGCTACAGACTTGGAAAACTCCCTGGTTTGAGGATTCAAATCCTGTTGGGGAAAGGAGTACCTTTCGGTGGTGTTACCTTTTCCTGTAACCTTTCCCCACAGTCTACTAAAACTCTCTGGAGGAAGCTGAGAGGGCTGTGTGTCTGCCATACATACCACTATACCGCAGTGGGGTGGGAAAAAAGTGCAATTAATCAGAAAATGTGTCTTAAAAAAAAACAAATGGGGAGCACAATAGCAAATGAAGTACCTTGTGAGTGGCTTATGTAATGAAGTAATCAAGAAGAATTTATTATGGTTTAATGTGTCACTAATCAAAGCTTGCCTTTTTCCTCCTTACCACCTTTAAAAATTGCTATTTGAGTCTTTGTCTTCTATATTTTTCTTAAAAATAGGTTTTATTAATATTTTCACTGTTGAGGCTTTTCTATGTTGTATTGCATGTTTGCTTTCCTTATACGCTGTTTGCTCATTCAAGGATATTATGAAAAAAATCAGAATGAATGTGCAACACTGCTGTTCATCCATGTTTGTTTTTATGAATGAATCTTCTGCCTGAGTGCACACAGGCTTTGGGATTGCCCACTTTTAAAAAAACTTCTGAAATTCAAACTTTTTCATTAATTCTTTACTGTAATGGGGAAAATTTAAAAGCAGGCTTTGCTTTTAAAAATCTAAGTTACTAGCCAAGATTTCCAAGCTGGAATATAGTGGGGTACCAGATTTGGATTATTCTATAATAGTGCTGTTTTCCCTGTTGTGTACTGTGTCTCCTACAAACACAATGTGCCTTCTACATTTTGCAAAGATGTTGCTATATAGCATGAAAAAGGGAGTGTCTCCTAATGCAAGTATCTCATGTTGATTCACTGCTATACCACTGTTCATCCTCTAATAGTGTGGGATTACAAAGCATTATCATGCTCAGTTTGACTCAGGTAGTGCTATTTTTATTTAAGCTGTATTAAGGTATCATTGTGAATCTTTGGTCTTGCAGCATGGGGGTAATACGATTTACTATTTCTATAAAAAATCAGCATGGCTGTACAAATCCTGTCTATAGCAAGAGCTGCAAAGATTAGTCATGAGCTCAACACTGCCCCCCCCCCTTCCCTCTATAGTGATTCATTAATTTTTTAATTTTCATGTGACCTCCATCATGTTGGCCAGGCTTGGAATAAAATAAGAGGATGCCTTGGCTTATGGTCAGGGACATGGTACTTGCTGGGAGAAGCTTTGGTGTAAGCAGAGGGCTTTGGTTTAAGAGGGTAGCGAGTTTGGGGGTGCTCTGTGGAGTTACCTGGGCAGCCGCTGAGGGAGTGCAGTGGGTTTCATCCATCTGAGCCCTTGCGGGGTCATCTAATTCAAGCAAAAGCTACCTCCCATGGACTTTATACCAGCACTCGTGTCCCTCTACCTCATTGGCTTTTATATCAGGCCCTGCCTTTCTTAATTATAAAGAATGCGGTAATTTGGTGCGGATCTTTTTCTTGCTCATCTCCTCCTTATCATCCTGCAGCAGCTTGGTGCCCTGATAAAGCAAAAATAAACGTACACCCTAGGGTTGAGGTTGGCTGAGGGGTGCAGTCAGAGATATCTATGGACAGCATGTCTGTCTGGCTGGGTGCCTGTGGGTCGGACAGACTGCCAGCTGTTGTGTTTCCAGAGGGGGAGGGAAAAAAAGTATGGCCTTTCTTGGAAAGGGAATGCAATGAGAAGTGAGGCGTGATCTTCCTCAATTGGGACAAATATGAAGTTGATCAAAATTAGTTTCATTTGCAATGGGTCTCAGAGGGGTTACCACTAAAAGTCAGCATGGTTTGGTTTTAGCTATGGGTGCAAAAATGGCTAGAAGAGTTACAGTGGGCCAGGGATTGCTTCCCATAAGCGGTTTGAATGCAGCCCCCTCTGTGGGGAGCGCAGTAGGAAGGATATCGCCCACCCCTAAACTTCTCACCTCTAGGATTTGCTGGGGTGGGGGCTGCTCCAGAGCAGGGGATGCAGCACTGTCTCCTTGGGAGAGTTCCTGGGCATCCTTCTAGCCTTTTGTCAGCATTTGGAAGGAGAGGCAATGGTTGCCAGGAGAAGAGGAGGTGGTGATGAAGTGGCTCAATGTGGGCATCCTCCTGGGCTCCGCCTCCTGGGGTGGCCTGGCTGGTGAGCAGCTTAATTGCTCTAATTGGCTTGTGGCACCCAAAGGCACTGGATCCTGTCGGGAATGCTGCCACGAGCAGCCGCAGCTGTCTTAAGTGTGGTCTCCACTTGTGCAAGCATGAACATACAGAGACACACGAGGCCTCAGCCCACTAAAAAATGTGAATGAGCATCTCCATCCTCTTCAAGCCTTCATTTGAAATGAAGTAGACATTTAACAATGGGAATTTTTACAGCTATCTCCTTAAATTACCAGGAATACAGAATAACTTTCAATAACTATTTGACTTCTACCTGACACAGAGAAAAAGCCAGTGGTAGTGGCTGGATGCTCCACAGTTTGGCATGAGCAGCCCAGGATGTCCATTGAAGGGATGAGAAGATGCTGTCGGTTTGCCAGTGCAGCACTGCAGCTGGCTTCTTGCAGAGGCTTTCAGTCCTCTACCCTGCTGATCATGAGCTGTTGCATTAGGTATGGAAATCAGCTGAAGTCCAATCTCCATTAATGCCATTTAGGGTAGAGGAACATAAATTGTCAATTTTGCCATAATAAAATATGTGAATAATTTTGACATGGGATGCACACTGGGTTTGTGAATAGCCATGCTTGAAGGCAGGGAAAAATTTCTGAATATTAATTAAAAGGTTTTTTGAAGTGAAGGCTGAAAACCCCA
Organism: Pandion haliaetus; assembly: GCA_013401275.1. Taxonomy (NCBI): domain Eukaryota; kingdom Metazoa; phylum Chordata; class Aves; order Accipitriformes; family Pandionidae; genus Pandion; species Pandion haliaetus. The sequence goes on along the minus strand of VYZV01012067.1, from coordinate 167,290 downwards.
TCCTATTTTGAGGGTTTTGACCTAAGGAGTTTGTGGGTTTTTTTAACAAAAAAAAAGCACCTCTTATTTATTGTACCCCTTTTTATGCTTAAAGTGTATTTTAGCTGTATTTAAGTGTTTTGGTAGCAAAGTTAACCGTTTAGCTAACCACTCGCAGACTTAGAGGTCTGAGCATTTTGCTGCAGCTTTGTTGCTGCGTTCCTGCTGCGGCCAGGGGCTTGGGCTCCATTGCTTTGTTAACGGGTTTGTTTGGTGGGCTTGGTGTGGGGCTTTTTTGGGGGGGGTGTTGTGTTTGGGGGGTGGGTGTGTATGTCCCGACACCACCAAGTGTTGCATCTACATCTGCTGTCGTGTCCAGACGTCGCCCTCCTCCTGCACAGTGTTCTGGTGAAGTGCCAGTGGAGCATCAGTGGGTGGGTGGGGTGCAAGATGGGTTTTGTGTGAGCAAAGGGTCTGAGCTAAGCCAGACAGTTTTGTTTCCTTCTCCCTAAGCATTTGGTATTTATAAATACTGCCTTGAGTTACCAGAAAATCTTGTCTCGTAGCAATCAAAATCCCAACTGCTTCCTTCTAGATAGCTGCCCTGCATCGCCAGGGGAAGCAGATGTAGCCATCAGACCCTTGTCTAGATTTTGGTGTTGTCTGGGATGAAGCATCAGGATCTGCAGTTGGACTAGATGATCATTGTAGGTCCTTTCCAACTGAGCTATTCTATTCTATTCAAGTGCAGACAGGATTGGAGAGCTGGAAGAGGACTGGGCTGTAGATCCCAGCTGGTATCTCTGTTCACACTTTGGTGCAGGAGGGGTGGGAGAGATTTTCTTTGCTAGGTGCTTGCTGGCTGGCTGTCTTATACCCTAAAGCCTGAGAATTAATTGTCTCAATTTTGATTTCATCAGCAAATGGAATGTGGTCACAAAATGTAGTGAATCCGCTACAGTAAAAATGAAGTGGATTCAACTACAGAATTTTTAATTTCACAAAAAAATATTTGGTCTTCATTGAATTTCAAGGGGAATATGATTTGATATTTTCTTCAGTGAAATGCCAGGAAAAAATAGTTTAGGAAAAATTATAATCTTTGTAATTCAGGGCGGAAATTTCATTTTAGGGATTCACCATCAAAAAATTATTTCGTGGCACATCGGTGTTAAGGCATATATCCTTAAGGGTGTATATCATGTTTCATTGTTATGTAGCGTTACTACCTATATGTCAGAATAGTTAATTATCTAGTTCTGATCATTTATATTGGAGTCACTAAGTTTTTAAGTCTTTTTTTAGGTTAAAATACCTATTATGATGAAATATTTTAACGCTGTAACAAGGAGCACAATAGATATGTTAATATAAGAGTATAAAAATAGAAACTTCAGAATTCAAAACCTTGAGCAGATTTGTTTCAGAATATATACTAGGAGTACCTTCCCTGAGTTTGCATATGCTTTCTAAGTGGTTTGAATCTGAAGAAAAGAGCTTTTTCCTTTTGTTTTGGTTGGGTTTTGGGTTTGGTTGTTTTTTTTGTTTTAAGTTTGACCAAATATATTTGACAGACTCTGCTCCTCGCTTAGAGTCAGGTAAGAGGATTGAGTGGTCCCCATTCACTACTATAAAGATATTGGGAGATGAATTTACCTGCAAAATGGCAACTGAATGCAGGATTGATAGAAGAGAGCAGGTGCAAAAGACATTTCAAAGCAGGAACATACTAAATGTTGAATTTTGTAGAGTACCTGGGAAATGACTTCAGGTGGTCCTCTTGAATCAGTGTGCTTTTTTAAGTTTGTAGCCTGGGTCTCTAAGGAAAGGAGTTTGGTTTTGCAAGCTATCTGGTTCTTCGGTTGTTTCCAGACATCTACCAGCTCTGTGGTTGTGTTGCCCTCCAGCCACATGCTTTCTCTGCACCCTGGATAAACTGTGACTTAGTAGAAGAGTGGGCCTTACCGTGCTCTCCATCCCTCCTGAATCCTTCCCATGATGGCAAGGGAGTTGTTCTATTTCTAGCTAAACAAATGTAAAAGCTTGATTTTATTTCTCCTTGCATCTCAAGCATCCTTCTCCTTTCAGCCTCCTGTGCCCTGCGAGATGCCCTGGTCGGGGGTGGTGATGGTTCTGCCTGGAGTCCCAGGCACCCTGGGGGAGCAGAGCAGCATCCACCTGTGTGACAGCACCCATGGAGAATCCAGGGTTTATTATGCCTAAATGCAAGTCAAAACCTGCAAGGAGTGGTTTAATAACGGGAATGTCAGCAGACCCCTGAGTACAATAATACTGCTGGATGCTTTCATAAATCTAAGGTTTAGGGATGACAGTTATGATGCATGGCATTGGGAGAATATGAAACTGCAGTCATTAAACAAAAATGGGCTTTTAAACTAATGGCAGCTGCCTAAACAGTTTTGCCGTGAAAGAGATTCCCTTAGGCTACCATTCTTCAAATAATACTGGTCCTATTGACTTTAAAAAAAAAAAAAAAAAAAAAAAAAAGATACTTTGTTTTGGTGCTGTAGCACTGCTTTTACATTCATCCCAAAGGTCAGGCTGCTAAGTGTTTGCTAGGTTTTAAGCTGGAGGTGTTAGAAAATAATGAATGGCAAAGTTTCCAGATAATTCATTCACTGTTATTCCCCTGAATTAAGCCACCTGCAATACCAAGGATTCACACCTGTTCCTAGATGGATTTCCAAGCAAGTATGGGGCACTTTTCTCCATCTAAACTTGGCTGTGTTTAACCCAGTAGGTAGTTCTCCACAATGTCTCTGTTACACAGAATTTTATCCAAATATCTCCATCAAAAGCTGTTCCAACTCCTGCTGGTTTGCTGGTTTAAAATTACACACAATAAAGCAGCATGTTGCCTTGTCTCCTTTGAAGCCATCGTTCCCAGCCTAAAGCTGGAAGTGTAAAGATGCATGTATTGCCTTTCCCTTTGTGCCAGAAAGGTCCTGATGGACAAGGGCTACCCGTGATCTGAAGTGCATTGGCCAGTTTCCTTGAAGAGGCATTTCAAGAGGGATTGGCGGTTGCAGAAGACCAACCCATTTTCAGCCGCTGACTTTCAGGTCTTTTTAACTTTTCTTCCCACCCACCCCCCTGCCCTCCTTTTCCAAGGAATAGAGAAGAGGACAGAATAACCCAGACTGTGAAAGGATGCCGAACAACAGAATTTAGTCGTTTTGTGTCATCTCCCTTCCTATCACACCCAGCTTGGAGCCCGCTTCTCCCCTTATAAGCTAAATTTCAGCCTGGGGCTGGCCTTGCTTGCTGAGTAACTTCAGACTGATGTTTAAAACTTTTTTAATAATTATTTTTTTAAAGCAAACAGTTCCATTCGAAATGTATGTGAAATCCACTGAGAGCAGTCATATTTCACTTTGACGTTCTCCATGTCATGAGATGACATTTTAAAGTTGGATGTCTTAATGCTCACTAGTTTTTCTAGGAGCCCTGCAAGACTGAGCAGAGGTTGGGAAGGATGGGCTGGGGGTCCGGAGGTCTCCTGCCATGTCAGGGACGTTGAGCGCAGCTTTCAGAATCTGGTGAGTTCTCTTCTGAACTTCACCTGGAGTCCTGGTTCTCTGCAGGTTTTGGCTGTCCTGTAAGACCTGGATAACATACTGCTTCTTTCCACCACTTTTTCTCCTTTGTTTCTGTAGTCCTGTCCTAACCATAAACATGTTTTCTGTGGGCAGTTTTTTGTGGAAGAGGAGAGCTATTTAACTGCAGTGACTTCAGCCATGTTTTCTTCTTCCTGGGGAGTATGCTTGAGTCAGGAGAGGAGAGTGAAAGAAGGTTAATTTAAACTGCAACATGAACATTTGAACAGATGGGTGACCTCTGTAAGACCAAGAACAATTTAATTTTAGAAGTTTGCAGGCTGTTTTAAGTTGGTCATGCTCTTTACAACCATCTGAGCGTAGATACACAACACAGTTTATTAGTTTGCCGCAAAGCATTGTTGCTTAATTTCCTGCTGTTTGAAACACTAAGCTTTAGGCAGAATGAGCAAGATCCTGGAGCATCAATGGGATCAGCTCTCTTTGTGCCAACTTTCTCTAAATCCCTGGAAGCTGAGGCAGGAGGGATGCTCCCAGTCATGCTGAAAGGAGCTCAGCTCCTCCACTTCACTTGCTGCCCTGGCAGAGCTCAGCCCTAGCACGGACAAGGGCCATGGAACAGTTAATTGTGGGCAGGGTGGAGACAGATGATCATCCTGCCCCAAATCACTTAACCGTCTTAAGGGTCTACCCTTGCGTGCCTGAACGAGCCAACTAATCTTTCAGTGAGCCGCACAAGTGAGCGCTGAGCTATATGTGATATGAAGAGGGAGATGACACAAAACGATCAAATTCCCCTATCCCACCTCTCCCCAAAAAGCTGTACACAATATGGCTGCTTAACAGTGGAAGAGCATCACTGTTAGGAACAAATTGTTTCAGGCTATGGTGGGTTCTCTGTCCTTTGGAGGCTTTTAGGTCAGGGTTGCATATCTTCTGAAAATGTGTAGGCCAAATGGGTGGTGGCTGGATGCAGAAATTCTTGGGAGAAATTCTTTGAATCAAGAGGTATCGGACTAGATCAGTGGTTCTCAATGCTCTTTGTGAGATTGCAGCAAATTCCTAGGGGCTGCACTTTCAACACTTGTATGGTGTTTTGGAAGAGCAATATCTGAATGGTGGCCACACATGAAGTCCTTGGCACTGTCCTGGAGACCTGCTGGGATAAGTGATGCCAGGGGTCCATCTGGGATTCAGGGAGTCAAGGATGGAGGAACAACTGTGAAGCGCTTGGAAATTGTCTTTATAAGGAGCTTACCATGTTAGTCCACCAAAAAGTGAAAGGGAAAAAAAAATCTGTATCGGCACAGCATGTATTCTTTTATAGAGGTCTGGCTTATCACTATGGTTGGCTTTTCTTAATGACTGCTAATGCTTCTGCAGTCTGTGCAGTTGGAGCTGGAATGTGGCTGGCCCAGAGTCAGGGTGCAGAGGCTTTTATCGGGGCCACTTGGAGATAGGCCATCTGCAAGTTGTATTTATTTTTTTCTTATTTGTCTTCTCTAAATAAAAACGTGATGCTGTGAGAATGTCCGTTCCATCCTATTGCTTCACTCCACCAAAGTTGCCATTTTCTGACAAACTGTTTTAGAAAGTTATATTTGGCAAATGGCTGTTTACTGAATTCCTCTCCTATCGTTGCTGCTTGTTCGTAAAACTCAAATCTGTTTGCATGCAAGCTCAGCTGTAGCTCAGTTCAGAGCATTCTTTAAACCGTAGTAGCTTTCTGCTCATTTGCTTTTTTTTAGCTCCTTTTCTCTCAATGGAGGAGCTGCAGGTACTTCATATCTGATGAAGGCAAATCCAGTACCTGCAGAGCCCAGGGCTGTTAGAAGCTGCAACAGCCGTGTGGTCGGGTTTCCTTGCTTACCTGAATTGTTGGAACTTCAACTCTTGGCATCCCACAGCTATAACAGAGAGCGTAATGAGGATTAGCTTTGCAGGAGTGAGTTTCTTCTGTCTGCAGAAAACCACGGGAAACTCCCTGAAGGAGCAGTGGCCCGTGTTGGTTCCCCAAGTCCTGCTGGCTCAGGTCCTCAACCAACAAGGGAGACTTCTCCATTATAACCTTCAGCAAAATTGGCTTGTCAGGAGGAGACTTNTTTTTTTTTTTTTTTTTTTTTTTTTAACAAAAGTTATTTCCTTGGGCTCGGTGCCCTCCCTGAAGTGAGCTTACCTGCTTGGGGTCCTGGGATTTTTTTTTTAGAAATAAAATACTACTTCATCATGGAGCTCTGTGCAAAACTGTGCTGTTCAAATCACAGGGGGGAAAAAGGGCAGTCCCTCGGTGACACCAGTTGTTGTAGGGTTTTTCTTAAACTGGTAAATTTAAGGCTGTCCCTGGCAAAGTGAGCTTAAGCAAGGCTTAATATGCTTTGCCCATAGTTAGTGCAACATAACCCAGCTTTGGCCACCCTAGCCTAGCAATGGGTGTTTCTGGAGGAAGGTAGAGCATAGGGACTGTCATTATAAAGGGAAATGCAATTATAAAAGCAAAAGAGCAAACACTTGTTTATAATATATAAAAATTGATACTCAGGTTCACCTTCCTTGCCTTAAGGTTTCTCATTAGAAGCAGTTTCTGTAAATACCATCTTTTTCTCTCCCCTTGGAGAGATCTCAAATTGCTGGGCTGGAATTGTCTGGGTAATCAATAAACTTTAATTTACATGATGGGTTTTTTCCTTGAAGTTGGTTCTTTCTGTACCAGATAACGTCTAAAGGAAATGTAAAATGAAGAAGGGTTAGATTTGACTTGACTCACTCTTACTATATGCTCTTACAATTTTGCAATATGAATGTCTTCCAAAACAATTACGGTTATTGCTAAGTGGACACTAAATGATTAATCTACTAGCAGCCAGCCAGTGCAGTAATGTCTTTGAAACTATTTTTGAGCCTCTTCCCTGCTGTTCTTTCCCTGCAAGACTGGTTTAAAGATAAGACACTGACAGTAAAATAAATTGTGATTTGTAGCCTGGTTCTCTTTCAGTCTACTCCTTTGCTTCAGCATTGTGCTTCTGGCTCGCACTGAAAAGTGTGTAATGAAAGGTGTTTAAAGTCTGCCTTGAGCCAGAAGAACATTCAGTCTTGTATTTCATTTGAGGCATATGCTGAAATTATCATGGGGCGGCTGGATTCATTCGTGCACTTAGATGCATGCTTAATCCAGGTGAGTAACAATGCTTGAGAACTTTTGTTGATGGGAGGTCACAAGTGCTCTTCTTTTTGAGTTGGTGGCATCATGTCCAGAGGATGAGAAAACACACATTGATCATTTTACTATCTGGAGTAGTCCTTGTACTGGGAATACCTGCTTACATCCTGGTTTTCTTCTCAGAAGGTCTCTCTTTTGGGCTACATGGTGCAGAGGGAGAACTTGCCAGCACGTAGTTAAGGAGCAATCTGATTTGCAGCTGAATTTAGGAAGATTACTAAACACTTTGAAATACAATGATTTGTGAGAGAAAAGGCAAGACTGCAGAAAATACTCCAGTTTCGTTCCTCATACGTTGTGTAAACTTGTACGTTTTTAACATTTTTACAGCTACAAGTCATAAAGCTACGTACCATGTTGCATTGAGACAACTGACTCAGAAAATCCTCTGGTGTCTGTAGATGCCATGAACTTGGCTGTGTGATAGTGCTGGTTTTAATTGTCTTTCTGTTTGAGGAGGTGTCCTCAGAGTATCTCCTCAGGTTAGAGGTTAAGCTGTTTCTCATTACTTTGGATAGCAATGATAATGCTTGGTTGTATGCCCAGTTGAGCTGGCTTGGAGCTGGTGCTCAGCAGTGGAGCTGGGCATAAGTCATGGAGTTACTCATATAGCTTCTTACCCTTCCCTTAAGTTGTTCTGGTTAATAATATAATATAACAACTCTGGACAATAATAGATTTGCTTCCCTGGCTTGTGTGATGGCAATTCTGTTGTTGCAGAGGTTTTAACTCTCAATAAACTGCAGGCAGAAAGCCAGTTACTCCATGTATGGTTGAATACTGGCTTGATGGAGCTACAAACCAGATCACACCTGTGCTACCTGAAGTGGTAGGGATCATTAAAAAGAAATTTTGTGTTGGTCTAGGAATGAGCTGCATCTCCTTGTTGGGAATGTTTTCTCTGCACTTGGAAATATTTTCTCATCCCCTAAAGGCAAACCTGTGCTCTGATAGTGACACTTTTGTTTGAGAACAAGAAGGCTTAAAAACTGGCTCATACTGCACACTTTTTTAATCCCAGCTTTCTCAGGTAAATTAATCATGTTTTCTTAATTCCACGTGGTGGAATAAACAGTCATGACAGTGCTTATAAATGATGCAGTTTGCTTTTGCTCAGGACACTGAAGTTAGGGAGTGAATTTCAGGCAGACATCTGTGCTACATTAAGGTATTCAGAGCAAAACTTGGTTTTAGTCTTAATGTATTTTCTACCAAATTTTAGTAAATAAACATGAGAGAGACTGCTCGTACCTAGCAATAGATATGGTTGTCTTGATGTAGCTTTAGTGCCTGTTCCGAACTGGATCTGATGACCAGTGTTTTAAAATCAGCACCCTCCCATCCTCCAAAGCTCCAGCTGCAACTCTTGCCACAGGAGATCAAAGAGGGGTGATGGTGTGCTGAGGTCAGAAAATGGATGTGAAGATGTTGAAGGAGAGCACCAAGAGCGGTCTTGGGTATGGGTGCTGAGGGATGAGGCCACAGGTGGCAATTAATCTATGCGTTGTGAGACTCTCTCATTATCCTGCTGTTTAGGTTTCTCTGTGAGTTGGTGGTGGTCAGTGTGTTTCAAAATAGCTGGTTTCACAAAGCTGTGTTGATTGCCAAGTCCAATCTCATGCTGTTGCAGAGAGCGGGGAGTAGACTTCCAACTCAAACAGGTTACTTCTCGGGTGAGGGGCCGTTCACCTCCCTCCCTGATTAGAAACTGCTCCACTTTCAGTTTTAAGTTACTCACGGGCTGTTTACTAGTTTGAGGGGTTTTTTTGTCAGCACTATGGGTTTTTGTTTTTTTTTTTTCCATCTGCTGTTCACCATCCTGATGCAGTTACAGCAAAAGCTCCTCTCCCTTCTCATGCTTTTGTTTTAAGACACATCAGCCAAGTGCTGCTAGTCTGCCACCTTCCTTAGCC
>VYZV01012067.1:136707-149965 GCA_013401275.1 Pandion haliaetus | reverse complement strand
GGGGGGGGGGGTGGCTGGCACCACTGTAAATATATGTCATGGTGCAAACATGTAGGTCCTCCATCGGTCCCAAGTGTATGTTTTGGCAACGAGGGAGGTGGTTGGCTTTAAACCCTAAATCCCAGGAGTGCTTTAGGGCTCCGGGTGCTGCTCTGGGTGAAACAGGTGAGCAAGCAGAGCAGCGGTGAAGCCATCCAAAATGTATAATATAATGGCAGCCTCTCATGCTGATGCAGCAGTGTGGTGTTATGGTGGTATTATTGGCACCAAAATTCAGCTGGAGAGCCACCGGGACACTGTGCAACATCAGCCGTGCCGGCTCGTGGGGGTCTTTGCTCTCCAGGTAGGGAGGAGCGGCGCGGTGCTGGGGCGATTTGCTGAGCCAGTACTAGGAGAACTGCGAATGGGAAGCGAGAAAGGCAGCGGCTGGCTGAAACCACGGGGCAGCTGTGTTCATCAAGAGTTGCCTGGGAGTGTATTTTTTCATTAAGGATGCTACGACATTTCCTACTTTGTTGCTTTTTTTTTTTTTTTTTTTTTTAAGAAAACCTAATGATACTGTGCAGGGGATGCCCAGGCAATTAAAACGTTCATAATACTAAAGTGTTTACAAATAAGCTGACAAAGGCAATAGGAAGTTGCATTGTTTTCTCTGCTCTTTACAGGCAGGATTGAAACTCCCCTAGCTTGTGGTTAGTAAGATATTGCAGAGCCTGCTTCTGGGCTGAACTGCCAGCAGGGACCTTTACTTTCTTCTCTGTGTGAGCTAAATCCATTTTACTCCATGAACTTTGCTTTTACCTCTATGAATCTACCTTGCTTGTCTCAAATCCAGAAGCTGATGATTTGGAAAGATTTCTCTGAAGGTCCTCCTGAGCTTTATCAGTGATTTCTTGTCATTAGTCCTACTGACAAATATAATGTCTGTCTATTTCCATTGCATATTTATACTTAACAGCTTGTTAGTTCTCAGAGGTTTTGCAACCTCCTGGAAAAATTTGCACTGAGCAATGAAGCAGCCTGATGGGGGAATCAGTGTCTTTGGCCCTTTATGATCTTGGTTTTCTGACCTGTATTAACGTATTTTTCCCCCTGCCATGAGGAGGTGGTGCTTGCAGGTTCAGCAGTGGGCTGGCGGAGCAGCACCAGGGAGGTACAGGCTTGTGGAGTGGTGGGTTGCCCATCTGGGGCAGCCGATGAGAAGCATCCAGCATTTTAAAAGCATTAGTGGACAACGGATATTATATCTGTATGTAAAAGGTACTTTAAAAAGTGCCTGGAGGGCTTGCAGATTGTCCATCTAGCTGACAAAGCATCTGAATAGCAGAGCTGCATGGGGGGGAGCATCTTGCTGTACTTAGGGGTTTTCTGAGCAGGGATAAAGTTGATGGATGCAATTTATTTTCTGGAAGACTGGAGACAGTTTTGCATGAGTAATCGTGACAGGAGTAATTATGGGTGAAAAGAGAAATGTGGCTGGTGTTGTGGAGCAGGGCTCTGGTGAGAGTCACAATCTGGGTTTCTTTCCACCTTTTTTTCCCCGAAGAAAGTCCAAGCTCTGGTGACTCTGTTTCTGCTGTGTGGCCCCATGTGGATGTTCTGGGCCGCGGCCACTGGGTACCACAAAGCACCTGGGGAAGAGATGCTCCTGCATTGACTCAAGTGGTGGCACGAGCGCAGGGTGTTTAACAAGAGCTGCCATCGCCTTGTTCTTGCAGCCCAGGGATGGCTAGCTGCTTTTATTAACTGCAGGTTATTCATCCGCTTGGTTTTTCCTCTGTGGGGGAAGAACTGGTTATAGCGCAGGGATGCTCTTTGGTGTGTCCGGTGGTTTCAACTTGCCTTGAATTTTGTGACTAATTGCTGCAGCAATCAAATTTGGTGTCTGAAGGCAGCACTGCAGTCATGCGTGATGGGAGGGGACAAAAGTAATTTTTCTATTTAGCTCCTCTGAAGACTTCTTTTAATCTGGCCAGTTTGGCCAGTTTTGTTGTTGGTTGGTTAGGTTTTTGATATTTTGAGGTCTGTATGTGGGGTTTTTTGTTATTAAAGAAAAGACAAAATAATAGCTCCTTGCCTCTTTAATGTAATGTAATTATGCGGAGGAGCAAGCTATTGAGTGGTTCTGGCTAAAGCTGTGAAAAAGAATAATTTTAACTGCTGTTATATGAAGAATCTTCCTTTTTCTGCTTTTATGATGATGACTCCCTGTTTATATTTTAGCATCTGTTCCTGTAAGAATGTGGAAGGAAACGAGCAGGCTCAGCAGAAACTGAAACCCAAACTAATCTCGTGCTGTAGTAAATGCTCAATAGTCTCATTGTCCATGGGCACTTCAGCAGCAAACCCAGAAAAAAAAAACCGAAAAAAAACCCCAAACCAGCATTAAAAACCCAGAATAGATGGCAGGGAAAGCATCAAAGCCCTTTTGTTGTTTTCCCCAGCATTCCGCAGGCTTTACACATGTGTCCAGCAAGCACAAAGCTCGCCAGGAAACCACTGGGAGCTTTGCCCTGCTGCTCGGGGTGCTGGGCGTGGGGGTCCCACTGCCGGTGGTGCCACAGCCCAGCTTCACCATCACCAGTGGGGCAGCTGGTTCCTGCCAAAGCTCTTTATGAGCTTTCCGAGGCTGGCTGCCGTGTATTCCGCAGAGTCCTCCTGTCCTTTCACCCTGTGCTTCTCCACTTGCATAACTAAGGCATTACCCTCCCTGCTCTCCTTGCTGTGTCTTTGGCACTCGGGCATCACTTGGCCTCTTTGTTTTGGTAAATGACTCTCCAGCCAAGTCATTCCTTAGGTGAGGCTGGGAGTGTTTTGAAGCAGAGACACTAAGTTTACATTCTTGCCTATTTAATTTTGCAGTTCTATTTCATATCTAAACTCACTGGGATTATTTACTGAAAGTACATGGAGAATAATATTCTCATTTAAAAAAATCCCTGTATCTTGTGAACTCATGATGCTTTCTCTGGTCAGAAACTGAAAGTGAAATGGATTTTTTTTTTTTAATTACTTTATCAGACTGAAAGAAGTGTAGAGATTAGTAGAGCATAAACAGAAGGAAGTAAAGCAGCTCTCAAGTGTTTTAATGATCTAAGTAGCTAATTTGTTTAGTATGAGTTGTCACTGAGCCTTCAGTTTGGCACTTAGGGTTTTAGTTTGTTAAATACAAATAAAGCAGGGAAATGAAGTTTCTAGAAATTGTGGCCCAGCTTAGCTCTGCATACATTCTTCAGTCCCACGTGCAGGATTGCTCGGTACATGCTGGTATTCCCCAGCTGGGCTTTTCCTGGCAAGGTGGTGTTGTGCATTTTAACTTACTAATGGCATAGACAGTGGGATTGCGTGCTCCCTCAGCCAGTTTGCAGATGACACTGAGCTGAGTGGTGCAGTTGACACATTTGAGGGAAGGGATGCCATCCAGAGGGGCCTTGACAGGCTGTGGAGGAGTGGGCCCATACAGACCTTATAAAGTTCAACAAGGCCAAGTGCAAGGTCCCGCACATGGGTCAAGCAGCCCCCAGCGTCAATATAGACTGGGGGTTGAATGGACTTGTGGGTACTGGTGGACGAAATATTGGGCATGAGCCAGCAACGTGCGCTCACAGCCCAGAAGGCCAACCATATCCTGGGCTGCATAAAAAGAAGCATGACCAGCAGTTTGAGGGAGGGGATCCTGCCCCTCTGCTCCACGCTGGTGAGACCCCACCTGGAGTCCTGTGTTCAGCTCTGGGGTCCTCAGCACAGGAAAGACATGGACCTGTTGGATCAGGTCCAGAAGAAGGCCACAAAAATGATCAGAGGGATGGAACACCTCTCCTTTGAGGACATGCTGAGAGTTGGGGTTGTTCAGCCTGGAGAAGAGAAGGTTCCGGGGAGCCCTTCTAGCGGCCTTCCAGTGCTTAAAGGGGGCTTATAAAAAGATGGAGAAAGTCTTTTTACCAGCACCTGTAGTGACAGGACAAGGGGCAATGGTTTTAGACTGAAAGAGGGTAGATTTAGACCAGATGTAAGGAAGAAGTTCTTCACTGTGAGGGTGGTGAGGCACTGGAACAGGTTGCCTGGAGAGGTTGTGGATGCCCCATCCCTGGAAGTGTTCAAGGCCAGGTTGGATGGGGCTCTGAGCAACCTGGTCTAGTGGAAGATGTCCCTGCCCATGGCAGGGGGGTTGGAACTAGATGATCTTTAAAGGTCACTTCCAACCCAAACCATTCTGTGATTCTGTGATTATTCCTGTGAGATCTGGTGCTAAAATCTGCACTCGTTTACTGGCAAAGGCTGATATTTATACTGTACTTGAACAACTTTTGGCACTGCTGCTTGATGAAGGTAAGCAAAATTCCTGTGTCTGAGTGGAAAAAATGTTCTTCAAGTTTAAGACATGAGGCATCTAATATTTTCAGTCAGGGTAAATTTAATGATGGGCTGGGAGGCAATGGTAGAAAAGAGGTCTGTAACCTTTTGAAGGAGGGGAAGCAGATATGTTTTTTTAGGCTTGCCAAGTGTTGCCATTTATCAGGCAGCTCCTCTTTATCCCCAGCCCCTGTCCTTGGACCTGCCCAGGACTAATGTGAAAGGACCCTCCACCTCACTGATGCAGGGTGATGTTTGCAGCTGCAAGATATGTTTCTTTAGCCGGCTGCTTGGCAAAGCAGGGAATTCCCATCAGCTGCCTTTCTACTTAAATTATCCGTTCTTTTGGCACAGCGACAGGCTCTTTTTAGTCCCGTGTGTGGTGTCTGGCATGGCGGAGGCCAGATCTCAGCTGCCACTTCTCTGCATCGCAGCAGGAGCCCTCCAGCATCCTGCTTTTGGGCTGGGACAGCTGCCGGCAGATGCGATACCGCTCGCACAGCCAGAGCAGCGGGCTTCACTGCTGGTTAACTTTAACGTGTACCAGCCTAAGATGTGCTCTTCGCAAAGAGATGGTAGCTCCCACTGCTTGTATGGATGCATGAAACCAGGCTACTCATGTTAAACATAGTGCAGGCTAAAGCGCATGCATGCCATGGTTTTCTCCGGGAAAGCTGTGGGCTTGGAAACTCTGGCTGCAACAGCAGCATCAAGAAATTGGATGTGTTTTAGTGGGGTTATTTGTGGGTAAAGGGTGGTGCTCTCTTGTTGAGGAGCTCTGTAAGCTCTGCCTGCAGTGCTCCTGGCAGCCCCTGTGGCTTCATGGTGCAGCCTGGAGAAATGTGCTGCCACAGCTCCCCTCCCTGCCGAAAAGCGCAGTTTTGGTTGAGAAACAGTCACTTTTTTATAGGAAAAGTCGATCTGGGGGCTTTATGCATACAGAAATTTTATTCAGTGGTGTGCTGAGACATGTAGGGGTTTTAAGCTTTTTCACGACTCTCGTGTCGGTGGTGATGGGCCATCGGAGTGAGCGCCCAGCTGAGCAGGCTTGTGCCTGGCCAAAGCTGCCTGCATGCCCCAACGTACATCCAAATGCTGTTACGGCATAGCCCAAAGTTTTGGCAAGCTTGTTGTATTTTTGCATGGTTTCTCCCCATCCTTTTGTTTGTACGGTGACCCAATCCAGGGTGCCTTTCTTGTTTGCAGAAGGTCCTGCAGTGTTACTCTGGTGCAAGAGGTGCTTGGAGCTAGGGGAGGAGTTGTGCCAGCTGACTGTGCTCCCACCTATGGGTTAAAACCACAAAGGGCACCCTACTCTTGTTGTCCAAAAAAAACCAAAAAAAAAAAAAGCGCTTTTCTCAGTGGCAGATCTCTCATTGACTACAAGTGCCATGTATCTGTAAGCGTGCATGAACACGTGGTTACTGAACTGCTTCTCCTGCCCCTACGGCGGATCCTGAGGCTCCTCACATTCCAAGGGGGCTGCAACCTGCTCATAGCATTCAGGGATATTTTCAGTCACCTTCTTCACTGCTCTAGTAAAGGAGGATTTTTAAATTTTATTTTCGGAGCAAACTTCCTAGTGGCCTTACTGTTTTTTACAGCTGTTTCTCTGACATGCCGGATCTGAATCTCCCCCTTTAGGAGGAAAAAAACCAACCCAACTTTATTTTGGACAAAATACAAATATCTGTGTGAGAAGCTGCGCTTGCTGAAAATGTCTTCTAGTACCCAGATCCTATTGAATAGCAAATAGAGAGTGATTGTGGTCTCCCCTAGTTAAGGCTGTGGTTAGATTTGGTTGGTTGGTTGGTTTTGTACAAGCCTGCTGTTTTGTTTATAAAACAAATACGCCATTATTCCTTGTTCTTGCAATGGATGAGTGATAGAAGTGGTCTTCCTCGGTCGCCCAACACTTATAGCTGGAGAAGAAACTGGAAAATCCTTGTGTGACTTGCACCACTAGGTTTTACATGTGGAAACGTTCCAGAAATGTGTTGGAACACTTATTTCTTAATATTGTTTTTTCCACTGAGCTTCACATCTCTTCCATTAGACCTTCTCAGGGGGTGGGTTTTGAAGTTCCACATTTGGGAGTGCACAGACCAGATATCTGATGCCACGATGCTGCCATTTGTCATTAACGTGAAAGAAGATCAGGACATGGTTCTGAGAGAGCTGGGTTGCCCTGGGGATGGCAGTCACAGAAAAGGCATGAAACATGGAGGCAATCTGTCTCTGAGCAGGGGAGAAGCTGCTCATCTGGAAGTGCTGAGAGGAGCCCAGGCAGAGCTGAACACAGATTGACCCAAGGCACTAAGGTCAAAAAACAAATCCCCCTCTTGGATGAGTTCCCAGTGCAGATAAGGAAACTCGGTGTTGAGGTGAGACCTTGTCCAAGATGGTGTGTGCGGTCCTGGTGGCCAGGAGTCGTGAAGCTGTCACTGCACTAAGTGTGTAGGAGGATTTCTATAACACGGGGAAAGCAGAAGGTGTGTCTGAGAGGGGGCAAGAAGAGCCTGGTCAATTAAGCCAGGAAAGCCAAGACTGATGTGGGAGTGATGACTGTGTGTGTAGCAGAGGGGAAGTTCTAGAGAAGACAGTGTTGGAACCAGAGCAGATGTGGTCACTGGCACTGAATACATTCAGGCCGGAACTTAGAAGATGATTTTGAGCTGGTAGAGGAATGAGGCCTGTGACTGCGGTGGTGGGAGCAAAGCCTGGCTGGCTTTTGGGATGAAGCTCAGCAAGAAAGTCAATTAGTGATGCTACATCTGCCATATCAGGGCCCAAAAGTGGTATCTCCAAGAGGAGCAGCTCATCTTTAGGAATATTGAAAGTGACAATTGACTGCATTAAAATGCAAGTATATTGAGCTATATCCACCCTGGCATAGCTCTGTACAGAAGCCATTAGGACAAAGCTGAGTAATGGAAGCTTATAGGACACCAAGGTGGCTTGGAAGCAACAGCAAAAAGAAATAACCTACAATAGCCAAATTGAATTTGCAGGAACGGTGGCACTTAGCATCTTTGCTTCAGTGCATGCCTGTGGTGGATATGCCACCTCTCCAGGGCTGGCACTTGCGCAGGTCTGTCCCTCTCACCCCTGGCTGTGAATTCAGTGTTGCCACGGGCTGTTTCTTACTGCACTTTGTCTAATTTCAGCCCAACAAAGCTGCCCTCTCAGCTGAGTGCTCACTGTATTGCCATAATATGAATTAGTAGATAACCCAGGAGTTTTATAACACCAGTACATTTACTGAGCGCGTTTTGTTGTCCAGTGAACCCAGTACCTGGCAGATAATTGCTATGAGAAATAGTTTTGACTCTTTCACTCCTTTGTAAAACCAGGGAGGAGTTGATAACTTTCTCTCTGCCAGTTTTGGACTAAGTGCAGTTTCGATGGCTATCTCAGCAGGTCAAAGCCACAGACATCTTTTCCAAACCAGTGGGTAATTGCTTTGTGCAAAGCCATTCACGAACTAATTTTTCCCTCCAGGAAGGTGAAGTTTGTTTATTCAATCCCATTTCAAAGCAATGCCATTTCTTACTAGAGACCGTAGCAGAAATATGTCCACAATTTGGTTCTTTCTGACCTGCATATATCTTCTTTTTTGTTTTGAGAATATAATTTGGAGTAAATTTTTTCCACATTGGTTCTTAATCTGTCTAGCCTGATATTTTCCAAACCTGTGGTTTCCTTCCTTCTTTCCCTCATTTTCCATTATTAAATCTTCTAGCCCACTGAAAATGTCTGAGATGTAGATTTAAGCAACTCTGGAACAGCACAAGTCATCTTCTGTTGGGTTAATAGGCAATGGGTACTCCAGCACACAAAGGATGGGTTGTAAAACAACAAACAGGCTTCTTCCTACAGTCTGACACGCAGGACAGAGAACAGGGCAGGTGAGAGGTGTGACAACTGAATATGTGCATTAAAATGGACAGATAACTGATGCAGTACCGTACAGAGGAAAAATCTGGGTGGTCTGCAAATATGTGTTACTGTACTTAGGGTCTGATTCTGTTGCGTCCAAACAAAGTAAATATTCCATCGGTATTCATTAGGAGTGGGGGTTGGATTTGCTCAATGCCAGTTACTTGCTTATCAGTACTGTTGTCGAACCTGCAGGTTGTCCTGGCTCCAATGTTCTTGGTCTACACGTGGGACNCGGAATGTTTGTTGTGGCTGCAGAGGTGGGGAGGGAGGGAAGGAGCAGGTTGAGTGTCTCTGCCCATCATCATAAAGGGGCTGCTGAAGCCCTGTTAGGAAAGGCTAAAAGGTAAAAATGGGCCTGAGAAAAAGTACGATGTCAAGATGGCATTGCAAAGTCTAAATGTAGCTTCTTGATTTTCCTTTTTCAGCAAAGGATGTTCTCGGGGCCAATCTGGCTCTGCACCTTTGGTGGGGGAGCGGAGAGCCCTGTCCCAGGCTTTCCACAGGCTTTTTTTATCTGGATGGTACCAGTCACAATGGGACTGTGGAGAGCCCAGCTTTCCCCTTCCCACCAACGTGGTGGGAACTGCAGTGGGGTGGCCACATCCCATGGGAGACTCCCAGCAGTCTTCAGACAGGTCCCAGCCAGATGGGACTTTCTTCCAGCAGCAGAATCTTCCTTTTGGTCTTTGGCAGGGCTCAGGAGGAGGGTTATTTAAAGCCCTCGTCCTTTCTGTGGAGTATAGGAAGTAGGAAGTGCTTCCTCCCCGTAGATCTCTATCCAAAGCTTTTGTGCACTTCCTTACAGTCCCACCCTGCTTGGAGTTGCTCCAAAACCCAGCATGCCGGGGCAATGTGCTGTTGTTCAGTGGGGTCATCCTCAGCTGCGGCTCCTCTCCTTTTCCAAAACAGAAGGTTTTGGCACCAAAATGCTAAAGAGCGCTGTCCTGGGCTGGGCTATGGGAGATATAAATGCCTGTCTGTCCACCCTGACCCACCACTCCTTCTGGAGTTGGAAAAGTTGGCATTGCAGAGAGGAAATAAGGGGGTCGAGCTTCCCTTGGGAACCTGAGTGATGCTTGCTGCTGCATTCTAGTTGTAAAACATGAGGCAGATCTCAAAATAAGTCTCGAAAGTCATGATCTCTGCGATAGAGGGTCAAGAAGCTAAAAAAATATAATGTTGACCTCAAGAATGTGAGGGCCTGAAATGCTTTTAAGGTACTGCCTACTCTGTTCAGAGCATGGGGGGAAATGTGGGGCTATTTCTGTTGTACCAGGTATATCTCAGGAAAGTCCAGCAGCAGGATCATGCCTGTGTTTGCAGAGGGGAGAGAGAAGAGACTCAACAGGAGGCTCAGCCAGGGCAGAACATCAGCTGGAGGACCTACCTGGTGCCTCCACGGTCTGGACTGCCTTCAGCTGAGCAGCTAAAGCTTCACCTTCCTCTGGCAGGAACCTCTTCCTCGATGCCAATGTGACTCCAAACACCTACATCAGTTTTTGGAGCTGACTCTGCTGACCCTGAAGGTGGTACATTTGCTGGCCTTCCCTTTTCAACATACGTATTGCCTACAAAAAGCTGTTAGCAGGCTTCAAGGCAAAAGGAAGCGGCCTTGCTCTTCTGTGCTGAAAGATGATGTCTGCACACCCCAGGAGAAGGCATCACTTCAGAAACTTTCAATTAGCGCACCATCCTCCACTAGCATAGCCCTCCTTTTAACCACTGCCGTGTCCTTTAAACACTTTTTTCCTGTTTCTCTCAAGAGGAAAAAATAAATGATAAATTAATTGTGTTGACATTACGCAAATGTTGCACTTACGGAAAGGTCTTGTTGACGTGGTTTCTCACACAGGATACCTTCTCATGCAGAAAAGTTGCTGAAAATTTCTAGGAAAATAGGTATGTCATCCTTGGGGAAGGGAGATTAAAAAAAATTGACAGCCTGGTGGCTAGCATGGATCTTGGTTTGTGAAAGATGCAGAAATTGGTGAAAGTATTGGGTTTAGTAGGATTTTCTGTAGCTCTGCTAGAAGTGGAGCTGACTAGTAGTTGATATCAGGTATAGCTTAGGGTCTCTTCAGAGACCACAGTAATAAATGAAAAGATCAAAAAGTGGCTGAGATCAGTATCATGGCATGACCAGACCCAGAAGAACTTATCTGTTCATGGCCTGATTTGTTAAAACCTTACTGATTACATGCTTTTTTTTTCTTTGCTTTTTTTTTTTTTTGCCTTTGTTAAAACAAATTCATAAAGATAGTGCCATCTGAAAGAGAGACCTTAAGGTGGTATCAGGAGTAGGTTTTCTCCCTCGTCCCCTTCTCCCCCCATGAATGTCCACCTTCAACAGCGATGTTGAGAGACGACACTCGTTTCCTGTTTTTGCAGCCGAGACCTTCGCCGATGCGGCACCGAGGCGGTGGGACAGGATGTGCCCCATGTGTGGTCTCAGGTGACGGTCAGCTCTTCTCATCCCATGCCTGTTGGGGTGCTTCCTGCTTCAAAGCCATCACATCTCCTTCCTGTTGCCGTACCCAGCTAGGGAGGAAAATACACCCATTTGGCCACTACTGGCATCATTTAGATATAAATATAAAATTCAGCGTGATTTGATTTTCCATTGGCTGTCTTACCCGGCCTGCTGACAGAGACTCAGCTCCAGGCAGCCCTCACCCGCAGCACTCGGAAAAGCACATTTGGTGTGGATATTGCTGGGGATGGAGCCCCGTGGTGGAGGTTAATGAAAAAAGTGGTCTTGAGTGCGGATTGCATGGTTTGCTTCTGAGATGATTTGCATTCGAGTGTTGAATGCCACGCAGAAATGTCAGAGGAGAGAAAGGATTTTCAGAGGGCTTTGCTTGGTGCCCTTAAAAATGTCAACGTGCGTCTGGGTCAGGGGGTCTTCCACTGTCTCCTCTGATACGGAGCACTCCCTTTCTCTGAGACGGGCAGTCATGTTGTTCTTCTGCATAATTTATAGTGAATGCACTTAAAAGCAAATCATACTGTTGAGTGTTCAGGATTAATGAAAGTTGCACCTACTTAGTGCGTGGGGTAGGACTGGAAGTGTCCTGCCATGCTGCTGCATCAGCCTCTGCTTGCCTTGGACTCAGCTGCTGGGAGAATCCAGCAAGCACAGTCCCTGACAGCTCAGTGAAGGGGTGTTGCCCGTTTTTGTACTGATTTTGTAAGAACTAGTGACAAAATAATATGATGTCTCCTGTTGTCTGGAGATCTTCTCCCATTTTTAATGATGGGAACTGAAGTAAGAGGTGAGAGGGGGTATTACTTGTATCATTGAGCATCATGCATGGCCAGAGAGATGGTCTGTCATACCACCGCTGATCAAGCAAGGATGTCCTTCTCGTTTCTGCAGTGGGTATAGAAAATGGCGCTTTGTGTTCAAGATCCACCCAACGGGAATGCCAACACCCTGCTCATCCCTGCTGCCATCAGCTCCAGAGTTGACACCACCAAGGCACCGCCTTGGGCAAATACCCACGTGTGCCCTCGCACACGTTGCCCGTGGGGAGCCACCAGCCCGGGCGTGCCTTGGCATGGGCAGACCTTGCCATCCCAGGAGGACATCAGGACATTGCCCCAGATGGGTGTCTGCATTCCAGCATAGATTTTGCTATAATTCAATACAAGGTGTTTGGCATTGCATTCTCAAGGCACGAAGGCTTGTGCTTGCCCTAATACTAACCTGAGTGCGAACCTTGCATCACGTTCCTCGTGTGATGCTCTTGTCCAAGATGTGTACTGGGGACATGGCTTTCCTGCACGTGATAGTAGTCTCTGCACTTTGGCTCCTGGTACAGTCACTTGCAGCAAGACTTGAGTAATATCTTCAGGTAGTGTAGAGCTTGGGCTGATTCCTACCAACAGAAGATTTGGTCTTCTGCTGCCTGAATTGCTGCATCCAGCAGAACCATGTGCCTCCCTTATGGGTGGGATGCTGTTCTCATGTAGTTATCTTACAGATTTTTTTATTTCAAAGGGTTTTTACAGCTCTGCAAGAAAAAAAAAAGTTAAACTCTAGGTTTGCTTCCAGATTTTTAACTATAACATTTTTTTCATTCATCAAACAGGAAAACAAAGGTGTGAAATAATTAGATTACTATCATTAGTGGTTGCCACTGAAGGGGAAAACGAATGGTGTGTTGAGAAGAACTTTGGTTTAGTAGAGTGCGTTTCTAGAAGGAAGTTAACCGGTGGCTTTTGTGCTATTTTAAAGTGATGATCTATGTAAAAAAAAAAGAAGGAAAAAAAAACCCCTCATTTAGAAAGCTGGATTAATAAACAGATACATTTATATTAGATTTGAGGGTTTTGGAACAAAAAATTGGATAGTAGTAGAAACACCCAGTGTTTTGGTATTTTTAATTAACCATCTAAATAAATGTTGGTTGCATTTTTGTTAAAGGTAGCTAGTTAGCATATCACCAAAACCAAATTTTTGAGCATCTTTTTACTAAGCATACCTCTGCTAAATATTGAAAACAAACCCAACTCTTTTCTCTTCCCTGTTTCAGATTAGCTACCCTGAAATCCCCTTGATTCCTCCAACTCCCATATCTCAGCACAGTACCTGCAGCTGGGGAATGGAAGGATGTAACATCTCTTTTTTTTTTTTTTTTTTTTTTTCCCATTCAGGCATAATTAGCAGTGAGGCTGATTATCATTTGTCACTGTCTCTTTAGCAAGTGTCATTGTCCCCAAACTCTCCATCTTTTCCACGTGAATGGCTCTGATGCTACAGGGTTTGCTTAGGTGCTGTTGGCTGGCTCTTCATACTGCCATATTTTGGCTAATTCTTCTGAAATTTAATCCTGTTTCCTTTCTCCCAGGGCTGTGATTATTCTGTAGAGAATTATTCTGTGATTTACCTTCATCAATTATATAAATGCTTTGTATGAAACTTAAAATCCAATGACAAAACAGCCCAATCGTGCTAATTATG
>VYZV01012067.1:124467-136311 GCA_013401275.1 Pandion haliaetus | reverse complement strand
ATGGTGTGCTTTTCCTTTTGTTTAATTTAAAAAAAAAAAAAAAAGGAAAAGGGCAAAGGGAGGAGACAAGGAAAATCCACTCATGATTTTCTTTTCCTGTCTGTAATCACAAGCTATATTTCTGCCCAATCTGCTCCCACCCAAATTAACCCAATTTCCTAATTTACTCAAAATATTTCTGTGCTTTTCTTACTGCATTGGGAATATTTGCCCTTTACAGTAATAAGCTCTTCTCCCTGAGCTGGAGAACGTTACGGAGAGCTCCCCGAGAAACTGCCAATTTTCTGGACCCAACACAGGTCTCATTTTTTCCTCATTAGTAGCAATTCATGAATGTTTGGGGGTGTTTTGTGGTTCCTTTGTTTCTTTGCAGTGAATTTGTAAAATGTAAAATGGTTCTTGGGTTAATGCATTGATGCTCGATGTCAGAGACTAATTGATTTTTCCCTGTAAATCAGGAATATAATCCCGAGTAAAGTGACTTCAATAGACAGGAGCAATCCAGAGACCTGTAAGTGAATTTCTTAGGTTTCAGCCCTTGCAGCTGACTCCATGAAATTAATGTGCCAGCCTGGAAATACTCCTCTCACATAGCTATTTGCAGGATTGAAGTCTTTGTAATTATATCTTTTTTTTGGTGAGATGGGGGTAGGTGTTTATCTATGATGGATTTTCATCCCAGACACGGAATCGGGTTTTCAAGACCACATAGTCCCTGGGTACATGTGTATGGATGAATTTACAAAGTAAGGTGGCTCAAGGTCTGTTACCAATTCACTCCGCCTCTCAGAAGGATGTTTAATGTACATACCTGAATTGTTACTGGGTTTTCTGGAACTGAAAATGTGGGTGATACAGGGCGTAGCCCTTCCTCTTCACCCACTTTTTTAATAAGCTTCTGAAAAGGACTTAACTTGAAAATAAGTTGCAAGTAAGCTATGTTACTTAAATAAAAGCATGATTAGTCATTGAAAGCAAAAAATTTAAAAAGGCCATTTATTTATTTAGTGTGGTCTGTTCTTCGCTTGTCAGGTTTCATTTCTCTGTTTCCCCGAAGGCAGCAGAGGAAGGAGCTTCAGCTTCTCTTGACGCCAGCCTTTTCCTCTCAAAGCCTGCAGTGTTTCTGCAGGGCTTGAATTTTTCACGGCATTATTGATTGAGGTTTCTCTTTTGTCTCGCTGCTTCTAATATTAACTTTTCAAGAGTTGAAGGTATTCCTTGTTGCACTTCGAACTTTATCAAAAGGTGTTACTTTTGGCCCTGAGTCTACAGCTTGGGAAGACGAAGCGGGTGCTGCGGTAGCTGGTACGTGAGCATTGGTGCTGCTTTTGCCGCAGGGCAGGAAAGAAGTTCACATGGGTTTACCAGGCAGGACCAGATATCTATAGCAACATATTTGTATATCCTGTGCCTTCTCTATTTCAGCGCTTGTTGCTTAGGATACTGGCATTAAAACATGTAACAAAATCTGTTCTTTACTCCAGAGTTTGTTATCTGTCCCAGGCCCATGTAATTGCACATTTCCTCTCCCAGTTCAGATCAGACCCGTTGACTGGCCCAAAGCATGGTCCAGAGGACGTCGTTATAATCCCATTTTGCAGCCTATTTGCTACATGATGTTTTCTTACCACTAGGCATTTGTTGCTAGCTGGGGTGCCCGAGAACCCATCTCCCTCTTGCAGCTTGGCCCACAGAAGCTGGAGTCTTCTTAAATACATCTGTGTGTTGACTGCATTGGTGAGCACTGGTGTTACCGGAGCCCAAAACATTTTTCCTGGAGGGTGTGTTCCTGAAGTGTGGCAGCACTTTAGTGACTGAAGCTTTTGTTTGGACTACCTGTGGTTTTTTGTGGTTTGTTTTTGGGTTTTGGTTTTTTTTTTTTTTTTTTAAATACAAGGATCAAACTTTAAAAAATAAAGCCTCAGAACAAGGCGCCATGGTTGCTGAATTGCCCCAGGGGAGCAGGACCTCCTCGTGGCTCTTGTCTTCACCTAGCCATAGGAAAAAGGATATTGCAGCTATTCCACAGAATGGTGACATTTTCCCTGGGAAACCTATGCCAGTGTTTGACCACCATCACTGTAAAATGGTGTTTCCAAGCAAAGCCTTTCTTAACATCATGCTCACAAGGTCCCTGTGGGCTAAATCCTTTTGTTTCTTCTTCTGCACCCCAAGGCGGAAGGCATCTGTGATGGATCTGATGCTTTAGGTGTTTTAATAAAAAAATCTTCCACCCCTGTGGGGATGGTTCTTGCATTTCCACCCCTGTGGGGATGGTTCTTGTATTTCATACCAACTAAGAGCAGTATTTGCTGCCTGGCTTTTGCTGTTTGTTTGCTTTGGGCTCCTGCAGTCCCAGAGGCACTGTGCTACAGCTTCAGGACCATAACAGATCTCAGACACGCTTGTTCTGTTTTATAAATGAACACTGCAAGAGAAACAGTGCTAGATTTCCCCCTGCAAAGCAGATAGCTCAGATAATAAAAAGATTATTTATTTGATTTCTCTGTGAACTGTCTTTCTCTGCTGGAGAGCACCTCTGTCCTACGGATGGGCATTTCATCAGTTTTCATCTTTTTATTAACACTGAATCGGTATCCAAGGGGGTTTGCACAAGGAAGTGCATCTCCAAGGAGTCATTCCTCCTTTTGCAGCCGTAACTGATACACTAAGAGGATCCCATCAGGAGTTCAGTTCAAGGGATTTTTGCCTTCAGAAGGTTTGCGTTGAAAAAGCCGAGTTGGTCTCTGGCTTTCTGGGTTACGTGTTCGGAGAACACTTCTACCTGCAGTAACTAACTGGTGGTTGATGGAGAGTTTGTGTAAAAGTAGTGTGCACTGAGCTTTGTTAAAAGTATTTCAAATACTTCAGTGTGTGGATGCTGACAACCAGTCCATCTATTGGCAAAAACACAGAATTGCTACTTTAGCTGTTACGGAGTTAGCTACAGTTACTCACCGTACTGCTGCATAACTGGTGTGTGTCTTGGCCTCAGTAAATGACCTTTTTTTCTCATTGCTAGACTTTTGCTGTGAGATTATTGCTTATTTTTGGTGAGCCTAGAAGGACAGAGGATATATTCAGGTAGGAGTTTTTTGGCATCTCAGTTTCTAGCCTGGCTGGATGTAGCTTATTGCAGGCAGGTAGCAGCACTGCATAATTTTTATTAAAATTTTGGTGTGAAACTGGAACAAAAATGCATCTGTGTTTCCCCCTGTTTGAGCCTTACATGACTGAGCATCACTTTCATGAGCAGTGATATACTTGTGAAGTCTACTGGTCTGCAGTTATACTTCCAAGCTTCTCCTTGTCTGATCACCCCAAGGGCATTCCTGTGATTATTTTTTACTGCCATGATAGTGCCAGGTGATCTGAGGGCTCATCAAGCTAAGCGGAGACGGATCTTGCCGCAATGTATGTGGCATCGCTTCCCTGGATTTTGCCCTGGCGTGATGGGGAATGAAGGACAGGCAGGCTGTGTTGGAGTCAGATCTCCACTGACCGCTTGGGGCAATGTCGGGTATAAGGATGTGTCTCCTCCCTTGCCTTCTACAGCTGCTGCAGTGAGTGATTTGGCTGGTACAGGCTCGTTAAAAAAACATGCCACAGCCCTAATCACAAGACCAACCTGAGCATCCCAGACCCACTCCTGTGATTTCCATTAACAACCATCCTCTGAGTGGTCTTGTGGCTAAATCAGCCACTGAGCCTCTAGAAAGTGATTTGATGAAAGCATTTTATAGCAATCGAATGAAATGTCAGTTGGATGCTAGCAGCAGGGGTTGCTGTCGTGATTAATGAGATATTTAGGCATATCATTTTGGAGGAGTCACCTGCAACACAATTCACATTGAAGCTGGTTTGGTGGGGTTTTTTTAGATTGGCTTTAATAAATTAATGTTAATGTTGGTTATTTAATTATTCAGAACAAATTGGTTACAATAACTGCAGGGTTATGTTTGGGTTGAACACATTATGAAGCCTTTCACAAAGCTCATATGCAAAAAAGGGTTGTGTTCAGAGCATTGCACATTACTTTTCTGATATAAAATGATGTAAAAGATGAGGAAGAGTTGAAATAACCTGTAATTTGTTGAATGCAAAGACTACTTGAATATAAAGCTTTCGAAGCGGATATTAAATGAGCATCTGTCCAAATAACAGGATATATCTTATCACTAATAAATGAAATTATCCTACCTCTCTGTTGTCTAGGGGCCTCTATTTTTAAGGGAACAGGAATAATAAAGGTATTACAAGAACAGGGAGAAATGGCATTAAACCTTTTCAAGCCTCTTTTAACTACCAGTTGGAAGTTTTACAGTCCCTTAACACTGTGCGTCATTAAAGCTGAGGTTATTTCTGCTTAAAGTCCAGCTCCTGCATTAAGCAGGATCTGCTGCTTCTGTCCCTCTCCCAGGGAAGTCCGAGATAGTGGCTGGCAAGGCAGGGACTGCTCTTGGACCGGGACAGTAGCTCTTGCAAAGCACCCGGGCATCATGTAGTGAAGGATGGAACCTGAAGATATCTCCTCGCCCAAGGACAGAAACATAGTGTTACAATTTCTGCTCTTAAAAAAAGGAACACATTCATTCTGTTATTTGCTCCAAGCCAGTGTTTTCTGCAAATTGACTGCAGCAGAGTAGAATATTGTCTTTTCTGCCCTCAGCACTGCAAGGATGTGAATATCTGGAGCTGGGGAGATTCAAAGATGGAAAGGCAGCAGGAGCAGCTAGGAGTTAGTGGTTTAACTGGAGGGCAG
This sequence comes from Pandion haliaetus, assembly GCA_013401275.1. Classification (NCBI taxonomy): domain Eukaryota; kingdom Metazoa; phylum Chordata; class Aves; order Accipitriformes; family Pandionidae; genus Pandion; species Pandion haliaetus. The sequence goes on along the minus strand of VYZV01012067.1, from coordinate 131,549 downwards.
CCCAGTACTCTCCTAGGAATGATGCTGGCAAGAGACTGGGAGCTGTAGCATCCCTGCATATTGGGAGCAAGCAGAGGTATGTCAGGGGCCCAGAGAAAACTCTGCAGTATAATGGACAAAAATACAACTTTGGAGCTGAAGTATTGACAGCTTTTCTAGAAAACAGACTTGCTAATGATAACACAGTTTTCCGTTAAGCCCAATGCATTGAACTAATGAGCAGCTGGCTGGTTTTTGTCTCTGAGCATTAAGCCACAGAGCAGGATGTGGATTTTTTACATTGCTGAGGCGACACAGAGACTAAGTGGAATACAAATCAAACGAGCTTAAATTCAGCTGCTGAAAATCTGTCTGCTGTAGAGCAACTTATTTTTTGCTGACCTTTAACTTTTTTTTTTTTTTTAGGTTCTTATGCATGCCTGGGATTTTTACTCTCTGGGAAGTGCTTAGCCCCCATGATATTCTTTCCCAGTTTCTGTACGCTTTGTTGCTCAGCTCTTGCATTTTCCATGTAGCCACGCAGTGTTACTGTGGGCAGTTACTAACCTGTCTTGCAGCAGCTGTGGGCAAGCCTAACAGGGGCATAACAGGCTGTGCAGAGAAATGTCACTTATGTCGGACCAGTCACAGGGGTTTGGATGTGACTTTGTGCAAAGCTTGTGAATAAACCCCTGTCAATCTGGGGAAGGAGGTGCAGCTCAACCTCTTTCTTGGCAGCTCAGTTTGGTATTGATGGGAAGCCAGGAAAGGCTGAAAGGGGTAAAAGCAAAAGATACATCATGGTATCTTTTTATTTTCCTGTTGTTTCCTAAGTGCAGATTGACCATCTTTCATGTTCTTGAAGGAGCTTTCCTGTTGCTGGGCAGTCTCAGCTGCGCAGTCATCTGCACGTCAAAGGAGGGGTTAAACCCTCCTGACATCCTGATAAAATCCTGAGGCTGAAATGCCCTTTTGCCCACATTAGGGAACGTTGAACTTGCTGAATAAGCTTAGAAAAGTATAAACCCCAGTAAACCTGGCAGGAGTTGCTTTACCAAACATTTTGCTTTAAAAAGCCCTTTTCTCTGCTTGTCCGGGGAGGCAGAGGGTCGCGATCTGCTGGAAATGATGAAGTCCCTTGTGCTGGTGCTGCTGTCACAGGAGGAGGGAGAAGATGCTCCGTAAGCCAAGGGGTTTCAAAGAGCATCTGGACGATGTGAACGTGGCTGGCACGGAGCCACCTGCCCTTCCCGCCCCTCACTTCATCCCTGCTTACTTTTGCTTTTTGAATAGATGGATTTTATTTTCCATCGCTGCTGCTGTCCCTTCCTGCTCAGTCACCACAGCCGATCAGCCTGTTGGGGTGGGTCAAGAGTTGGGATCCAGACCTGGGCATTGCAAGCCATATGATACAGGAGTGGGATTGTAGCAGAGAAATAAAATAATGAGGATTATTATTTCCCAAATAATAATTGTTAATAATAAGGGTTAATAATTCCCAAATAATCCCTCCTAAACTGCCTTTCCTTGTCCTTGCACAGCATACTAGTAACTGAGAGAGCCTAGAGGGGAGGAAAAGAGGCTAGATGAAATCAGATATTTTCCTAGTGATTTATAGCATCCTTTTTCTCCTCTTTCCCCCTTGCCCCAGGCAGGGGCATTTCCTGCAGGGCTCTGCCTGTCCCGGCCCCTCTCCACTGAACCCAGATCCAGAAGAGGATGGGAAAGCAGAACAGCAAGCTGCGCCCCGAGGTGCTCCAGGACCTGCGTGAGAACACCGAGTTCACAGACCACGAGCTGCAGGAGTGGTACAAGGGCTTCCTAAAAGATTGCCCGACGGGCCATTTGACTGTGGAAGAGTTCAAAAAAATATACGCGAATTTTTTCCCCTACGGTGACGCATCGAAGTTTGCAGAGCACGTCTTCCGCACCTTTGACACCAATGGTGACGGGACGATTGACTTTAGGGAATTCATCATCGCCCTGAGTGTCACCTCTCGGGGCAAGCTGGAACAGAAGCTGAAGTGGGCGTTTAGTATGTACGACCTGGATGGCAATGGGTACATCAGCCGTGGAGAAATGCTAGAAATAGTGCAGGTGAGGTGTTGTCTCTTTTATTCATGTTGCTGTAATCTCTTTGCCCCGAGACACCTAGAGCTGGAGATGACGGATGTGCCAAACTGGGTCCGTCCTTCCCCAGGGAGGCACTGGGGGCCATGGTGGGACCTATAAGGTGCAAATAAGGAACGAGCCTGGGAGACGAACAGGGTGCTGTGCAACTGGCCCACAGCCAAAATTTTGCAGCTCTCCCTGAGGGTTTCTTAATGGGGTGTTGATGGGATCAAAAAAACCCTGAATGCAAATTTTACTGACATGATTAATCTCAAAATTAATACTTTGAAACTTCAAATGTGAGTCAACATGGGCTCCGAATGAAAGGCTGTAGCATGTCTTTGTCTCCGGAAGGCTGGGGACACATTGCCCACAGGCTGTACGGGGGGGGGGGCATGCAGGGCAGACCCCCTGTGCCCCTGCCCCACGTGCCGGCCAGCGCTCGGCCTCAGGAGTGGGCTGCTTGCCATCTGCTCTGCAGCTGAGATGTGTCTCCAGTGCACTGCAAGGGGCACTAGGAGGCACATAATGCATCCAGCCAGTGCCCCAGCACTTGGTCCTCATGGCTGAGCAGTGATGATTTAGGAGGAGGGCTAGGACTGCAGATGTCCTAAAGAGGTCTCATCTTTATTCACATTCTTATAAGTCTGAAAATGTGTTTCCTTACCTATCCACAAATAAAAACAACCCCTGTTCCCATATATTCATATTCACCTGTCATCCGTGCAACATCCCACATGCATACGTGTAACTGAGCGAATGTTGAGAGCCAGCCAAAGAGGTGATGGCTTAACCCAGTTGCAGAAAAGAGAATTACACGCCGTTACCCCCTGTATTTTAGCCCAGTCCTGCTCGTACATTAATCTAGACCCTGACTTCCAGTTAAACTGACCCAGCAGTGCGGGAGCTTCTTTTGAAGTGCGAATGAATACAGGAAACAAAAATAAAAAAAGCTGCAGTCAGAAATGCTTATTTGTTTTGGTTTATAAAGTCACATAGCTGCCTGCCAGCGTCAGCTGCCTTTTTTTATTGCTACAGGATTAAATTCTTTTTCTCAGACCTGATACTTTATTCTTTGGGTTGTGTTTTTCCTATATGTTTTTTTTTAATTTATTTTTTTTTAATACTCAGGCAATCTACAAAATGGTTTCATCAGTAATGAAAATGCCGGAAGATGAATCCACTCCCGAGAAGCGAACAGACAAGATTTTCAGACAGATGGACACAAACAACGATGGTAGGATCTTCACTGGCACCCCTTCATAGGCTGTAGAAATACAGGTTTTCTAGCATAGCGTTGGTCGAAGCAGATGATGGTATTTGGGGGAGGGTGGGAGGTAGAGGGCAGGGATGTCCCCGTTGGTACCTCTGGTGTCCACCCGGCCTCGGTGAGCATCTCAGTGAGAGACTTTTCCTGCTGGGGGCATGAAGGGAGGGGAGGGGAGCAGTCCTTCCCTGACATTTCACGAGTAAATCCTCTTCTGTAAAGGCTCCTCTGAAACTCCCCTGAGTCCAATGTCTTTGGGTTATTTTCTCTGGGCATAGCATGAACTAGGCACAAGGTTTTGCTCCCGTTGCCCTTGATAGGGTTGCAGTCCTGGGCTTGTCATCAGTAATGTGGGTCAGGGATGTAGTTGGGTACCTGAAAGCAAAAATTCCCCTGGGTCCATAATAGTTATTCTCTGTGCATGTTCATGGCGTGCGTACATATGCAGATGGTCACACGCAGTCCTGCAGTGTTTATTCTGTTGCAGCGTGCGTGTCGGGGATGTTAACAGCTCCTGAGGCAATTACAGGGCCACTTGATAATTATCTGACAGCGTACCTGTCAGGACCCCTCCCCCTGAGCTAGCTCATTTCCTTAAGCTCAAAAAACAGAGGCAAAATTGAGCAATTTCCTCTGCCCATCAGCCTGCCGACATGTTTCCTCTCATCCCAGTCAAGGTGGAGCTTTCTCTGGGAATTACCCCAGCAGTGAAATCAGGAACTGTATCCTGCTGATGTGCTCAGTGGGAGCAAAGATTTGGTTCTAGTGCTGAGATACGGAGGCCTGGAAAAATATGACCTTATGTATAGAAAGGTTTTTATTTAAGAGAATTTTATGACTGTATTTTGGCATCTGCTGCTGCAGCCCTCGGGGCAAATTCCTGCCCTTGCTGAAGTCCTTGAGTATTTTACCTCTGACTTCATCAAAACTAGCACTTCATCCCCTGACTTCACATGTGGAGGGCCCTAAAATAACATGATTAAAGTATTCTTGTTCTGTGGAAAGTAGCCATGCGTGCAGATGTGCAACACAGTAGTGCTCACAAAACCTGCTATATACATCCTCCATCTGTTGCTGAAATAGTCATCCTATTCCCAGGAAAATACCAGCCCTGCAAGCCACACAGTGCCAAGTAGTAAAGTCTGCGCACTGGGAAGTGCGTGTGCTCTTTGTGGCTGGAAATGTTTCTTCTTCCCCGTGTTGGACATGGCAAATGGATTTTGATTTGTGCTTTGCTTTTAAGTATTGCAAGGAGAAGGGAAAACTAATAAATGTTGTGATAGTTCCATGTGCTCTTTTTCAGGCTTAAGAAAACCCTTATAGCGGGAACATTAGCTTAAAAGCCAGAAATGAGGACAGAAGTGTGCCACAGGTTTTTGAGCTTCTGTAATTTCTGGAAGAGGAAGGTTTGCTCATTCCTCCCTGTTTGACCTGACTCAGGTGCTGGCCACTGAGGTCAGTCCTCTCCCTGTCCCCACGGCAGGCTGGGAGCATCCTGGGACTGGTGAAAACCAGCACGATGAGCTTGTGCCTCCCTCCCTTCGTGGGCACGTGGCCAAAAGTGGCAGCAGGCAGCTGCTAAGTGCAAGATGTTCATGTGTGGGTCCTGCCTGTCTCGAGTGGAGCAGTTTGGGTTGGGTAAGGATGGCCCTGGGGCATTGTGTGAGGGTCGGGGTAGGTCGTGCTGGGAGCATGAGGTAGATGGGACATCACTGGACACGGTGTCAGGGATGCAGCAAATGCTTGTCTTGTCCACTTTGTAGGGAAAACCATTTCATTTCTCATTAGTATTGCTACGGCTTATTTCTGCCATGGTTGAGAGTGTTGGAGCAGGAGAGTATTGGTGATAGTAGGCAAGGCAGAGGCTGCTCACGGGCTCCTGACGGCATTTGTGCAGCGGCCTGGTCTTGAGCTCGGGAAAAACCTGCCAGGAGGCTGGGTCACCCCAGGGTGAGATCTGGGAGAGTGGATGGGATCTTTCTTCCTTGCTGTACTGTGCTATGCTGTGCCGTGGGACTGCTGGAGCCAGGGAATGCTGGGGTGGTTGCTCCTTGTGGTTGCTCCTCCAGAGATCACTGTTTCAGACCCACAGACTGTTACAGGTTCTGTCTAAGTCAGTGCCTCTGGCCTAAACCAAAGATGCATAAACCAGAAACACTCAGGAGCGACACGTGGCAATAAGTGGCTGCCCCAAGGCTGTCTTTTCTTGCTGTGCTGGGAAACTGGTCCTGTTCCTGTACACCCAGCAGGGCACAGCAAGCAGCTTGTAGGATCACAGAATAGTTTGGGTTGGAAGGGACCTGAAAGGAGGTTGTAGTGAGCTGGGTGCTGGTCTCTTCTGTCAGGTGGCTGGTGATAGGACGAGAGGAAATGGCCTCAAGTTGTGGCAGGGGAGGTTTAGATTAGATATTAGGAAAAATTTCTTGACTGAAAGGGTTGTCAGGCATTGGAATGGGCTGCCCAGGGAAGTGGTGGAGTCATCATCCCTGGAGGTATTCAAAAAGCATGTAGACATGATTTAGTGGGCATGGTTGACAGTTGGACTCGATAATCTTAAAGGTCTTTTCCAACCTAAAGATTCTATGATTCTAAAGGTCATCTAGTCCAACCCCCCTGCAGTGAGCAGGGACATCTTCAACCAGACCAGGTTGCTCAGAGCCCTGTCCAGCCTGACCTCATAGGCGTGGGAGAAGCCGTCACTGCTCAGCCCTACATGTCACAGCAAACAAGGGGCCAAAATGGGGAGATCTGGGATATTTAGGTTTAAAATGTCATAGTAATATAAGCATCATTTTCAAACCGTACATGTATTCAGGTACCATACCTTGTGCTCATGTGTCATGTAACTTCTATCGTCTGATTCTGGGCAAAAAGCTGCCAAACGATATTAGAACAGTTGTTTTTATATTCGGCACTGTCTTTTTAAATAAAAAAATAATAATTATTATGCTAGATTGTTTTGCAGAAGAAAAATGTATCTGGGCTTAAGGGCTTGAGTAGGATTTGGCTGCTGTGCATTGCACTAAATTCCCCTCAATGCCTTTGCAATAGATTAAATATGCGTATGTTGCTTCAGTGGGGAGGGTATTTTTAAGCTACAGCAATGGTGGTGGCAACAACTGACTTTTTAAAAATTATTTCCATTTTGTGTTTCCTCCCTTTTAGGTAAGCTGTCGCTGGAAGAGTTCATCAAAGGTGCCAAGAGTGACCCCTCCATTGTACGGTTGTTACAGTGTGACCCCAGTAGCGCGAGTCAATTCTGATTAAAGCGGACAGTGTGCACAGAGAATCTCGGCTTGTGTCCTTCAAGCTTTGCTCGCAAACGGATGCCTTCTCAACCATCCCTCCACACTTTGCGGATAAGATCCCATTGCCAGATTGTGTGTGTGTGTGTGTGTGTCCGAGCGAACCAGCCCTCGCTCCCCTCACTAACACCAGTGCAGCTCTCCTTCGGCAGCTCCGTTTCTGCTTCCCCGTAATGTTACGATTCACTCTACACATTTTAAACATTAATTGAAAGGTATGTTTACATGCAGCTACAGAAGAGTTCAAATCGCTGGTGAGATACCACTTCACTTAGTCCATAAGAAAGGTGATGTTCTAGTAGTTCCCAAGAAGATGCTAGGTAGGACTTTTACTCGACATAGCAGATGGTAGATAATTTATTTTGCTTCAGAAATTACTATGTAAAAAAAAAAGTGGACTGAATGGAGTAGAAAGTTAA
>VYZV01012067.1:100078-124443 GCA_013401275.1 Pandion haliaetus | reverse complement strand
AAAAAAAAAAAAAAAAAAAAAGGAAAAACTAAAAAAAAAAGCAGCTTTCCTGGGCATGGTTCCAATTTTCTTTTTGAGGAAAATTGCTTGCACTTATCTAATGGTCTTTACCTTCTTTTAATATATATATAAATTATATATATATGGTGAAGTAAAATTTTAAATATTTAGGTCATCTATTTAAAGCATAAAATAGAATTCGAGCTTTGTTTCTTCTAGTTGTCTGTGATTTATTCAAATCTTGGAGATTGGTTTGGTTTTTTTTTTTTTTTGTGATATTTATGCATTAGCAAATTGCTGTTCCAAAAGAAATGCATGACTAGCAGTTTGTGGATATTTCACTCTGTTTAATTCCTGAATGCAAATATTTGTTCATTTTTACTGTCAATCGTTCCAATGTTACTGTATTAACAAAAGACCTGAAAGGAGTTCATCCTCATTTTGTGTTTCTCAGTGGAGTCCTACTTTCTGGTGGTTGCTGCGTTAAATGGCTTTTGATTGCCCTGAGGTGATGTGACTCGCACTGCTGCTCTCAACTTGGCTACACCTCCTCCCTTTTGCTGTCAATATGTTAATAGTCTTGTGCATTCCAGTGTTATTTAATATCTGCCTAATGCCAAGAAATATTAATTGAAATAAAAGACTACTTTTCTTGTCACTGCCTGTCTTGGTCTAACCCATGCAACAAGTTCCTAGCATCATGTAGTTGGGGGAAGGAGGAGGCTGGCTCCCTGCCTGACATGTCCCTGTCTTGTCTGAGACATATTGCCTTGTAAGTACGTAGGATTTTTTGGGAGCCTGCTGTTGCAGCTCGGTTAACGCAGCGGTGTTAGTGCCTGTAGGATCCTGCTCCATCCCAGCTGGGTCCTGGGTGAAGGCAATTCCTTGGTGAAGACCTCAGGAAGGTGATAGCTCAGTTTCTGCTAGATGCAGAGCAGCTCAAGGCGATGAAGGGAAAGCTGCCGGCCCTGCTGGCCGGGCTGTTGTGACCGTGAATTTACAAAAATAAAAGTATCTTGGTCTTGTCAGGTACCAGGTACGTGCTGTTAGAATAACGTTTGACACTGGTGGCCTGGAAAGCACTTTTCCCCACATTCATCAGGTCTGCATGTAGCTGCTTAAACCTATCCTCTCTGCAAAATAAAGTATCAACAAATGATTTGGCCTGAGGTTAATGTTAAGCATGTAATTAAGGGATTTTTGCTGTGTAGAATGTCCTAGTAGTGGTTAGGTGTTAATACTTTAATATTAAAAAATTAAGGGATTCTTGTTATGTAGAATGCTCTAGTAGTGGTTAGGTGTTAATACTTTAATATTAAAAAAAAAAAAAGAGATGGTTGCAATATCCAAATAGAAATGCGTCGTTAGGTTGGACTTGGTCTACAATACAGACTCATGTCAGCGCTGCCAAGCAGAAAAGTGTGTTCATGTTTTTTTCCTAGAAATTTGAGCTATTAAACCAACAGTCCTTTCAACCGCAACACCCTGCTGATGAGTGCAGCCCTGAAAGGGAAGTTAATCAGAAGCCTGCCTGCTTTCCCAGGGTGAGCCCAGCAAAAGAAGCAAACTCTTGGAAAAAGAAAAAAAAAAAATTTTTCTGTGGTTGCTTATAGTCTCTCCAGCCTATTTGTGTTCATGTTGGCTGGCTGGCTGCCAGAAGATGCTGGGGTGTTAAAGATGCTGCAGATGTTCTTACATTAATGGCTTTTCTTGCACGGCCTGGGTAGCGGTTGTTTAGATGCACAAGGTTTAGATGTGAATCGGCCACTGTGGGCTTGATCGTCTTTCTGCACTTGGGATAACATGGAAAAACATCTCTGACCTTGTCATGGGAGGGTGCCTCTGAGCGGGACCGCAGCATTTGAATCTTGTTTGTGCGATCTTAAAATGAGTCAGGCATATTTTTAGTCAAGCATTGCGCGATATCGTGTTCTTGGGTACCAAGGATGTAAAAACTGTTTTGCTGTAGCATTCGTAAATGCAGTAGTTCTGCTGTCATCATTCATCTGCTCTTGTAAGCGGGACTTTTGTCACCTTTTCCACCTTTTCCTGACATCTGTCCTCTTCTGGTTTCCACTTCTGTCTGTAGTGAATAGCAAGTTTAAGTAGCTGTTTAACAAAGCCCAAACTCTTCTCATTTGAAAAGAAAAAAAAATCTCCTTACAAAAGCTGATTTTCACCTTGTTTTTGCAGGAACAAAATGAAAGAGTCTGAATTTTAGCAGTCAAAAAATTCCCATTTCTTTGACTTTCTAATTTTTGCTCTGAAATGTGCCAAGGTATCCACAATGGAGTTTGCTGCCCGCCACGGGCTAACAAGCCCCTGGGCAGCCCTGTGCAGACACTGGGATTGTGTCCTGCTTCATCCAGCCCAGTTTCTTCTGCCATTCTCCTTGTCTCTTTAAACTTTCCAGTCCTGGGTTTGATTTTTTTTTTTAGGTTGTCCCCCACTTCTTTCCCAGCTTTTAGGGAGTTTCTTCTTTTCAGGGGAGGGTGGGTCAGCTCCATTTCGGATAGGGGCTGGCACAGGGTATGCGAGCAAGGTGCTCCCAGCTTGCCTTTTGGAAAGCAAGCTGGGAAGACGCCCAGGAAAGGTGGTTGCACACAGCATCCCAAGGGGACTGAGCAGATGCTCTGAAGCCTGACCAGGCCGAGCTTTTCAAAGGTGGCTTCTAATACAGAGAACGTTTTAATTACAGGCCAGCTAAGTGCTGGAAAGGGCTTTATCTGCTACTGCCAAGCAGTTCTCTTTAAGAAAATCAGACCTGCTTGAGAGGCTGAAGTTGTGCATCTGCAGTCACTGGGTAACTTTGAACATCTTGACTGTGCTTTGAAGAGCTCCTCTGAGGACCTGGCTGCTTCCCTGGCTCGTAATGAGGACTAGGAGGGGAGAGCAATTTCCAGGCTTGTCCTTCAGGATGTGTCATTTGAGAGTTGATCCAGGAGGAGTTCAAATCCGATGGAGACATCAATGAAAAGCTCTCAGCAGTACTGCTCAGGGGGTGTCTTTCAGGGAGGGACTGGTGTGTAGGGGGGGGTTAATCACTTGCAAAATGATGTCCAAGTGATTAATAGAAAACTTCAACTTGTTAAGTGACTTTGGTGTTTTGGCAAATTGTATGTTTAATGAAAAATGGAGTCTAACTTAGCAAAAGTGGAGTTTAGCACAAGAAACCTCATCAGCAGGTCCATTTTTACCTTGCTTTAATAAGCTATGCAATTATTTTCTCGCCACAGAGATATCTAGCACTCTGAAAGCTCTGGCTAATTACTACATAAATTCAGGCTTTTCTGTATGAATTGCAGGTCCTATTAAGCTAATTCAGAATTATGTCATTGCCTTTCAAATTAAGTTAGTGCCTGTCTGGTTGCAGCTTAACTCCAGCCAGGGTGGCGGAGGTGCTTGGATTCAGTCTGGTGTTTCTCTGTCGCCAGGTTTGCACTGGCCCTTTGTTTTTAAATAAGGCCTTTTGCGACATATTTTTAGCATTAGCCTCTGAGTAATAAACTCCTGTGAAGAACAATGTGAGCATTTCTGCAGCCACCAGGCAGATGGTCTCCATGGATAGTCCCCAATCCATTATGCAGGGCACCCTCTATTCATATTTAAAGGTTAGGAACAGCCATCAACTTTAATGGTCCAGTGGGCAGACTGGCATTTTGAGATCCCCAGGCTACCTGATGGCAGATATATTGCTGATGAACCCGATAATTGCCGTTATCTCTTTTGGGAGGAGAGGTGCTTTATTGAAAAGGAGGGAAGAAGGAGAGTAGAGCATCTCTGCGTAGAAGCTTTAGAGGTGTGCCTGCATCACTGGGAGCAGTGTGCCTGCAAGCAGACCTTACCTGTTGCCCACCTGTATCAAGTGTGATGGTTTGGACCCAGACATGCTTCTGAATGCTCTTTCATGGTCACTGTGGTATAAGGGCAGCCAATGCATCACCAGAGGGCTGGGCTAATGACAGGCTGATGGCCATGTCACACAGGTCAGAAACCACTGGCCAGAAGAAGGAGGTGAGGACCTGTCGCAGCAGCTGCCTCGTGTCTTCAGAGACACAGGGGTAAGCCCATGACCACCAGTTGGGCTGGTTATCTTAACAGGCTAACAGCAGGCTGGCTCTTCCTGATGGAGGAACAATTTATCCCAAACAAAATCTTCCCTGGTTGGGCTGTCACTAGAGGGAATTGTCTCTCAGCTGAAGGCGAGAAGCAAGGTCCCCTCCTTGCTCCTCTCCATGCACATTCCCACACCTTGGTGTTTGGTGCTGCCAGGGCTTGGATGGGTTGAGCCTGGCACCCCAGGTCATCCTCAGCTCCCCCAAACGCTCCCTGCCAGTAGGGCCGCAGGTCTCAGCACATCTTTGGCGTCTTCTCTACCTAGTCCCTGGCACTAGGAGCTGCATCACTAAACCACTGGGCACTGCCAGCTCACAGCTGTGCTCCTGGGTCTCCACCTCAGCACTTTTTTACCTTTCCTGCACTGTTTTGCCCGGGACCTTGGCAGCTCCCTTTGCCTTAACTGCATTTGACATGCAGCAGCATGGAACTCAGTGCAGAAGGCAGGTCACGCTCTAACTCCAAGTTGGTCACAGGTATATTATAGCAAATATGACAAATTACATGCTGGATGAAGTTTGCCTCAGCATTCCTGTTCCTGTCACCCAGGCCATTCTGCAGGTAATGAAGTGTAAGCGAGGGAGCCTGTTTCTGCCCAGTGATGTTGGCTGTGCCTGCTCTTCCCCAGCAGTGGGGATGGAGTTGCACTACAGAAGAGAGCAGGAGCGGGCGTAGGTTCTGCCTAAGGGTCCCATCCTGTCAAAGTCACCCACAGCAAAAACTTGCATCATCTTTCCCAGGTCGGGGGACAGGCATCTTTCCAGTCGCTATTTGCATTTTGCTCTTTAGTTTCAAAGTGAAAAAAGTAATATCCCGAAAGCCTACTGTGGGTACAGATCCAGGCTTTCTCCAGCAAAGTCTGGAGAAAAGGAGGCTGAGGGGAGACCTTCTCGCTCTCTACAACTACCTGAAAGGGGGTTGTAGCAAGGTGGGTGTTGGTCTCTTTTCCCAAGTGACAAGAGGGAGGATGAGAGGAAACGGCCTCAAGTTGAGTCAGGGGAGGTTTAGATTGGATATTAGGAAAAATTTCTTCACAGAAAGGGTTGTCAAGCATTGGAGCAGGCTGCCTGGGGAAGTGGTTGAGTCACCATCCCTGGAGGTATTTGAAAGACGTGTAGACGTGGTGCTTAGGGCCATGGTTTAGTGGTGGACTTGGCAGTGTTAGGTTTACAGTTAGACTTGATGATCTTAGAGGTCTTTTCCAACCTAAATGATTGCATGATTCTGTGTCTAAAGTCTCAGCTGTGTGGCCATGCACAGTTCTGCTCCAGCCTGCCCTTACTGGCAAGAACAGCCACATATTTCTTCTACGTAGTAAAGCACCCCCAATGTGTTCCTTGACTTGTTTGCACAGGAGGAAAATGCAAACTGCCATGGGTAGCTGGTGTCTTCAATGTGGGTACATGCAAAAAGAAACACCCTATTCCTCCCATGTGGGGTTGGGGTTGTAGCCAGTACTGTGCTGAGCATGCCTCAGTGGTCAAGAAGTCCAAAGGAGGTATCTGGCAGGCACCCTCTCCAAGGTTTGCTCCTTTTCACCCCTACAGGACCCTAGGTTGCTTCTGAGACCTTTTCTATTGCATCTTTGCCATGGCAGTGGCTGCAGGGACAGCCCATGCTCACTGCAATGTGGCTGTGGGAGCCGGTGGTGGGGGTCAGCAGAGCAGGGCTGGTGCATCCCTCATCCAGGTCTTAAACTGAACCTTTCAATAAAGCTGGGCAAGAATCCAATAAGAGAAATCATGGGCTTGTTTGGAGAACCACTGAGGTGCCCAGACTCAGAGGAGAGTGCTAGCTAACGCATAAAATTAGGATATTGCCCATCCCCTCTTATGGAGAAACACAGAACCGATATAGATAACCCTGTGCATGAAGCTGAGATTCATCTTCCATTTGGGCTGTTTCTTCAGGGGCAAGATGTCTTTGTGAGTGTTTGTAAAAGGGGTTTGGGAGCAGCAAGGGGAAAGGCCATGTGCTGAGCATCACAGCATGGAGCTGGGGAGCACTGGTCCTCTTGGGGACACCAGGAGCCCCAGCTTGCTGCAGCTGGCAGGAGCAGCAGGCTGCCTGTCTCCAGCTCCCACAGGGAGGCCATGTGGGACTGCTGCCCGCCTCCTTTATTGCAAAGGTGCAATAGCAAAGCGGTAGTGGGAGAAGAGGCCTTTTCTCCTCCTGCCAGACTCAGCTGGTGTGAGCAAACACCCAGCTCTAGGGGCTGTGGCAATGGCTGAACCTCTCAGCGGAGAGCCAGGTTGCTGCTGAACCCGTATAGTTTTCCTCTTTATTCTTTTTTCAATACTTTCCTGGGCCTTTTTCAGGGCAAGTCATTGATTCCACAGCTGAGCGGATGCTGTGAGCAGCAGGCACAATGCTGGCTGCTGGTTCCTCAGCGAAAGGTGAACGCAATGACTGTGCCTTAATATGCCATTAATAACCAGGAACAAAACACAAACACTGTACATGCTTTCCTTGGAGAAAATAAAACGAACTCAGCTAATTTAGATGTTAGTGTTGCAAAGCAGTGGTTATTCCTGTGCTGCTTTCCTTCTGAATTATTAATACCTGCGAGGCTTGCAACAAGCAGGTTTGATGCCTGCTGAAGGGTACGGGTAGCAACACCGCATGCATACGGTGACACCGAGGAGCAAGGCTGCATGCACTCTGGGAACAGTGCCGATGCTCTAGAAATGGGTTGCAGGTGCCAGGGTTAGCAACATTCTGCCGTCCTCCATCTCGCCAGCATCATGTGCGGTGATGCCCCAGTGAGCATCCTGGCCATGCTGGGGAAATGTGGTCTTTGGGGAAACTGGCTTTGGTAGCCTCCCTGTACCCCATCTGGGGAGCCCTATGGGCTAAAGATAACCATATGTAAGAAAATAACTTCATTTTTAAGCAGGAGTGGCTTAAGCCAGCTTAAAAGCAGCTGTTGAACCCTTCTGAGCTGCTTGGCAGGAGATTTCACAGCCACTTCTCACGGAGCTGCTAGTGCTATTAGCCGCTCTTCAGGCACACCGCCACCAGCCCGCTGTCCCTTGTGGGGCCCAGTGATGGCTGCATGGTATATAGCAAGGCTCCCCAGGCACGCCCTTGCAGGGCTCCAGCTCTCCCACAAGGATCCCAAAGTCTTTTGGGACTGAGGCATCACAGGCCACATTGGTGAAACCTGCAGGACTGTTCAATCGATACAACTCCCCAACTCCAAGTCTGCTCAGTCCTTTGATAACTGCCAGCCCTGCTGCTGGAAACTAGGTTAAAAAAAAACAGGAAAAAAAAGTTTTTTGTCTTTTCTTCCTTGAGTGTGAGGCTTTCCTGTGATGCCTGTGAAGAGAGATGCTGGCCACCCCAGTTGCACCTCCATGCGGCCCTTCCTGTGCTCCCCACATGGTACCCAGGTGATGCTCTCCAGGTGTCAGAGGCCAGGGCTGCCTCAATTGCTATGGCAACACTCAAAAAAGGAGCTAGGAGTTTAAGTGGTTTTTTTTCCTCTCAAAGCAACTTAATTGAAGAAAAAACCTCACTTTTCATTTTGTATAGCTTCGCAGCCCCCCATGTTCACCTTCTCTGCACAGTTCCCAGCACCCGTGCTGGGCAGGATGCTTTAACAGGCCAAAAAGTCCCTGCCGAGCAGCATGTGTGCAACCATACATGGGATGGTCTGGTGAGGTGGCAACGGAGGGGACCAAAGCCCTCTATTTCTCTGCTCCACTGTAGCAATCATCTGGCAAAGTTACTCTTAGGGCAGTTGTGCTTTGCACTCCCCTGCATTTTTGGAGGGGGTTGACACCGCCCAGAAGACAAGGAAAAGATCGAAGGGGACTGTGAAGGACACTTATAATGAATTTTCATATTCTGCAGGCAGATTCTTGAAACTAACGTGAGACCATTCTTCCACCAGCCAGCAAGGCTTGTGCCGTTTCTTGCATTCCCACAATCATTTTTCTAGTTTTAGTTTCTTCTGTGCCAGCCACCTTGTACGCTGCTTCCACCTAGCTACAAGTTTCAGTGCTCTTATTTGGCATGTGTTTTTAAACTTCCTTTTCACGCTTGAGCCAGCACCAATTGACGGTAATTCCCCCACTAGCCCATGCTTGCTCGGTTTGGGTGTGCCACAAAGCTCAGCAAGCCTCCTCGCAGCTGAACCTGCCTGCAAGGAGGAGGCACCCATGAAAGCCACATGTCTTGCCAGGAAGATCTCCCGCTCCCAGGTTTCCTGTAGACCATGTGGCAATTTCAGACATACCTAATCATCAGCATCATCATTTTGAGTGGCATGAACTTTCATGTCTCCTGGAAACCCTTTTCTGTACAGGATCAGCTCTTTTAATCTATGTGCATTTGCTTAGCTGCTATGTTCCCTCCTCCACTGCAGCGTGGCTGGAGAGCTGCTCTCACCAGTAGCGAAGGCATGAGCACAGGCATGGGCACCCATATACACAGTGGGATCAAGTGCACCCTCAGCAAGTCTGCAGACAACACCAAGTTGAGTGGTGCAGCTGACATGCCTGAGGGACAGGATGCCATCCAGAGTGACCTGGACAAGCTTGAGAAGTGGGCCCATATGAACCTCATGAGGTTCAACAAGGCCAAGTGCAAGGTCCTGCACCTGGATCGGGGCAACCCCTGGTATCAATACAGGCTGGGGGATGAAGGGATTGAGAGCAGCCCTGAAGAGAAGGATTGGGGGTACTGGTGGATGAGCCAGCTGGACATGAGCCGGCAATGTGTGCTCACAGCCCAGAAGGCCAACCATATCCTGGGCTGCATCAAAAGAAGCATGGCCAGCAGGTCGAGGGAGGTGATTCTGCCCCTCTACTCTGTTCTCATGAGACCCCACCTGGA
Organism: Pandion haliaetus; assembly: GCA_013401275.1. Classification (NCBI taxonomy): domain Eukaryota; kingdom Metazoa; phylum Chordata; class Aves; order Accipitriformes; family Pandionidae; genus Pandion; species Pandion haliaetus. The sequence goes on along the minus strand of VYZV01012067.1, from coordinate 115,488 downwards.
GTACTGTGTTCAGCTCTGGGGTCCTCAGCACAGGAAAGACATGGACCTGTTGGAGCAAGTCCAGAGGAAGCCATAAAAATGATCAGAAGGATGGAACACCTCTCCTAGGAAGACGGGCTGAGAGAGTTGAGGTTGTTAGCCTGGAGAAGAGAAGGCTCCGGGGAGACCTTATACAGCCTTTCAGTATATAAAGGGGACTTGTAAGAAAGATGGGGTCAAACTTTTTAGCAGGGCCTGTAGCAATAGGACAAGAGGTAGTGGATTTAAACTAAGAAAGGCTAGATTTAGACCAGATACAAGGAAGAAGTTTTTTATGATGAAGGTGGTGAAACACTGGAACAGGTTGCCCAGAGAGGTGGTAGATGCCCCATCCCTGGAAACATTCAAGGTCAGGTTGGATGGAGCTTTGAGCAACCTGGTCTAGTTGAAGATGTCCCCGCTCATTGCAGGGGTGTTGGACTACATGGCCTTTAAAGGTCCCTTCCAACCCAAAACTGTTCTATGACCTTCATACCTCATCAAGGACCAACCTTGAGCCTCATTGTCATTAGGTTGTAGTGTGATGGGGACCTGTTTAAGCTGCCCACGTATGATTTGAGCTGACACTGTGGCTCCGTGAGCCTCCACCAGCATCTGCTGGACACAGACACCGCCAGATCAGCCAGTAGTGCTGGCTCAAGGCTCAGAGATACAGGGAGATTTCAAAGGGGCACCAATCTGCAGGCAGGATTGGCTCAGAATGATTGAAGTAGTTTTGTGGTTCTCCCTGTTTACCAGCAGCAGGGATCCCACCTGCTCGTGGCTGCATGAGTGGTGATACCACCAGACCAAACCTCCGCATGCTGGTGCCCAGGCTCTCCTGAGCCTCAGGGACAGCCAGCACCCAATGGTGTGTGATGGCTGCCTTCCTTCAGGCTTGGCCAAGTGAACTGGTGGAGGCTCCCAGAGGCTCTCTGCCTATCTTCCTCAGCACATGGTAACCAGAAACCTGCAAATGTGGAAAAAAACTGCAGTCAGATAGAGAATGCCAGTGTGAGGACAGCAGCACATGTTGCCAAGCTCATCCTCCTGTGCTGCCTTAGATGGTCTCCAGAGACACATGGTCAACTCTGTGCAAGGGCTTGCTCTGCTTGCTTGGTACTCAGCAGTCCCTCACCATCCCCAGAGAGCTTGGGGTCAGGACAGCATCCTTCCAGGGCAGGGGAGGTGCCATGTAAAGGTCCAAGCCCACACCACCTACCAACGACAGTTGCAAGAGGGCTTGTCAGTTCTGCTAGTGCCGTCAAGAAGAGATAGTGCCTTGTTTGCCATCCTCCCCACCAGACAGTTCTTCCTTGAAAGTTGGGTTACTTTGTCATCTTCCAGGTTCCTGTAGATCACCAGGGACCAGGTGGTAGATCACCACCTTTACTGCCATCAGCCTCAGCTGAGCTGGCCTCACACATCATGACTGTGTCTCCAACAAAACCTGCCTGGCTGGTGTCAGCAGCCATCCCACAGCATGCGTGGCAGTCGTGGTTTTGGTTTCAGCCCAGCTGGTAACAAAGCACCACGCAGCCACTCGCTCACTCCCTCCCACCTTCCCTGGCCACGGTGGGATGAGGAGAAAATACAAAGGCAGGCTCGTGGGTCAAGACAAGGACTGGGAGGGATCACTCCCCACTTATGGTCACAGGCAAAAGACAGGCTCAACTTGGGGAAGAAACAAAATCCATTTAATTTCCTACAAATCAAATCAAAAACAAAACACAAGGGTATTAGGAAGGGAAACCAAACATCAGAACACCTTCCCCACTCCCCCCCTACCTTCCCAGCTCAACTCCACTCCCGGTGCTTTCTACCTCCTCCACCCGGCAGCACAGGGGAACAGGGGATGGGGGTTGAGTCAGCTCCCCACACCTTGTCTCTGCCGCTCCTTTCCTCAGGGGGAAGATTCCTCACTCGTCCCCTGTTCCACAGGGGGGTCCCTCCCACGGGAGACAGTCCTTCACCAACTTCTCCAACGTGGTTCCTTTCCGCGGGCTGCAGTTCTTCCCGAACTTCCCTGGCGCGGGTCCTTTCCGCGGGCTGCTCTTCAGTCCACAGTGCTCCAGTGCGGGCTTTCCCATGGAGTCACGGCCATCTTTGGGGGCGTCTGCTCCCCCACTCACCCCCATGGGCTGCAGGGCCATCAGCCTCCTCAGGCGCCCCTCCTCCCCCTCCTTCTTCTCTGACCTCGGTATCTGCAGAGGGGTTCCTCTCACATTCCAATCCCACTACCCACTGCCAGTTCCCCTTCTTAAATATGGTCTCCCAGAGGCACTCCCACCATCACTGATGAGGTCGGCCTGGGCCAGAGGCGGGTCCGGCTTGGAGCCGGGGGAGCTTCCAGCAGCTTCTTACAGGAGCCACCTTTGCAGCCCCCTCCCCCGCTACCAAGGAAAAACCACACCACACGAACCCATAACAGTGGCCCTGGAGGAAAATCCTGTCTGGATGCCTGTTGTGCAAATGGGAGGCAGATACTACCCCAGAATTCTTCTGCGTTCCTAGTATATCCAGCTGGGACTGAGCCCTGCAGGGCCTCATGGTGCAGCTCCCAGCAGGGCAGGCTTTGTGTCACCGGCCCTGGCAGCTCTGACCTTGCAGACTTTCAATTCTCAGCCGCAGAGGGGAAAAACAGCTCACCTGGCAAACAAGCATGCAGGGCTGGATTGGCACCATCCACCGTGGAGGTGACCTGAAGGGAAGGAAATGGGGTTAGTTCCCACAGGTCCTGGCAGACTTCCCACTGATGCCAATGTCAATGTACCAGCCACTGAGGGTGCAGAAGGGGTTGGGCTCTGGGGCTACTGGACATCATGGATGTTAGCCCACGGGGACACTGTGCTCACAGACAGCGACTGCGTGGAGTGGGAGGGGTGAGCCACGCTGCCGGGCCAGAGCTCACCGTCAGGATGGATGCCTTTCCTCTGCTCCATGCTGGCTTCAGGCAGGGATGAGCCTTAGGGGAAGCTGGTGCACTGGGTGCTGGCTCAAATAAGACAAGGAAAGCAGTCATTGCTCTCCATGGGATGAAAAGCAGGTCCTCCCCACTCCTCAGCCACTGTGCAGGTCCCATGCAGGGGCTGTTTCCCCACTGCCTGGCCACGAAGCATCCCCACAGCTGGGTATGCCAGTGACCCAAGGAAACAAGAAATAGCATGAACCTCTGAGGAGGTAATGAGCTCAATACAGGTTCCTTGCTGGACCTGGCATGCCAGGCACAGACACTCCTTGAATACAGGGCCACCAGATCTCACCTGGACTGGGTTTGGAGGAAGAGGAGGCTGAGCGGACTCAGTTGACCTCTCCCAAACAACTTTAGGATTGCATGAAATGACATTCAGCAACTAAAATCCCATGTCCTGACAAGAGCCAAGGCAGCTTGGCCACGATGTTACAAAATATGTCTTCCCAGAGCCACTGGCTGCATCCAGCCTCCCAGAATAACCCCTGTCCCTAGTGCCCTTGGGCACTGGAAGCTGCACTGGCAGGCTCACTGGCTCCTAAGGTCTAACTCATCGGGTCATTAGCCAGCATGATTTTGGCACATATCAGCTAGTAGTCTCCCAGCTACTTCCTCCACACAGTTTGGGAATCATCATCTCTTCTGCCTTGGAGGCCAGCCAAGGTCAGCATCAGCTCAGGCTGCTCCATGCCAGGTAGCTTGGGCAGGTTAAGTGTGGGAGGAGAGCATTTCTCATGAGGGGACTTCAGCAGGAGGAGAGGACAAGCCACCCTCCTGGGGGCTGCTAGTTCACAGTGCAGTTTGGGTTTACACCATGCCTTTGCCAGCTGTAGCCAGGTGCTTATCGATGGGAAGCCAGGGGGGCTGCAGCTCCATGCACCCAAATGTGCAGCTGAGTCATATCACCTAGTGTATGTGTGTGTGTGTGTGTGTGTGTGTGTGTGTGTGTGCGTGTGTGCATGTGTTTGCAGCTATACTGGGTGTTTATTTTCAAATTGCTACCATGCAGGTCCAGCATAGGGCATGCTGGCAGGCTCTGGCAGGGAAGACGCAACAGGAGCATGCCTGCAACATGGGCAGGAGAACATCCCGCCCTGGGCTGATGGCACGGGCAACATGGTTCCTTACTGCATCATTTTATACGACTTACAAGCACTTCCTAAGGATAAAGCTAAATGTCCTGCTTCTGGGTTTGCCTTGTTCCCTCCTGTGATGAGCAATTCCTACCTCTGTCTTGGAGCATGAGTCACTTCAAAGTCTTCAACTCCATCAGCTGCATGGCTCTGTCTTGCAGCCTTTTTCCAAAGCAAGACTGCTAGTTGATTCCTTCCTCAGTAATGTGAGTTAAATCACCCTTCAATCACTAGTCATTTCCACACCTTATGGCAATAAGGACAAATTAGCACCTTAAATGAGAGAAAGGTGCTTCTAGGAAATGGGTTTTATTTCTAACAGGTTTTTGAGAAAGGGCTGCCAACTTTGGATGAGTCGGTTCCTCTGCTGTGGTTGTGTGAAGGAAAAGGACACAAATAGGAAAAACTGGTACATCCTTGTGCAGTGCATGGCACTGATATGGGACAATGTTATCTGAGTGCAGTGGGGGGCTATCAGGGTGTTGTGGTGATCCCTGCCTGCATCCTGCTTTCACCTGCATCAGAAGCTGACAGCCACAGTGGGTGTGTTTTTCTGGATTGCCCAGTGCCCTTTAAAACTCAGGGGTTTCAGAGCTTAATTAAAAGATAGTTGGAAACAAGCCCTGAAGGATGTAGGGGCCACCTGCCTGATTGAACAGCACTGAGATTTACCTTCCAGCCTGCCTCCAGGTCATGCCTTTTCCTTAGAAACAGGGGAATAGCAATGCTGGAAGGAGTTAAGACCCAGCTGCATGGGGTGGTGTGGCAGGATTGCCGCTGGAAGCCAAGCTCCAAGGCACATTCCCTAGCTCTGCCCAGGGGATCAAAAGGATTTTTGGTGCTTTAGAGAATCGACTGCAGCTTTACCAAGCTTGGATGGCTAATGAGTGATTGGCAACAAATCGAAGCCCACAGGCATCCCCTGCTGCATCCTGGGAAAGAGGACGGAGTCACACAGCGAGGACCTGGGTAAGCTGGGGCTGGACAAAACCTGTGTCCAAAAACACCTACTATGACTTTAGGTTTCACACAGATAAGAAGAGATGAAGTGAATGGATTTGACCCAGGCAGGTTTTTACCTTTATCCATATATCTTAGAGTAGCAAGCATTTTTTCCATCTCAGAATAGTGATGTTTTGCTATTATGCCACCAACACGGCAGTGAAAGCTAAGTTTCAACAGCTCATTTCCTTAATCAAAAGCTGAAACCACAGTCCCCCATAGCCACGGGTGACAGCGACCTAGGCTAAGGAGCTGCACCACTTGAAATGCCACAGGAAAGGTTTTCCAACAACCTGTTAAAATTAACAGCAACGAATTGCTTGGATCAGGTGGTACCCACCTGAGGGCACCCAAAGAGCAGAAGGGTGAGAGCATAACCTCTCATTTACTGATCAGCCTCTGGCAAACATGATACCAGATTTTTATTTTTTTTTTAATGACTCCAGGGCACAGTCTGAGAAACACCAGACCAGTAAGTCTGACGTCTGAACCAGAAAAAAATTGGTAGAAACTATAGCAAAGTACAGACATTGCAGATCCTAGGATAAATGTGATGTATTGGGGAAGAGACAAAATGGACTTTTATAAATGGAAGTCTTGCCTGATTAATCTAGTCGTGGTTTCTGCAGGAATGAAGGGGCAACATGTTCCTAAGTGGTCTGACAGGGGAGGAATGTATAGATGGATGCATAGATGCAGTGGGACAAGGATGTTTGCTAATGATACAGGATTGTCTAGGGTTATCAGAGATGGTGTAAAATATCGCAGGAGTGTTTCTCTATCTTGGTGACCGGGCAGTAAAAACTGTGAGTTAAACTACCTATTATTAACCACAAAAAAGAAAAGGACTTTGGAAAAAATAGCTCTAATTATTCATACACTTTGGAGTCCAAATTAGCATGATACTGGGATCACTTTGAGTAGAGATCTGAAAATATCAGGTCAGTGCTCAACTTATACCACGAATAAGCTTTTAGGGAGCCTTTGGGTTTAGGATGTTACTAAGCTGGGTAAAAGGGCTCCCTGGACACCCCACATATCATGTGGGGTTAAGCTGGCCTCCAAAACCTCCTTCTTCTGCTTGGGCACAGCTGGTCCTCCCTGTGCAGCCCATCTGCCCATGTTTCTGTGCCCTTAGCTCCTCACTTGATAACTTAAACTTTCAGGCTATTTATGTGGCAGCTGGAACCTGGCTAAGTCATGTACAGTGTCAGCAGTACTCCTGCAGACCAATGGCAAATAGCTCCATGGCTGCTTAATGGCGGCAGGGAACATTTTGATCAGCCCATCTTGACCCTGTGGCTAATGCAGGGCAGTGAATCTGCCTTGGTAATTTGTGTACCAGGCTTGTACCTTCGGCCTGAGGCTGGAGATGATGCTAAACATCCGCCACCAGACTCCTGAGAGTGATGTCAGTACTCTTTTGTCTTAAGTCTGGTACTGGCTCAGCTGCATCCATCTCTCCCAAAGACAAATTATACTTTATTGCATGGTATTGCTCAGGACAGAAAAAAAATCTCAGTCAGCACTAGCAATTCAGCACTTAAAACTCGCAGTAATAAATAGCTTGACCAGGGTAGCTTTTTGTCCCTTTCCACTTCGTCTTTCCTTTTCCCCTTTCTGCCCACACACATGCACTCCAGCTCTTGGGAAGCACAAGAGGGCTGGCAGGAAGAGAGAGGATGGTTGCATGGTGTCCCTGGGCATTACTGGGACAGCATTGGGAAGCCAGGCCAACGGTGATGTGCTCTGCCTCGCTGCAGCCCTGCGGGCATCATCTGCCCGAGCAGGGTGGTTTTCTTCTCCAGGAGGGGACAACACTGGGAGAAACTCAGGGTCTCTCCCAGGGCACGTCTCGGGGAGCATCCTCATCTCAGGATGCATCCAAGCCTCGGCTTACACCCAGGCTAAGCCATCCAGCCGTGGGTATAGTGTGACCGCCACTTTCTACATGCAATAAGCAATGTAAAACATCTGGCTCCAGCCCCCCTGGGGCCATGGGGTGCTGGTCTGGCTCTGGGAAGGGGACGTGGGCAGGAGGGCAGTGAGTGGGGTTCACTCGGGCTCATCTTATGCAGAGGTTTTTAGGGACCCCTTGCTCCACCAGCCAGCCCTTGTCTCTCAGCAGCTGCAGATACTCCGGGGGGGTCTCTGCTGTGTCCCGCAAACCCCTGGACTTGGTGGAATCAGGCAGAAGGATGCCTGTGGCTGCTGGCAACCCATCTGGAGGGATGCATCCTGGGCAGGGTATGCTGGTGCTGTCTGCTCTGGCCTCCTCCCTTCCCACCATCCTCCCACCAACTTAAAAGCCAAAGATTTAAGGAGTTAACGTTTTCCCTGCAAGCACCGTTTCCCTCTCGGCTCATCTCAGTGCAGATCAATTGATTCGCCGGTAATAGAGAAATTTCCTCTCTCCCCCCAGAAATGAAGTGGGCGGGCAGTAACCATAGCCTTGGCGAGGTCCCAGAGCTGAAGGCTTTGGACCGCTGCGGAGCAGGTGGCGGCAAACACGGACTCCCAGTTTGGGTTTGAGGCGGGAGCGGGTGAAGCGCGGCCCTAACGCGGGGGGCTGCTGCCCTCTACCGTGCCTGCCGCTCAGGCGCAGCACAGCCCTCGCCCGCACACCCTTTTCGGTCCGTTTTCTCTGCAAGTCACCGGCTTTCTGCAGCTTTCCTTTTCTGAACCGCCGAGGGGAAGGTATCTTTCCAGGGCTCTTCGTTTAGCCCACCCTTTCTGAGATTGCTGCCATAGCTGCTGCAGTACTAGGGCCAGGACACGCAGCAGCTCGGTGGTCAAACCGGAGGGGGGGCTAGGCCGGCTGCTCTCCCCTGCTCGCCGTGGGCCAGCATCCAGCGAGTGTTGTGGGGCCACGCTTGCTGGGTTGCATCCTTCCACCCAGTGAGATTCCGCTCCCCTGGGGGAAGACACCCTCTGTGACCTGATAGCGGCATGGCCATCGGCCCCAGCAGGTCTCCCACTGCCCTGCCCAGTGTCCTAAACCTGAGGCTGGGAACGGGTCTCCGCTTTCGAAGCTCTTTGCTCCCTGCAAAGTCTGTAGCTATTGCCTGACCTGGGAGGAGGAATGAACGGCGGGCCCCAGTCTGACAGCCAGCACATTCAGCTGGGGATGCAGGAAAACCGCTCCAGGAAGGTGAAATGCCACCTCATGAGGGTCAGGGCTCCTGGGTGAGGAACCGTCTTTACCCCATGGAGCAGGATGTGGCTCTTTCCTTTGCTCCAACAGCCACACTGTGGCTTTGGTTTAGCATCCATTACCACTTCTTGCCACACACCCCTCACCCCCCAGCCCCCTTTATTTTTTGAGGCAGGAGTGGATCCTCCCTCCTCAGTAGCTCCTCAGAAGCAGCTGCCTGGTTTAGATCCATTTTAGCACTGGAGCACAGGCAGTTCACCAAGCAGAGGCCCACCAGTGGGAAGGCAGCCAAGGAGCTGGTGGTGTTGCCAAAACCAAGGGGACCGAGCTGTGGGGCTCAGCTCCACAGCCCTGCCAGAGCCTTTGGGGAGTGGGGTGAGGACAAGTGCACTAGGATTGGAAGGGACTTCAGGAGGTCTCTAGCCCAAGCTCCTGCTCCAAGCAGGATCAGCTGCAAGATCAGTCCATGGTTGCTCAGGACTTTGGCCTATTGGGTCTCAAAAGCCTGCAGAGATGGAGCCTCTCAACCCCCCCAGCAGCCTAGTCCCTTCCTGGCTGTCCTCACAGGGCAAGATTCTCCTTGCACCCAGCCTGACCGCCCTGGTTCAACTTTGTGTCTGTTGTCACTTTACAGCAGCAATCCTGCAAAGCTGCTCTACAGAAGATGGCATAAATCAGTTCCGTGGACTTACCCCCCCACCAAAAAAAACCCTGACAACAGCGAATGTAAATTAACCCCAGGAGCAGTAGAGGGGAATAAAAACCATCACAGAAATAGCTACTGGAAGAGCCAAGCCTCAGACTGGGCTCCAAGCAGGAAGCTGGAAGCTGACAGGACTTTTGAGGTAACAGCCTTAATAGATTCATTTTGAAGCTTTCTGTGTATTAAAAACCTCAAATCCTCTGTTTCCTGTGATCAGATGGGAAGGGAGCTTTTGTTTGGTTGGGATTTTTTTTTTTTTTTTTTTTTCACTGGCGAAATTGTTATTTTTTATTTTTCACTANNNNTTTTGACCTGTGCGATAGTTTAATTACTACTTTGTACATAGTTTTTCCTTGTACTTTCTTATTTGCGTTTGTTCTCTCTAATATCTCGCTCATGCTTGCAGTCTAACATCGGGAGTGTGGGACCATTTGAAAGCTTTCTTTCTCCTGCCTTCCCTGGCTCTGATAGACGGGGGGGGGGCGGGGGGTGTTTGATGCTTTTTTTGAGCTGAGCTCCATCTTGTGGGCTTTTGCTTAGCTAATTAGTCACCACATCCTTATCTCTGAGGGGATCTCCCTTGGCCCCGGTCAGAGGAACACCCCCGCTTCACCTGCAGTCAGGTATAATCACCCACTGGGGGATGAAATCCACATGGCACAAGCAGATGAGTCCGATAGCACCTACCTCCCGGGGAATTTGGCGAGCCATCCTGGCAGGGTGCAGGAGGAATTTCCCTCTCCTAAATCAGCAGTCTCTACGGTGAGTTGGATTTTCTTTTGCTTTTCACTTTGGTCAGATACTTTAATGGTTTTCTCCTGGTCAAGCATTGCAACCCCATTCTTCGCAAGAGTGCCAATCTAGAACTAATGTGTTCTTCCCACCTAGTGAGCTTAGTAGCCAAATATAAAAGGGTTCTGCTTAAGCCCACTGAATGCCCAAACCCTGTTGTTCTCTCAAGGCAGGGAACTGCATTTTAAGCATGGATGAAATAATACCTGTAATTGCAAAGTACTTTGGGAATCCTTCGTACTGAGCTGCTACAGTTGCCCTTTCTCAGCTTGTATGTGGTGCTTCCTGCATTTCCAAGGTACGTAGACTGACCCTGCACTTCCCCAGTAATGGTAAGGTGTTGGTAGCAACCAGCTGGGAGCAGTGGTTTCTTCATATCACTGGTCTGAAAGTGCCTCTGCCTTTGCTTCCTTCCCCAAATTGCTGTGCAGCCTTGCTATCTCAATCACTCTTTGGACTGGAATATGGCAGGTGGCTCTGTACCACAAAGGCAGGGTGATGGTGAATTGAAGAGGGTATAACTGGAAGGCACTTTTTTTGTGGGAATACTGTGGGCAAGACTGAGACCAGCTCCCTAAAACGAGGGAGAGGATGAGGGGAGGGAGGGCTGGTTTCAGCGTGCCAGTGCTTTTGTCTTTAGGCAAAGACTAACAAACTGAGGAATGCTGTTGCTGTAGTATAAGCATCAAGAAACACATGCAAATAAGGTTCTAATATTAGCTGGACATTAGTGATATTTGCAAGACAACGTGGACATACGCAAGACTGCAGCGTGCTCCCCTAAGGGACCTCCCTTCGTTTGCCAGTGCTCAAGCATTTGCTTTGTGGCGGGTGGCCTGTCCTTACTGAAATGGAGGGGATTCAAGGGGCCAGCGTTTTTCATGCCCAAAGCACTCACCTTTGCATGAGCCCTCAGACTCATACTGCAAAGGGCAACGTCTTGCTGGCTGTACCCCTCTGAGTGCTCATCATCAGCTTTCCAGAAGTGGCACTGCTGTGGTTTAGCTGCTCTAAACACCTCCTGTATGCAGAGGACTACAAAAGCAGCTGAAGAGCAATAGCAAAGCTTGCCAAAACGTAAGTCCCAGGCCCATATATGCTCCGTGTTCTCCATGTGTTTTCAGGATAGTCAAATATAGTGTTTTAGCTAGGTAAAGATTAATTTGAATTAGAGGCATTTGTGACATGGGTATCGAAACCAGAACCATATAGCCACTGAGATGCCAACTGCCTTCAAACCATAAAGAAAACCAGGTAATGCATGTCAAAACCAGGGACACTTCTCTAAAGCAAATTACTCTCACTTCTCTTGGTACTGATCAGTGCTTATTTCAAGAGAAAATTAACAATAGTTAGTACTATTGCAATTACTGATGACCTTTTACTTTTTGACAATCGATTAACATCTTTGTCTAAGCTCTTCTTGCCATACTTGTGGATAATGTTTTGGGTTGTTTTTTTTTGTGGAAGAGGGTTGGTTTTGATCTGAAAGCAAGCTTTCCATTTCAGTCTTGCTGCAAATTGATGCTGTGTTTAGCTATAAAAGATCTGTTTAAATGATAGTACTTTTGGGGGTGAGGTCTGTGAGAGGAAAGAGCTCTCCCTCCAGCCCCAGGTTTGTTCCAGGAGGAAGCCTTGCTCCTGCAGGTGGAGCTTTGTGTCCCTGCTCAGCGCTGCTCCCAGCTCTGGGTTAGTCTGCTGGTGCAAATGAGGTGCCAGACTTGCCTCTTCCAAGGGGATTCATGCACTGACATTGTTTGTCTGCAAGGCCTTGTGTTGTAGCCTACAAGTTAGCAGCTTAAAAATTAAATTGAGTTAAATACTCATGCAATAACACAAGGGAAATCTGCCCCATGGTACACTCTGCCATCAGCAACTTCCCCCTTTGCCCTCATTTCCTTTCAGTCTTCTACTTCAGTATTCTTCACTCTCTCCTTAACATATTCCCGCCTTTGATTTTCCAGCTGATGTAATTTCAGAGGACCACTGTTTCTCGACTTTTTTTCAGTATATGAGACTACATTTGCACCAAAGGATGTCAGCTGAACTCTAGTACAGGCCACGTATAGCCATAGGTGGACTTGTGGAAGGTTTCAGCTAGACTTGTTTCAGACCTCAAATGGCTTCACAACTCAAGAAAAGAGGAATGGGGTGATGAGAAGCCATGCCCTCCGCTCAGAAAGATTCCTTGGTATTTGCCTCGGATATTACTCCCTTTTTCCGAGAGTGATCCCAAGAGAACAGACAACACCATCACCGGTGCCAGTGAGAGGAGTGACCGCTGGGGACGGTAGGAGCAGGAATGCCACAGTCTCTGCAAACGGTCCAGCAAAGTCCACGTGTCCACAGTGAGACAGGCACAGCGCCGTACAGAGCATGGTGAGCAAGAAGCGAGCTGAAAGGCATGGGCTATTTTTGGCTCCAACTTTGATATTTGTTGAGCTAATTGTAAGACAGATGCAGATGATCTCAATTTTTCTGGCATGCAGCTCCTCCCTCCCTCCTGTATCAGACAAGCTTGCTCTAGGGAGGAATAATTTAGATGTGCAGTTAAAGCAACTGGATTTCATCAATCAACATGGCAAAACAGAGCAAAGGCTTTGATGGCCCAAGGCTCAGGGAAAGGAGGTCAAACTAAACCATAGGAGTTCACTGCTTGCTTTGTTAAATCTTTGCTGTCCCACATGGTGCTCCAGCTTACAGTAGGAAACTTATTTCCCTAGTTTGGATGGTAGGGAATCCCCACTGTCACCATATGCCCAATTCCTGTCACTTGGGATAGTTTAAAATCAATTTAAAAAGTAGAAATGGACTATCAAGATTCTACGGAAGCCAGGAGCAGGGCAGCTGTGAGATGAAAGATATATACTCAGTATTCACAAGCCCAGAATATCCGCTTAGCATAATCCAACTTAAAATGAGAAACTTGTGCCTTGCTTAAAACCACACCATCTTACTGTAAAGATTTATTACTCCCACAAGTACTAAAAAAGCCAGCTAGCAACCCCCTTTTTTTTCTTTCACACAGAAAATGCTCAAGATTAACAGTTCTTTTTAAGCCCTTGATACTCTCTTTAGACATGGCTTACAGAACACCAGCTGAAGCTATGACTTACCTCCCATGGAAGAGGAAGGTAAAGAACTGAGGTCAGCTACATCTCTTTTGGGGAGCACCAGAATTAATCAAAATGCTTATTAGCGTGTTGCCACTGTCCTGGCCTCCAGCAGACAAGATGTAATTTTTTTTTTTTTTTTTTTTGAAAATGAGATAGCTAAAGCAGCCAGTCAAGTTAAATGCAGATCAAGAAACTAATTGGCAGCCTGCCAAATTCCTCTCAGAGAAGCTTACCAATTAGCTTCTACAAGTGACTGCCTCCAAACTGCCTGCTGGAGATGGTCTGCTGGCTGCGAGGAAGCCAGACCGAGCCGTTTGCCCACCAGCATGCTAGCTGCTAGTGCGGATATTGTGTCAGGTCTCGCTACAGCTGCACTCAACCTTCTGGCTCAACCATCCACAGCCTTCAAAGAGGCAGGTTTAAAAAGTAGCTACCTCTCCTTTAGACCACTGCAGGCTTTCCAAGAGCTCTTTTCCTGCATACCACCTGTTAGGTTTTTTTTCCACAGTTCAAATACGCTTATAGCTCTCACAGGGCAAGATTTAGATGCAGAATTGTTGCAGTATTAACATTTGGTTACCATTCGTTACTTTTGCTTTCATGCTAAGAATCATTTAAGTTTCCACATGAATTTGGAGAAGCTGAAAGACACCCTGGTTTGGATGCAGGGACTTTCTTTGAGATTAAGGCTATTGCTCCACTACATGTAAGTACTGCAGTTTGCACTAGTGTAGTTCAGTAGCCAAACAGCTGGCTACTGTATGCATGCAAATAAAGGCAGGCACTGTTTCAACTGCAAGCTTGAAAGTAGGAGTGAAGCAATTTTAAAAAAAAGCTACTGAGGATGCTTCAAGAGAATCAGGAATGAGGTACCATTGCTTCTGTTTACCCTACTAGTTCACTTAGTGAAGTGTGTAGTCTCAGCTGAAAGGACAGAATGGAGGTTAAGCATTGTCTTTCACAGCTGCTTGTAAGAAAACATCTTTATTTCTTGTCTTGCTAGAGCCCCTGTTTTATCAGCAATGCTACCCTTGGATCACCCTTTAAAATTTAACACTTAAGCTAATTTATAGTAAGCTTTACATACTTATTCAATACATTAAGGTTTTCCTCTTTACACATCAGGCATTTGCTAAGGGATGCCTGCAGTCCAGGACCTTCTGGCAAACAGAACAGATCCCAGATCTGGGCCTGATGAGTTTGTCAGTAACATCTTGCAATTTTAGTGCAAGTGGTAGCAGCCTAGCATCAAGTTAAGTAAGAGGTTGGAATGCTCTACTCCAGTAAGCAGACTCACTAATTTTATCATCAACAGACCCTGTATTAGCTCCTACTATTTACTATTTAGTGTCATCTATCACATTTAATCCAAAGTCAGAAGTTTAACAGGGTAGCATATATTTTCATGACATTAAATAAGAGCTTCTAATTGCATTGCATGCAAAGGATGTTGAGTCCTATCTCTTATCATCCATTTTATACTAAAGCCCTAAGCAACAAGGGTCAGAGAGTAGTTGCCACCTACTAGTCACCCACAGTTTCAGCTCTTAAGTTTTCCCATCACATGTTTTATTTGTCACACACACAACAAGCAGCTTGGCTGCCACTGACATGGATGGAGCCTGTGCTGTATATTCTCATTAATAACTAGATGTGTTTAAATAGCCATCAGTTCTGGCCACAGCAGTTATAGACTAACGTGAATAAAAATAGCACTGCATTGAACTTGCAATATGAAACTGTGTTAAGCCCATGTTCAATAGTGAAAGGAAAATGTGATTCCACAAGAATTTGCACAGTAGTTAACTTGTGGGTAGTCCAGCTTTTTCTAATCACATCTTAAAAAAGACACTTCAGTAAGTTGGGAGGGCAAAGGTAGGGGAGGAGATGGCAACTGTGTTATTTATTAATAAGCTCTGGGCTTGCAGCATCTGGTCTGCCTTCATATATGCTATAAGAGAGTAATCCATGACAGTTAATTTTCTACAGATTAAACAAACACCAGACCAGTTATTTCAATATACTTTATTTTAAAACAGGTAGGTCACAAAACACTAACCTTAGCCCGTTCTGCCATACACAAGCTACAAATACTTGTTTGACAGTTGAGGGTCAGTCTTTAGTAGCATACATGAAAAGTGAATAAAAATCCATATAAAACAATATTCAAATAGTTTCCATAGGAACACAGATAATTGTGACCCATCTCCTAGTCATTTTTGTTGCATTTATGCCAAACCTAAACTTTAAAAAAACCACTTAAAAATTCTAGCAAGAATTAAGTTAATGGTCCCCCAAATGCCCTAAATTCAATTACTAACCTTGCAGTTAATTACTAAATATAACCTATACATTAATACTAGCTGAAGCACAAGTTGCTGGATATTCAATTCCGCTTTCCCAAGCACAAGAGAGTGGCAGACTAGCAACATCCTGCTCCTCCACTTCAGCCAGGAACCCTTGCTCCTTAATCTGCTGCATTAGTTGCCTAGAAAGAAAGAAAAAAAAAAAAAAAAACAAA
>VYZV01012067.1:35229-88375 GCA_013401275.1 Pandion haliaetus | reverse complement strand
CGGGGCCGCGGGGGCGTCGCCGGCCGCCGCCCCCCGCGGGTCCCCTTCCCCCGCCCGCGGGTCCCCTTCCCCCGTGGGGCCCGCGCGGTGCGTGGTCCCGCAGGGCGATGCGGGCGATCCCAGCCCTGCCCGCTGCCGGCAGGTGCACGGGCCTCGCCGCCCCTGCGCGTCCTGCTTGACGTGGGAAGGCGGCTGCAGGAGGCCGGAGGAGTCTGGCTGGAAGCGGTGCTTTCGGCGGGTGCCGGAGAAGAGAAACGGCGAGCCGGGGGACCCGGAGTGTCACAGCCCTAAGTGTCGGTGGGGTGACACTCTGGAGGCGTTTGTCCCCCTCAAAGCCATCCGGTTTGCGCCGCGCTCGCAGCCCCCGTGGTTCGCGTGTCGGCGCTGGCTGCTGCCCGCAGCGGTGCTGCCCCTGCCTCCATCCCTGCCGGCCGAGGCTGTTACCCAGAGCACTTCCCATCACGCTGACCATCGTTTTTTCCCTTTGCTGTCGCTCTGACGCGGATACCTGTTGCCGCTGGAAGGTTATTTGGTCTCCCCGCGTGCTGGCTTGGTTTAAAAATGAGGCTTTGGTGGAAGCTCTAAGCAGATCTAAAGTCCACGCTTCTTTTAACCCGTTTCTGGTTTAGCCCTGAACGACTGCGCTTTCTGCTCTTGCCGGGACAGATGCTTTCGGCCCGTCTCTTTGAAAAGTTCAAGTCTTACCCCATGGCGGACGCAACCCCATGGGGACTGGGTCCCTGTCCCGTCGCTCTACGTGGGAGCTCTCAAGGCCGGGGCTGCCCTTGCCATGCCAAAAAGGGGAATTTTACACCCTGTCGGCTCTGGGGCATTTGCAAGAAAGTCAGGAAACTTTTCTGCAGCCCACGCTGCAGGTCAGAGCTCAGGGCGCTTCTGCTCCCCACCTCCAAATCACCGGTGGCTATTTTAATTAAGAGCTACTGGCTTTCTGAAGGCAGAGACATTCAGCCAGCCCCTGCCCTTTTGCAGAGCTGGCGGTGGGCACCGCACCGTGGGGAAAACCCTCGGCCCTGCCTGGGGAAAGGTGATGGGAAACACCGGCTGCTGTGGGGCGTGGGATCCTCTCGTGGAGGTACCGAAAAGGCTGTGCCCACCGGCCTCAGGGGCACCGTCCTCCCACCTCTCCCACTGAGCCCAGCTGGAAAACCCACCATATTTCAGGCAGAAGCGGATCAAGGGGATGTCCTTGTCCCTCTGCCCCGGCCCCAGCTGCCAGAGCTGGGTTGGGGGGCGGGGGGGTGGGGGCCAAGGCTGGGGCTGCAAAAGAATCCCTTGAAGGAGTAAAATAAAGGAAAACACCAAGATCAAGCAGATAAGAAACAAAAGGCGAGTTGGGCCACAGCCAAAAGAAATGTCTAGGGACAGAGCTGGCTTTGGTTAAAATAATTAAATGAAAGAAGGAACAAAAGCTCCTAAAAGATTTTAAATATATATATTTAGCGTGTGTGTATGTGGCCACACACACAGGCACGAATTGGAGAAGGTTTAATAAATAACAGCAAGCAGGCAGTGGGGAAAACCGTCCCAGTGCGTAGCAGCCACATCAGCTGCTCCCCTTCCTACCTTCCCTCGACAGCTATTCTTGTCACTGCACCAGCGTTGCCTGTGCTGAGATAACTCGTCAAAAACCCAGAGGAGTTTCACACCACCTCCTCTGCCAGTTAACGGGGCAAATAACAGGGCTCGCAAGGCTCTAGATTTGGCTCCGTGGGCAGCGGATGCAATTTAGGTGTTGGAAAAGCTGCCAGAGAGGGAAGCGAAGGGCTGTGCCACCACCGCAGGAGCCCAGCTGCTCGCTGAGCTGGCAGAAAAGCAGAGGCTGAGGCTGGGATGGGGACGGTGGCCATCACTCGACCCCAGCGCTCCACTGCGTCACCAGTACTGGCTGTTGTTCCCCTTCGCCTTCTACCCTCTGGCTGGGGCTGAAGGAGAGCCCGCGGCTCCGTCCCCACCGGGGCCTGGGTCGACCGACCTCGGCTGGGGCAGGAGGGCAGCTGCCAGCAGGAAGGTGCCACTCAGGTATGGATGTGAGACAACACGGAGCCACACTTGAGCCTGGAGAGGGAATGCTGGACTGCTCCGAGGGAAAGAGGCAGCAAGAACAACCACAGGGTGCAATTATGTGAGGAACTGACGCATTCGTTAGCTGTTTGCGGGTGATTAATAGCGTTGTTATATCAGCTCCTCAAAAGGATGGGATTACCGAAATATTTTGCCCCCCTCGCAGTTTTTGTCTCTGAAGGCTCCTTGAGAGCTGCTGGTGGCAAGGACTGGCTGTGAGGAGCACGAGGTTTGCAGGAGGTCTCCCACTATGGGGAGGGAAGGGGTCTGGACCTGGGTCACCATGCCAGAGGACAGCCAGGGACAGCCTTCAGGCACATCAGGCGAGAATAAGGAGTCACATCCTTCGCTGCCCATTTTCTGGCTAGTGCCCTGACTGCTCTGAAGGGTGTGAGGAGCTGCACAGGTCCACGGGTAACAGGAGCGGAGCAGATCCTGGGTCTGAAGAGCTGGGAGATGCTCCTGCAGCTCCTCGCAAGTCACTGCCAGTCTCAGACTACCTTACACGAAGCAGTTGTGTGGGCCAAAAATGTTTTCCAGAAGAGGGCACTGGAAAAGCATTTGTTGGCAGGAGACTGGCCACATCTTCCTGAAGTTTCCCCTCCTCACTTTCTCTCCAAGCAGGGCCCTTGCTGCGATGGAAGGGACAGGGGATGGGGAGGACTGTCCGGCTGCCCCGTAGCTGTCAGCGTCTCCTGCATCTCGCAGCAGCAGCAACCTGGTGGTCCCTGGTCCTGCTGAGTGATGGGTCTCCTGGCTCTTGCAGACCCCCAAATTTGGGAGGAGCTGGGGCCAAGCTCCAGGTTCCCGCAGCCGCTGGCCAGGCAGTGAGAGCTGCCCAGTGGGAGAGGGACAGGCTCCCTGGCCAGCACCATCACAGCCACTGGAGGAAACCTTGAGGTAACGCCTGACATTTCTCGACTGCTTTCTTTCCCTCTGAGTCTACCCCGGGGCTTTGTGCTTCTTAAGAAATTAAGCCTTGTTACAGCTCTTCGAGGTAAGTAAATAGTACCTCCACTTTACAGATGAAAAAGTGGTGCAGAGGGAGACTCAGTGCTTTACCCAGGATTGTGGAGGGTAAAATCCAGATTGGGGTGTGCTGAGCTGCAGACCTGTGCAAGGTGAAGATCCTCTGCAGGTTGCAGGACACATGCATGGGGGACTCCTGTGGAGCTACCTCTGGCTCTCTTGGGGCAGGAGCTCCTCACTCCCTTTCAGTTTTTTGGCCATTGCACAGAGAAAAAAAAGCTGTAAATTGTCCCTGTCATTCGAAAAAGAGCATTAGAGGAAACCGTATATTCCCAGGATACATTTTTGCCATCTTTTACTACATATTTTCAAGGCAGTTGAATGCAGTTTCATGCCACTCAGTGCTGCAAGTGTGATGTTGCATTTTTTTGACTCAGAGCAACAAATTAAAATAGCTCCTCACAGTGGCTAAACTAAAGGAGATGGAGTGACAAAAACCTTGTGAAGCGACTGGAAAGCTTGGCTTTGCAGCTCAACTGCAGAAATGCTTACGTTTCTGTTTTCTAACTTGCCTTTTTTAGGAGAAAGTAACCCCAGTATGTTCAAAACGAGTCATTCACAGACACATGCCATGAGGTGAAGCACATAACTCTGACATTACAGCACCAGTTTCATGTCTGAGGCTTTTCCAGTCCTTCACATTTACAGATTTGAGATAAAAAAAAAAAGAAATTGAAAGAAGTCAGTGCTCTTATATGCATGTTGTTAAATATACTTGATACAGCAAGGTGTTTGAGTATCATCATTCTCTGTATGAGCTCAGCTCCCACCAGAGGTGAGCCAGATCACAAGATTTGGCTCTAGCATTTGTTACATTTAATACATGGATTCTAGAGGCAACATATAATGGTGTAGTGGAGTTTTTAAATACTTTGTATTTTAATAGACTCTTCATCTTATCTTGCTCTCAACGAAGACAATGTCAAAATTCTCTGAGAGTCAGAAAGAGTGAGAAGAGCTCTTGCAAACTCTTGAGTATTAGCTTGAAAAGCAGAGGTCAGCCTGTACTGTGGGATCAATGGAGAGGAAACCATGGAAGTGACAAAGGGATTTTGTGTGCAGCCAGCAGAGTGCTGTTTATGCCAGAAAGTGGGGAGGCAATGGCCAGTCCTGCTAGCACAGCACTGCCATGTTCAGCCTGTAGACTACATCTCTCTCTCATGTAGAGGACTGTCTTCTGCCATGGTGAAGGTATTGCTGGATCCAAGGGGCATTGCTGTCACACATAATTTACAGCCAGCTTCTGACCCCGCTGCGGGCAAGACCTTGATTTATTCCAGAAGTAGCCTGAGAGTTTGAGCAGGTTTCAGGTTTCGAGTGAGGAAGCATTTGGTGCTTGTAAGCATATCAAGCATCACATCAAATGATGACCACTGACGATGTCAGTGCTGGATCTGACCCCTGTATGCGTCTTGTCTGGCACACACTGCAATGGCTGCTTAGAGAGGAGAATGCTGTTTGTCAAGGAGAGCAGCAGCAGGACCTGAAATATGCCAGAAATTTGCAGAAATTAACACTTTGCAGATTTAAATATTAAGATCTCTCCCGTGACTCAGATCTTCAGATGTTGTGCAAACACAGTGAGGTTACAGGCTGCTCCAGCAAACTCACAATTGCTCTTGGGAAGTTCAGTGCACGATGTGAGGAGGCAGGGGACGATGGCAGCCCGTGGCATGTGTTGATGAGCAGAGCCCAGCCCCGCTAGGACTTTGTGTATGCGTGTTGCACATGCTGACATTTTTTCAAAAAGGTTTGTCTTCTGGTTAATGTATGTCCCAGTGCAGAGCCCAGAGTACACACTAATGCTTTGCGGTAAAAGTAAGGACAGCTGGAAAGCTTAGTGTCTTGGTTTTCACCACAGCCTTCATCTGACTTTTACTGTCTTCAGATAGAGAAGTGACAGGAACATGTAGGACATCTTCTTCTCTTACAGTAATGCAAAATATAAGAAACTCACCAGAAGTCAGCATGGTTTCCTGGGGTTTATGGCAACATTAGACTTGAGTTATCATCTCCGATAGGAGGAACTGATGATGTGAAGGGTAGAATTGAATATATTGGATAGTGCATCAAATCTGTGTCAGGGCCCAGAATACTTGGAGGAAAAAAAGAGACGAGTGTAATATTTAGAAGATTATAAATTCCGGATATGTTAAACATGACAACAATTCATTCTCTTCTGTGATAATACTAGGTATATATCATGTAGCAGATGGCTTCCCAGACTAACTGAGAACTTCTGAAGGTCTCTGTGTCAGGGGAAGGGATTAATATAGTAGCTGGATCATACCTTCTGCTCCTGGAAAGGCTTTCATGCAACAGAAATATTTTGAGACTGGACAACAAATGGTAGAAGACTTTGAAGAGGTAGTGTTTTGGTTCCTTAGTTTTAATTCATCAGGGGGATGTAAGAGTTGCAATCTCACCTACACAGTAGCCACTGCAAACAGGGATGAAACAACACCTCACAGGTGAAAGCCTCACGTTTTGGATTATGATTGCAGTTTAATTCAGGATTATTTTAATCTGGTGAAGAGATGACTAGCTGAAGGGTACCTACAAAGATGGTGGAAAAGTCTTCTCAGCATTGCAAGACATTATTGCGAGGAGCAATGGCCATAAATTGTGGCATGGGAGGTTCAGGTTGGACAACAGGAGAAACCTCTTCTCCAGGAGAGTAGTGAAGCCCTGAGACAGAGGTGGGGTGGCCATTCTTGAAGATTTTTAATCTTAAACTAGATTAGGCCATGGTTGACCTGATCTGATGCCTGGTGATAGTCCTGCTTTGAGGGTGAGGTTGGACAGGAGACCTCCTTTCCAGCTGGAGTTTCTGGCTCTGCATTCTGCATTCAGGTAAGCCTATGGGGGATGCAAAGAAACTTCATGACATTTTTCTGACCCTATGCATTAAAGATGTGGGTAGAGGTGTCTGCGTGCCAGGGACAGGACAAGGAAGGCGCGGAGGGATGTTGTGATGGAAGGTGGGTGACCGCTTCTCCCAAGAACCTGTTTCCCAGCTGTTGCGCAGCCTCCCCGTTGGACCAGTGCTTCAGACAAGGACATTGAGCAACATGGTTAGACGTCCTTGCAGGCAGGGGACAGACAGCGTGGTGCTCCGAGCCTGTGCAAGGGGGAAGGAAAAGCAGAGAGCTCTCTTTGGGAGGGGGACACAGGACTGCCAGGCTTGCGCAGCTGTGGCCTTGCTCCCTGCTGTCCTTTGGCAACTTGTGCAGCGAGTGCCTGAAAACCTGTATTCCTCATTCGCTTGTAAAAGCACACAGGGGGAAGGGCAAAACAGGCACATCTTCTGCGTCAGGAATGACATTCGGCCGTGCTGATGAGATTCTGTATCTGTTACGAGACAGCAGCAAGTTGCAGCTGAGCTAGGCTTTTACCTCCCTTCTTCTCTAGGAGGCTAAATAAACCTCTTAAAAAACCTGAGCTTTGGGAGGGTCAAAATTCAGATCCAAATTTTGTCATCTGCTCAGTCCTTTCATTAACAAGATGGACGTAAGTACTGGCAGCAGCAGCAGTTTTATGGAGTGAGACGGAAAGTTATGTGTCTCAATGCGAAGCCCGGAGGCACACAATGGTCTTTTCATTTCCCAAACACATTGAATCCCACAATTGTCCCATGGATGGGACCTGCCTGAAGTCAAGGGGAGCTCTGTGCATGAAGCATTAGAGCAAAGGGAAGGATCAGGCCCTCAGAGGTATATTTTCATCATAATGTTTGAAGATTTACGTGTATAACTACGCAACTCAGGGTGAGACTGTGCCTCTAAGGCAAAACATATGAGCTCATATAAAGAATTTATCATTATAATAACAATTTGCATTTCTATAGAACCTTTGATCTTAGGATCTCAAAGTGCTTAACAAACACAAATTAATTAATCCTCACAACTCTCCTGCAAGGTAGACATGTATTATGGAGAGACGCTAGCAGCTAGCTTTCCATTATAAGTCTCATATTAACTACCTCCTAACTTTGCCAAAACTAAACCAGTACACACAAAAATTTCACAAGCATGATCTTGTCCTTGGGTAGGATCTTTTTAGAAATTGTGGGGCAAATAGGATAAGATAGTTTAAGATAAGTAGGTTAAATGGGGAGACCAGGAATATATCCCTGAATGAACTAATGCACATACTCCATTAGTCCAGAGGGGAGGGAAATGCAGCATTTGGGATAGACACTTGCTTCCCCATAACTTGCCAGCATGGAGATTCCAAGGTGGTAAATGGTTATTCATTATCCACTCTACTATTTATTAAATCGGTAAGCTAGATAAGTGCAGGAGGTGGCCTGCTTTTCTAAACGGAAAGGTCCTTCTCCAGGAGCTGCCCTGGCTATGAAGAGGAAATCGCTGAGAGCCACATATTACCTCCTTTGGAGAGTTACTTTTTAAAACCCTTGGGAAAAGGCCAGGTGAGCAGACCCAGTGTCCTGGGTGGAATATCACCTTTAAGGAGAAGCTGCCAAAGACAGACACAGAGCCAGCACCTGGCAGTGTGCCTGAACGAGGGATGGAGAGCAAGAACAAATTCTTCCTCTGCACGCCAAAAAAAAAAAAGGAAGACAACCAGCCCGGGAAAAAACACCTCTGACTACTCAGAGCTGCTCAGACCTGGGGCCCGGGTGTGGAGGAGAAAGCAAGAGTCTTTCCTGTTGCCTTCCTCCAGAAACAGGAGAACAAGGTGTAGGTGGACAGCAGGGTGGAGGCTTGTCCCTTGGCCACGGATTGGGGTTAGCAGTTTGCTCCGGCAGGTTTACACCAATAGCAAATAGGTGCCGCTCCCAGGAGGAAGGAGGAGGACCGGGGATTATGACTCAGGTGGTTTTA
Organism: Pandion haliaetus; assembly: GCA_013401275.1. Classification (NCBI taxonomy): domain Eukaryota; kingdom Metazoa; phylum Chordata; class Aves; order Accipitriformes; family Pandionidae; genus Pandion; species Pandion haliaetus. Next base: position 80,417 of record VYZV01012067.1, on the reverse strand, counting down.
GGATGGTACAGCCTCCAGGGATGCTTCCTCAGCTGGGGGAGGCCGTGCCCTGCGCTCTGGCCCCGGGGCCCCGCTCAGTCCCTAGGCCCCACGGAGGCAATTGGTGCAGCACCGTGCCTTGCTTACCGGCTGCAGGCTTTCGCCTCGCCTCTGGGCCTGCGGCAATGACTCGGACCCCGCTGCTGCGAGGGACGGAGCCCATGATGCTCCACGTCACCCACCTTGTACCCACCTGATGCTGCAGTCCTCGGCCGGGATGTGGCCTGTCGTCCCGCCGTGCACCGCTGCCTGGCTCAGCGGGTGCTGTGTTTTGGTGACTCTTCCTAAGCCGCACTTCAGAATAAAGCAAGGTCCAAAAATGACTCGGAAAGGTTTTGCAAAATCTGTTATGAGCTGGTTGTTGAGTGTTTTTCAAGTATACGTGGTTAGTACATAGAGCAGATAGTGTCTGCAGTGTTAAAAACATTGGGTATAGAATCATCAGGGAGACCCGGTGGGAATTAGTTGTCAAAAAAAGCGGATTTTATCCAAAATGGAAGGCCAGGGAAACTCTGCTCCCAGCATAGAGACCTTCTTATATAGGCAAAAGGAAGAATCCCTTTTCTGAAAGCCATCCAAGCCTAAATACCCAAGAAGGGGGGAGAGGTGGAAAAGAAAATATAGTCTGCCTTTCACAGGCAGGTGGGTCCCAGTGGCCCAGAAAGACCTGAAACGTTGCCTGTGGCCACACAAGCAGCCTGCGGCGAAGCCAGCAGCAGTGTCTGCTGCCAGAGCAGAGGGTGGGCACCAGGCCAGGGTCAGCCTGGGGCACCTCGAATTGGCACTGCCTCCCTTTCACCACCGGAAGATTGTACAGATCAACTAATTGATATTGAAAGGAGCTGCAGAGGTGCTCAGATAGGAATTATTTATGACTAAGTACAATAGATAGATAGTGTTGGCTTTGCAGCAATACATAGTCCGATGCCAGGACTTGGCTGTAATCATGCCATGCAGTTAGCCAAGCCCTTGCTGTGTTTTCTTCTAGTAATTGTGATCGGGTGACCTTGTCCTTATGTGGGTAGGTAGCATTTGGCCTTTTTTTTCATTGCATTCATAGCTGTGCAACAGGTATAGCACATGGCCCGTTGTTATCAGCCTTTTTACAGTGCTGTTATCAAGGGAAAACAGAAGCGTGCTGCAAGACCAAAGTATTTTGCAGGCTTCTGAGGAATGAAGTCCTTGATTCCTCTGCTCTTACCCACGTCAAATTGTACCTTGCTCTTCAGACAATCTTCTGGCTTTCAACAGGACAAGAAGATAATCTGAATAAGAGTGCTACTATTGGGTCTTAATGAATTTAAAACATGTCCTTCAACAGCTACTTAACTTTTCAAATGCATGTGATCTTTCACACAAAAGGGCAAGGTGCAGACAAAAAACACAATAAAAATGAAATGTGGGGGTTATTCTCTACTAGTCCTTCTAGTCAGTATTGCAGTGCTCTGCAAAGCTGCATACACCTGCAAGGGACCTGCGCGTACCACCCTGGGCAGTGGTCTTCACTGCACACTGTTGTTAACAAGTGCTTTGAATATAGCCTCAAACGTAGGGTGGCACAGCAGGAGAAATTCTTTGAGTTTTGATCTGTGAGTACTAACCTGTTGAAGCAAGAAATACAGGAGGATTAATCGGTATAAGCAGCTTGCTTTGTACCGTTGAACCATACCACAGTTATCTTGTTGTTGTTATTTTTCTGAGTCCTTCCATGGGTGACAGTGAAACTCCTCAAACTGATTACTATGGTATGATAAAGCCTTGGATTTATCTTCAATTATTTCTTTAACTCAGAGCATTCTGTTCTAGTTTTCTTCCTTTGTCTGATTTGTTCAATGAAAACTTTTTAGACAATGCTGATTGATACCTTGGCACGTAGGTTTGCCCTGTTCCCTGAAGCTCTGTTTTCTGCAGTGTCACCCCAAAACAGGTCCCATGCTCAGCCCCTGTTTCCACCCCTTTTAAATATGGTCATTGTTAGAATAAAAGAATAAAAGCGGTTTCAGGAGCAGGCATCATAATCTCATAGGATAATTCAGGTTGGAAGTGATTTCAGGAGGTCATCTAATCCAACCTCCTGCTCAAAGTAGGGTGAGCTGTGGGGTCAGACACATTTGCTAGATGCTTAGGTTTCCCTGTCCCCGAACCATTAGATGAATGCCCTAATCACAAAGCTAGAGTCAGGCTTTCTCCCTCCTGCTTTCTCTGCTGTGGTGCCTGGTTGGACAATGACTCAGCCTCAGTCGGCAGCTTGGTGTTCCCAGGTGAGATACCTGTGGTGTTCATCTCTCATGGTCTGAGCACAGCATAAAAGCCCTCCTTCACAACTCCTGCTCTGTGCAGCCGGTGTTCAGGAGGAGTACACTACACCATCACTACCCATCTGACTTCTGAGGAGTCTCCAAAATGAACTCAGCTTGAGTTCAGGTGCTCTGCACAGATCAGCACTTTTACAGCAGTCGAGAAGGGACAGACCTCCAGACTGGACATGGGCATCCAGAGGGCTGTCAGGCCAAGCACAGCCTGAAAGGGCCACGAATTTAGCTGTACATGGAGTTATCCAGTCCAGCAGCCAGGCAGACAGGATTGCTGGCTGCAAGGCAAGTGTGTTTCATAACCCAAGTCCCAATTTTGGGGACATCTCATAAGGTTGGATGCCATTCGGTGTGCATAAATGCACAGCAGATTCAAACTCCTCTCTGGGTAGGTAGTGAGGCTTCTTTGTGTAGTTTACACATGCCCACATTAACATTTGTATTAACATTATTGTAAGTGTAGAATTAGATGAACAGCTCCATTATTTTCTCTATTATAAGCATCATGTTTCTTAAACATTTCCTACGTGGAAGTCACAGTATTTAGAAGAAACTTGTGATAGTTTTTACCAGGAGAACTAAAGCGTGATGAAGGCGCAGGAGGGAAAATCATACCAGAAGCACCCAGGGAAAGCCACTGCACCATGTTGGCCTGGGCTGTGAGTGAAATCACTGGCAGTAATGCTGCCACCCTCCACTGTGAAAGAAAAAAGGCAATTAGGGAAACACTGGTGATGTTAGGATTATTTTCACAAGGGAGGAGATGAATTCAAGGACATTTTCATGGTCAAAGATGATCACGCTTCATGATGATTCATGATCAGCAGTTGATTTGCAGTGTCCTTGGTGGACACAGAGAGGATTGCTGGCTGGCTGAATTTCTCATCATGGCTCTGACTGCTGTGGACCTGCAACAAAAGCATGTTAGCACTGCTCTGCTTCCACCTTATGTCCCCCCGGCACATCCCAGAGCAGAGCTGTGGCCAGACATAACACTGCAGTGGGAAGATCAGGTTCCTCAGCTGAAGTACAGTATACAGCTTGGGTATTTAGGAAAGCAGGGCTGCAGAATACATTCAGTACACATTTCTTTCAGTGATTTATCTACTATGCCATCATGCACGGGCAGGCAAAAATTGCTCTGCCACAAACCAAGTATTAAATCTTGTCTACACACAGAGCTGTGCTAGCCTGACAGCAAGGGTAATGCTGGAAGCATGCCGTCATCATTATTTCAGAAAGAAAAAAGAGGGGGCACAGCATGAGGGTGGGAATCAGGAGCTAGGCTCTGTTTTGCTCTCTGTCATTGAACGGGTGGAAAACTGGCGCAAATGACCAGGCTCTAATTCACCCTCCAGACTTCAGGTATCTGAGTGAGGCCCCAGCGAGGCACCAGGGGTCTCTTGAGTAGAAGTACTCTGTGGGAGTCACAGAAAATACATGTCCCTTCCAAAAAACGATTCAGATCTCCTTGCACATACCTTTCTCGCTCTCTGCCTTCGCTGACAGTAGAAGGATCTTAGACGCCTAAAGCTAGAAGGAACAGCTTGGCCTTTGTCTTTTTTCCCCTGCTATAAAGGGAGGATAATGATGCTGACCTTTTTAAAAAGCTTCTGACATCCACAGATGAAAAAAATAAACTTGTAAGAGACTATTATTATTGTTATATATCTTTGGACAGAGGGAGCAATGACGTTTCTATGACATTTTATAATCCACATGAAATGCTGCCATAATAAAGATAATGACATGTATGATCAACAGAGTATGCTTAGTTGTGGTATTTGGCAGTGATAATTTGGCTTACTTCTTTTCCTCTATATTTTCTACAGAAAAAAAAAGAAAAAAGATTAGCAGACACCTCCTGCAAATCCTGCTGAACTCAAAACTCTGCTGAATTCAATGTATACAGAACTTTTCCAGATTGTAGAGAAAATACACAGGTTAAGCTATTTTGGAAACAGATGTCTGAAAATGGAATTGCTGATCTCTATGGATGGCACCATTATTATACTCATAAGAAAGCTGACCTCCTGCAGGAGCTGGGCATAAGAACCATGCTCAGCAGTACGGGATGCTCACACTTGACTCCAGATGTGATATTTTGCCATCTGCCTTTTAGTGGAGTGGGGACTGCAAAGGTTTCCCAGAATCGATTAGGCTGGGCTCAGCTTTGTGTTGTGTCTCCTTCCCATGCACACACAGGTCTTACACCAAGCACATACTGATAGAAGGGGCATAAGGACATAAGAAAGGACCTGAAACATCAGAGTAGTGGTCCACCCAGGCAGCAGTCAGTGCCTGAGGACAGCAGCAGGAGATGCTATTTAGGGAGAGCATAGGAGCCTGGTCACCTTCTGTGGTCCACCGCCACATTCAGGCCTGCAACCCCGTCCAGTTATTTTAGTATCCATCTGTGGACCTGTCACCATGAGTTCGTCAAAACCCTTCTGACCCCATGGACACTGCCTGCCTCTCCAGCTCTCTGTGGCAACACGAGAAGTGAGTCCACGTCCGTTATTGGTCTATGGCTAATTATGGTTCCATTTTTCATTCCTCCCTCCTTCAATCCCTCCTTTTGCAGAGCAAGTTTAGCTAGGCTGACTTAGGTTATAAAGTGAACTGCGATGTAAGCAGATCTTGAGACACTTACATTGCAACTGACTCCACTAATGAAACTGGATGTGGTACATGGCCACTGATTTTGTGGTTGGAGAGAAGGCACTACAAAATATGGATGTTACGAAAGCGAATAAAAGTCTCTTTCCTTCTCCAAGACTATTTGGCAGAAACTTCTTAGGAAATAGAAGACAGAGGGAACTAAATGTGAGGTTTAATATACATGTAACAGTCTCAATAATACTCAGTGATCTTTGGTATATCACTGCCAGAAGGTATCAGAAAGACTTTTGAGGTTACATTTTGCAAGAAAAACTCTCATGAAAATCGGTGCCTTCAAATCTAAGATCAAAACTTTGATTTATACTCTGGCCTAATCACCGAGTCCTAGCCTAAACCTAATCTAGGTTTGGATTTAGGTACATGGCCCACCTCCAGCCATAGCACGACTTTGAAAGAGGCAGCCACCACTCCATGGAATGAAACTTTCTGAATGTTTACCAAACAAGAGGTTTACCACCAGACTTTCTGAAAACATTACTACAATGGCCACTATCAACCTCTCCACTCATGGAACTGGAGAGAAACAAAAATGAGGGTGGGGGGAACACAGAGGAATTAACAGTTCCTCTGCAGAAGCATCAGCAACATCTGCACTGGAGAATAAATTGGGCCGTCATTAGTTCTTTGGTCCTGAGGCCAACCAAGGGCAAAACAACTCAAGTCTCTGAAACAGGGAGCCTGCTTTAAGGGATGTGCTGTTAGCTGTCCCTGGCCCATACCATCCCCCGTGCTGGCCGTGGACACTGCCAGGGAGAAGACTTCAGTCTCTACCAAAACCATTCCAGGGACTGTGCCAATTGCATGGGCAATTATATTCTCATCCCCTGCTCCTGTTCAGTTTCCTGGGATAAATGTGGCATCTTTCCTCCTATTTGGAAACATTTCCCTTCTGCCACAAGGGATGGCTTGCGTTGCACGGATGAACTAAGATGGGGCAGAACAAGAGGGCAACTGCAGTTCACAGCTGTGACTCAGGAAAAACACTTGACCCACCATAGCTCACCTCTCAGTGTCTGGCTGCTCGTGGGAGTGTTTGTGGGAAAAGGGGAAACAAAAGGATAATGGCACTTTTGTTTCTTCTTAAAGTCTTCTTCCTGCTGGGCTTGCAACTCAGCTGGTAAAAATGTGCTTGCAGTCTGTCATCCCCAAAGCTGCAGGAATCCCAGGCACAAGTGTGAGTTATCATGAGACAGCAGCTGCTGGAGGGAGGTTTGGGTTTGCAGGTGCTGCCCCACAACACAGCGTTTCTGACTGCAAAGCTGCTCTGGGAAACACTGTCCTCCTGCTCCAGGACATGGTGGCTCCATTGCACTCCAGCACTGCCACTTGTTGCCTTTTCAGCTGTCTATAGGGTGGTCCATAGGGACTATGAAAGAAGCCAACACTAAAGTCAGTGGCTACACAGGCAAGCAGCCTCCTGAGTCCCCTCATGATTTTCACTTACATTTGGAGCTGCTCTTCTGAGAGAAAGTGAAGATTTGCTGTAGATTAGTACATGAACTGCAAGGTGGGCAGGGAGCTTACTGCATGGAAGATGGTACGAGGAAGAGAGAAGTATGAGGATGGAAAGACATTATTAGCAACAGTCCTCAAGGATTATTCCTGGGACTCCTTGTTCTTCAGTCTTCTCATTCTTTGCCTGCTTGCCCCTACTGTTACCGAAATCCAGAATAAAACCCAACACCAATGTAATGTTAAGAAGCAGGCACTTCTTTATTGCAGCGCTGGGGACATGGGGGACCGCTTCTCCAAAGGCATGTCCAACTTAGTATCAAAATCCATCATTTTTTATACACTTTCTGTCAAGTCATTGTTACATAAGCTCTTTATATAAAAATGCATACTATGCTCGCTCTTAAATGTAGCCTTTATAATGATTGGTCCTTTGATTAAATAACCTTATCAATATTCTTATTTAAAAACAATCATTGGTCAATTTCACTTAGCTCTCCTGATTGGAGTCCTTGATATTCAAATCGAGATGGGAAGGGTAAGGGGGTTTCCAAGCAGCATAACTGGTGTCCATGATGGTTTCCTTAGTTTCTTAAAACAAAACATAGAACACACAGAAACTTCCTGGTCAGGTTTCTGTGGTTAGCTACTTTAAACTTAACAATGTTGAGGTTCCTATGGTCACACATAATACAGCTCCTAAAGTTTCTATGGCTACATTTCAAACTTAACAATCCTATACATTATGCTTCACAATTCTACTTCTTAATCAAACCTAACTCTTCTATGTGATCAAATTTTGATTTCTTTATCAGAGTACTTACAACACCACCAAAGCTGGGTGTCCCTGTCAGCCTTGTCCATTGGGGACAACCATCCTGAGTTGTGCCATAGAACAGTGCCTGAGCCATGCCCTGCCTTCTTAGTTACTAATGTGCCAGAGCTAGGAGAACTGTGAGCTCGTGATGGCTGTGAAAAATGAAACTATGGCCCAGGGATGATTCAGGCTAATTATTCCCTGAGAAGGCAGTAAAATAAAGGCACAAAACTTTGCAGAATAATGCTGAACTGCACTCACACGCCAATATTCCTTCAAACTCAATTATCCTTTGCCAATGTGCCCACAAAAAAAATTTACCATAGTTATGTTCTTGTTGCGTTAAAGTCACCCACAGTCTGTCATTCTGACCAGTTCTGCTTCATTATCTCCTCCTATTCCTCTCTTTCATCTCTTGCCTGACTGGGCAAAAAAAAGTGTGTTTTGAGGAAAAAAACCCAGGACTTTCTCCTCTGTTTCTGTTTAGTATAGTCAAATGAGTTCATGATCCATGACTACACCTCCAGGACCCTGGACTCAGAGCAGTCACAGTGCACAGTGCTAACAGGAATATCAGCGGTAGGGGAGAAACAGAGTTGCACATCCAGGGGAAGCGGGTGGCAGCAAGTAACTGAACTGGGGTTTGTCTGCAATGTGGTTATATGCCAGGAGGCAGAGGGAATCATTAATGTCCTCTGTGCCCCATATCTCAGGTCTTCACTACATCTGAAAGTTTCTCTCCAAGACTTTAAGTGGCCCCCTGCTCAGTGCTGGTGAGACTGTGGAGCACCATCTACAGTTACCATTCACAGTTACACCATTTACTGGCCTAATTCATATGAGCTCAGAGATGTAGAGGCTCATAAGCAGAAGTGAAGTTTGCTTCCTTCAAGAAAGGAATGAAAATTAACCACAAAGCACCTCAAAATCAACATCCTTTCCATTGACCAGATTTTCTACAAAAAAGCTTCTTTGAAACATGAAAGGATAGAAAATTTCTGCCATAGGCGATAAATATGGTCAGAAACTCATCAAGCTATTACCAAAGTGATTGTAGACCTTCTTGCATGGGGGTGGTGGGATAATCCCATTCCCTGCTGCTGATCTGTATATTTATTGCTACACTTATTGTCCCTTTTACCAGCCATTCCGGCACAATCTTTAGGACCTTCACTATAAATATCCAGGTGGAGGTTTCATTCAAATAGGAGATTTTCTCCAGCTCTGCACCGAGTTCAAACATCACGTTGTCCCTGCTGTGCTATGCCCCATGTCTCTTGCTTCCTGCCACAAACACCCTATCCCCACTCCTTGCTGCAAGCAAAGCCAGTCCCAGCAGCATCGTCATTGCCTTTTGCCTTTCCCTCTTCAGGCTGTCGGCAGGATCCCTCCTGCCCAAATATTTGGACAACCAGCTATGAAGCCATAGTGTTGGTGCAGAAGAGCACTTCAGCACGTGTTCGACTTTAATCTTGAGTTCAAGTCCTGTAAGCTACATTGCTTTAGCACACTTCTGAATGCTGGTTTGAACTGGGGCCTCTGGGTCTGAGCCTCAGGGGTACTGGAGACAGTCACCTTCCTGATGACTGCATCGAGCTTTGAAACCTTCCTTCCTACCTGGTCCCCTGAAAGAAAGAATCAAATTAATAAGAGCTGATCATTCAGAGGAGCCACAGTAAGCACACACCGGTGGGGCTACCTGACGTGGATCGCTGGATGAACATCAACACTACCTTCTTTCCAGCTGCTGTCTTAGACCTTTGCTTTACAGGAGATCTAAAATTCCCCTTGGTCTTGCAGCCAGAAGTGCAGGGGAGGTCCTGTGCCTGTGCAAGCCCCTTCACACGTCCAGGGGATCTCCCTGGAGCATGACTGTATACACGCATGCAGTCAGGTGCAAAATGCGGGCTGTACATAGCAATCCCTGTGGTGCAGGGACATTGTCATTGTGGAAGTCTGTTTCTTACTCAAAAATCTGCAGGATCAGGGCCCTTCAAGTGCAGGGGAGATTAGGATCTGGTTCTGTGTGGTATCGCTTGGAGGCCTGTGCCCAAATCCAATCGCACCTACCGTTGGGAGCTATGCACTCACCAAAGGGAAATGCTTGTCTTGGAATGAGCTCATGCTGCTGCGCTGCCGTTCTGCACGTGTCAGCAGTTTTGTGGACTCTCGTGTTTGCAGATGTATGAATTATCCCTTGGCAGATGGTTGGTTTCACCCTCCTCTATGCACGCATGTGTTTAAGGTGAATGTAAAAGTGTATTCATTGTTGTAAGCTTTTCATTCATGTTCTTATTCATTTAGGTGGATAAGAAAAGAGGTTTCTATGTTTGCATGTTGTCAGCCCCAACAAATCATTGTGCTGGGCAGAAGCAATGAAAGGGACTAAGTGATCTTCTGAGGTTCCTCCAGCCCTATAATTCTCTGAAAAGACCAGGGGCAAAGCTGATCTCATAGCAGGTTAGATAATCACAGTGTTTCTATTATGTAAACCTCTTATCGTGTAAATCAGACAACTATTGATACTTCTCTTTTCATATTCCTTATAAAGGAAGCACAAATATGATCTATCGTCATACATGGATGGCTGCAGGTAATGGCAAACACAATCAACAAGTTGAAATCCTACCACTTATTCTTAATTCTGCTGCTGTGTATGACTTGAACAAGGATAATTCACTTGTTTTACTTACCACAGGCTATAAACATATTTTTAATATTTATCTATGTGTTTATTAGTGTGTATAGGGTGGGACCACTTCTGGAGCCTGGATTTGCCTCCCACTTTGGCTGCAGCCTGACTTCATGCTACCTGAACATGCACGGGATCCTTGCTCCCCCATTGTGCCCAGCTCTGCTCAGGGCTGTGGCGGAACCAAGGCTTGTCCCATACACGCTGGACACACTACCCCACACTAGGTTGGCATCCCCTGCCTGTGAATGGGCAGGATTCACAGGGGCAGGACAGCCTGGCAGTGGCGTGAAGTAGCAGGGACAAGTGCATGCCTGTAGCCTTACTGCTGGGTCCTGCACGCTGCATGCTAGGTAGCAGCGTAGGGTCCATTTGCTACCAGGGCTGAGCCGTGGTTGTAAAAACCCATGCCATAAGACCCAGCTGGCCCCCGAGGCACCCGCTGGGTGCGTGCGGGGCGCCTGGCTGCACCCCAGCCATGTGCAGGCAGACCGCAGAGCACACACCCAGGAGTGTCTCGCTGAGCCTATTAAACTGTTTAACAAGGGAAAAGAAAAGCCTTTAAAACATGATGCACTAATGACAGATTAATCCACCCAAGAGAACAGTCATAAAGTAAAACGGTGTATAAAATAAAACACATCATTAAGTACAATTGAAGTATTAAGTAATAAGGATCGAAATACAGGATGAAATTTGTTCCTGTGTGCAGGGCCAGCGAGTGTCCCCTCACCCCACGCCAGGACCAGCAAGCAGACCAAGAGGAGATTTTTGCCCTGGTCCTTGGGAGAGAGGACTTCACCCCCCAGGAGTCCCTTGGGCAGCGGTGACCATCCTCTTGTCACTGAGCCGTGACGCAGCACCAGCTCTGCTAAAAATGGTGTTTGCAGCAACATGGGCAGATCTGTGGTGGGGACAAATGGCCATGGTCCATTTTCTGCCAGGGTCCAGTCCATGGTGCCTGTTCACCTGTAACTGAGAAGCTCCTGAACTCATTTGCTCCCCAACCTTTGCTCCCCAACAGTATCACTCAAGCTGTCTCAAACAGCTGACACCTCCCCTGAGCAGCGCTGCACCTCACTGCCCTTACCCATCCATCAGGTAAGGATGTCCCCATGCTTGGTGCCCTGCGAACACCAAGCAAAGAAGATACAGCCAGCACTGGAAGAGCAGCTTTTGGGGTCGCCTCCTTCCCTGACCCTCCAGCTGCACCAGTACAATTGCTTCATGGGGAAAAGACCAAGCAGGTGAAAGACCCTCTCTTTTCTTTTTCTTTTTTGGCCAGGGAAGGAGAGGAGAGCCCAAGGGCTGCTGCTTCTACCACACAAACAACTTGTAGAAGATGCAGCTTGAGAGGACAGGAAGGAAGGAGACCTGCAGAAACAGCCCAGTGCAGAATTTATGACTGCAAAAATCTCTGGCTGTTAATAGGTGTTCTCATGTAAATATATATTAATGAGTACATAGTACCTGTAAATAAACCAGCTGATAACACTCATGGGTCTTTGCATTTATAAAAGGATGTAGCTTACAGCTCTGAGAAATGAAGAGGCTCTGGGCCGCTGTAATAGTCACACAGCTGAAGCCACTCCAGGGGATCATCGTGCAGGAAATGTGGTTGTACAGTTGTAGCGAACAAGAAAAGCAGTCTTCTCCTAGACAGACATGCCAATCCTGCGTAAGCACCACTGTTTTGCACAAGCAGCATTATCAGCTGCATTCTTCTAATGTCTTTGGTGCATTTCCCAGTCTCTCAGGAAGTTTGGCATGGCAGAAAAGCAAACCTCACCACTTTATCTTGTTTGTGGCTCAACTCAAGTTCTCCCTTGACTTTCCCTTCCTTGTCTTGCTCAATTAAACAGTGAAAAGAAACCGCGAACATTCAGGACTCCATCACTAGATCTCGGTCACTGAACACTTAACTAATAATTTCCTCCCCACTACTGGAACGGCTCCTTTTCTCATTGAGCCCCCCCAACAAGTCAGTACCAAGTCAGGCTACTGGGTGGCAGAATCTGCCCCTTGGATTTTTTGTTACTGGTGATGATGCATTTGGCAGTGAGAACCCAGCTGAGTCTCGGGAAGCTAAGCCAGGTGTGCTGGAAAGGTGTTAGCAGATGACACCATTTGTAAATGTAAACCCAAGCAAACAGACTGGTGAAGTCACTGAGACCTCTTGAGAGTGAACACTCCTGAAACCCTACAGCGCTATTTTTAGAGCTGTATCCTAGATAAGAGCTCCGTGTGTTTGACTGGTTCTTGCTACAGACATGTATTTACCCTTCCCTAAGACAATTCTATTTCACCTTTTTTTTCTGACAGTCTTCAGGCGAGTAGGCAAAAGATCAAAAAGGCTACGCCTTGCAAAATAAAATAAATCTGACTCTTTTTTCTTTTGATCCTAAAAGATGTCTATCCTGGGTTCTAGGTGCCCNGGGGGGGGGGATTTTCAGAAGCACTCTGTATTGCCAGTCAAATTGCAACCAATGACATCTACTTGTGTCTTTTTGCTTTCTGCTTGTGATTCCTTATGTCTTCTCTGATTTCAGAAACAAACAGACAGTGACCCAGCTCCTTCTCAACATCCTTCCTGTATATCTTTCCCTTCTGCAGCATTTCTGCTGGAGGAATTCAGTGCCTTTCAGTGGACACCGGTGAAACGAGCCCATGTCTGGGCTATCCTGGTGCTGCTCTTGAGAGGCTGGTGATTTCCCATGGCCATCTGATAAAACTGCCTGCCAAGAAGGAGGCCCTTACTGATGGGCTTGGCATGCTTGCCGGGGATCTCAGAGTCATTGCCAGCCCTCTGCCCACATGCTGCTGGCAGCGCCGTGCCGTGCTCCAGTCTGGGCCTGCTCGGCTGACACTCAGCTGGTCAACACACAGCTCCTTGCAAACAAACCCCTGCCCGTGTGCATCTGCATGATCAGTGCTCTGGGCAAGACAGCAGCCAAGGGGCAGAGGCTCCTCTGGCCTCCCCTGTCCTGCAGTCTCTGACACTTCCCACCCCATCATCTCCTGGCTTTGCAGTGATAACCCATGGGAACCAAAAATGGGCTCACAGTAGGACTTTTCAGAATGGTCCCAATGGGGAGAGTAGGATGTCCCTGGCAGAGTGAAGTCCTTTGAGCAGACTAGACAGAAGTGCCAAGGTGGCCAGATGTGACTGTAAGGGCAATGGCAGCAGCTTCAGTGACAACTGTTAGACCACAGATAAACTCCTCTGAAAATCTCCAGACCTCAGAAGAATGGTGAAGATAGGGAACACAGTAAATCTTACTTGATAAAAACCAGACATTAGGCAGGGAAACATCATCCCTCCGTCCACCCTTCGGTTTTCATGGTGTCTTATGTGCTGGCTTTACACCACCTCCTTTCCCCAAAATGATGGGCTCTATAGCAGGCTAAAGGGCAGAAAAAGGGGCTTACCAGGTGCGGATGAAGAAAGGGAAGGGTAGTCCCACACACAACCCCCCTCTTTAAAGTGGAAATTTTAATTGATGGACCCTTATTTGATTGATCACCTTGACAGAGGGGAGAAGCAAGGCAGAATGCAAGTTATGAATCAGCTGGCAGGTCTGTGAATGCAGAAAGGGTGGGATATGGTGAGTCACCACCACAACCTATTTCTCAGCTCTTCTGTAATCAATCTTTTTGTCTCTTGCAGGCTTGACAATGACTCATTATTTGACATGCCTTTATAGAACTGCTTTGTGCGTTGCCTGCCAGCCTCCCTGGTGCTGTTCAGTCTATCTGTTGCCTAGTGCCAGCAGAGGTTAAGAAATGCTACACCTGATTGCCGCAGGATGACTTCAAGAAACAGAACAAACCGCTCTGATGATAACGTAGGCAGGGAGCACAGCGGCTCCAAGGCACGAGGGACACGGACTTGAAAAATGCTTGGTGCAGTTCTAATGAATTTCTAAAAATATTCATAAGCATCCTCTCCTTGAGCACGGCAGAGAGGAAGACAAGTGCTGAAGCCCTGTGGCCCAAGAGGCACTGCCTCCCTCTCTGCAATCCCTTGCTGTTCACCTCTGGCCTCTGGGCTTCTTGCAGCACCTGCAGCTGGTGGGTCCTACCAGCTGTGGGTCTTGCCATCCTCCCTGGTTTCTGGCTGGGCTCTGCTCGGGCACTGCCATGCGGGCTGGTGCTTTGAGCAGCGCCTTTTATTGATTCAATGTGTTCTGTGCTGTGCTTCACTGGCTACTTTGACCCACCCTTAAAGAAGTCTGCTTAGCATTGGAAGCAGTGTTAAGCAGGTCTGAGACTGAAAACAGCACTTATTATAACTTTAATTGGCATAACGGCACATTCAGTACAGATTTCTCTGGACTGGAGCTTATCTGAGGCTTTCCATCAGTCAAGGCAAAACTGAACTCTGTGTCCTCGTAGATGAAGTCTCAGGGTTTGGCTGCTCTGGCCATGGCATGGGAAGGCACAGTGATGGTCCAGGCCAAAGAGAGCCACAAGGCTCAGATATCCCTCCCTGCTGGCTCAGCTTCCGAGGACCTTGATACAAGCCAACGGGGACCATGGCTGCTTGTATGCAACTTCCCTGAAGTCTACTGCCCACCTTGCCACCTCCCAAGCTAGCTCTGGGGAAGCCTGGTCTTAAACTCCACTTCCATCCATCCCACAGTGACGATTCCAATGGTTGAGCAAATCTTCATGGTGTTCAGACTGCAATTTGTTTCTCCATTTCCTCCTGCTTTCCTTGGTTTTCATTTTCATCATCTCACTGCAAAGAGTGACAGACCTGCCCAAGAGCTGTTTATCTAACTCTTACCTTTACACCTAGGCTGAGATCAGAAAATGAAAAGTGACATCATCCTGTTCATCAGATCTGCTCTACAAGTGCCATACACAGGCCAAAATAAATGTTTACCTCGCTTTTCCTCTGGGTAATGTGGCAAAGCCAATGAAGCAAAGCCAGCGTAAGCTGAATTACCTTCTGATAATACCTCCTGCAGAATCACTTATTTCTTTGTCACTGGAGACAAAGACAGACCCTTTAGAAATGGGAGGGTACTCTAACAAGTTTGCAGAAATGGCTAAAGGAAAAAATGCTTTCTTTATTGTACTGCAAATTTGCAAATTTAACTTGGTGTTAGGAGTGTCCTTGTCTGCACTGATGATGGCCATCATCGTATTTCACTAATGTACTCTGGATCTTTGCCATTCCTGCTGCAGTCATCCATAAGGATATTAAGTATTTCACACCCGATTTCTCATCCTCTCTGGAGGGTCTTCTCCCTCCAGCCCATCAGGTATCTGACATACCTGGCTGCCATCCTCTTTTTAACCAGTTCTTTTTCACCCTATTATAGTCAATGTTATCCCATTTGGTGCAATAACAAAGACCTTATCAAAGTCCAAGTAGACTAGATCTGTTGCAGTTCCCTAAGGTATCATTTGTCTAGAAAGACAACATATTATTTCTACACTCTTCATCCTCAGATAAATCTCTATGGCATTTTTTCATTTCCATTTACCCATATGACTTTAATTAGTTTTTCAGTCACACTTTTTTCAAAAGCCTATTTAGTTCTGTGGTCAGACTAATGACTCAAGTTTCCCAGATGGCTTTTCGTCCACCCTTCAAAATAAGCACTATGATTGCAACTCTCCAGCCAGAACACACCAAGCTGGATTCGGTAGTCTGACTCCTCGCTGTAACTGCAATTTCACCTAGCAGTTCTTTAAAATCATTTCAACTTACATAGAGACTCTCTTGTTAGACAAGTTGTCTTTGCCTACAGGTTTTATGCTGGTGTCCTAATGAGAATCTCAAGCAAGGAACTCATTTAGTTTTGGAGCCAAACCTTTATTATCTTTCATCTCTACTGCTTTTCACTGCAAAGTGGAACCACTTCCTCTTCCTTGTTCTTTTTTTATTTATAGAGCAAAGAAGTCTGCCATTTATTTCAATCAATTTTACAATGCTGAAATCAGTTGGGTTTTGGCAGTTGTCCAGACACCATTTTCCTTGCTGATCCATGCTTTCTTCCATGCTTTGTAGGCTTACTGCTAACTCCTAACGCCATGTATCTCACCTAGTCTGGCATTATGCTTGACAGGTCTGTGATTTACTCTGGCCACCTGTTAAAACTCGCTGTCAAAAATGAGTCCCAGAACAATTTATGTGGCAAGACAGAATACTTTGCTGTTCTCTGAAAAGATGAGGACAACCAGAGCAGCAATTCTTCTTGGTTAGCAGTGTCCACTTGTATAGACCTTCTTTTTGCCTGCGCACATAAGTCCTAGGTTTTTGTTATCTTTCTGTTGTTCCTTCTATCTGCAGGTCATTTGCTGCCTCCATCATTTCTTTCTCTCTGTTTTGCTGGTGTTAGCTACTTTTCTTCAACTCTTTTCCTCTTTCACTGCTTGGTGTCTTTCTTTTCTTTGCCTTTATTATTCACAGATACATGGACCTGGACAAGAAGGATAGATGAAATACCACCACATGGAAAAATCTATTTGTGTGGAAGATCTGGTTAGAATGAATGACAACTATTGAAGTAGATTTAGAAATGGACCAAGGAAGCAAGACAATGAAGATGAAAATCACATCTTCAGATTCTTGTCCCTATTCTGTCCTTGTCTTCATGGATCCAAAAGATACTTAAGTCTTCTCTTCGACTGACTTTATCAAGCAGCATTACTATCTAAACAGTTTTTGCCTGTTTAAGCATAAGATGCAGACAGCAGGTTCTGTATCTAGCCAACTTCATTGTTTTCTGCCTTTCTAGTGTCACTTCTAAGACTGCCTCTGTAGCTGCCATCCATTTTTCCCAAATGAGATGGCTCTGCCTTTTATTTTTTGTGATTACTTATACTAATAGTTATGATGTTGATATCTTCAATACAAGAAAAGAGTATTAAAGCTCCATTACACTATACAAAAAGCATTTGCGGGGCATTAATGTGTCTTCTATGTAATGGTGGAAACATTCTGGTGTAGAGTGATTCTGAGCAGGAAAGAGACACCACCAGAATTCAGCAGTTCTTCTTGTCCAACAGCAATAACAGAGCAAAGACGTGAGTGGGAAACCCAGAACATTGTGGCAAGTAGTTGACTTTAATTACAGACTGTCAGTAACAGGCCTATGGGAATGCAAGACCGTTACAGATCCACTTATGTCAAAAGTTAGTAAGCATCAGTCCTGCTAACCTCCTACTGACTTCAGTGCACAGAGGATATATCAGTTTATTGAGACAGATACCATCTCACTAAAGCAATGATCACACCTCAACACATTGAGGAAAGATTGCAAAGAAGAAGCTTTGTTTGGGATAAAGGTATTTTTGATGGGGGATGGTGGGCTTGAGACACAAAGCCAAAGGAGTGGTTAAAGGACACACGGGCAACAGGTGAGTGTGAGGAAACAGGATCAGGTGAGATTGTGTGCCAGTGGTGGTCCCATTGACAAGGATTGACAGTTGCCTCAGAATTTGGTTTTGAGTGACAGTTTAAATTCAGCCTTGAAAAGAAACAGAACAAAATGTCAGTGCTGAAGCACCTAGTTTTATATTTTTCTAAACAGAACCTGGTTACGTTGATAAAATGAAGAGCTCGCAGCACCAAGGATGCATGAAGAGATCTTACAAAAGCTGCGGGTGGTCTGTCTACTTCCACTTATCTCTTGTCCTTGGGAATTGTGGGCTGGCTTTGCAAAGGTACTTTAGTGCCAGAAAGTGCAAGTGGACAGTTAATGAGAGTTTCAAAAGCAGCAACTCATCTTCAGTAGGCTGTTAGAAAAGGGTAGCATTCAGCAATCTATTTAGCTAATCAAATAACTAGGAAATGCCTTCAGGACTTCATTTTAGACACTCACAATTGAGAAAAAAAAAATTGACAAAAATCCTTAAGATTTATTTCATTGACAAACAAGGAGGTTTTGCGTCTTGAAATAATATCCCAATAGTATCTGCTGAGAAGCTTCTGTGAGGTCGTCCAAAACAGTAAAACTAAATTAAACATTCTTTCTCAGCTGCCCCTGGATAAAAGTACTCAGGGTACTTTTCTTCTGGAAAGAGACTGTTTTGCTTTGAATGTCACAATCTACCTTAATCCAGATAAATTCCCTCTGCAGTATGACCTTTAGGATGTTCACTTCTAAGTCAGTGGCAAAGATCCTGTTGTTTTTAACAGGGACAAGATTGTGCCATCAGCAGCACTTCCAGCAGAATGGACATGCCTGCAGAGGACAAGGGAAAACAGGGGAAAGGCCAGTGAATAGCTGAGTAATTAATGCAAACTTTGACTGGTGAGTTCTTTGCGGTAAATTCAGGAGGGCATGTGGGTTGGTATACTTCAAGACAACATCCCATCAGTTTCAGCAAATTTAATGATGGACATTAGAACAATGATGCTTCTCAGTGAATAATGAATAATTTACATAAATGGCCTTGGCACTACCGCTGTGCTCAGTGACTAAATGGCAAAGGTAGGTGAGCTCCCTGTTTGATGTCATGGTCAAGGACTAAGAAGTCAGCAGTTCTGTATTGCCTAAATGACACGTGGGTAAACTCCAGCTACCTTGTCTTACCTTAACAGCCGTAGTAGGTGGATGACATCTGAGCTTTTCTAAAGTGTTTCCATGAGGATTTTCCCAGCTGACCTGCAAAGACTCACAGGAAATCTGCAGTAGAGCAGGAGTTGAACTGAACACCCTCTCCACTCTACTTGTCTGCTCCATGGACCCATCTATCCACGTGGATGTATGAACCTACTGCTGTGATTCCCAGAGAGGCTAAACGGCATAGCCTGTGGAGATGCTGTGCATCTAAAAGCAGTTTTAATCTATGCATCTTTCTTCTGTAATCACAAGGCCTGAAGCAACACAATGCCCACAAAAAGTGCTTTATTTGCATCGCTATATGAATACTACCTATGGCAGATATTCAATTCCTGTAATCTGCCAGAAACATCAACACCTTGAAGGCAAGCTCAGATAGGAAATGGTTCATTGACTCACCCTCCTGGCTTGATAATAATAATACTTAGCACTTATTTAATTCTTTACACACATTAAACAATAAATCAATCCTCACTATGTGACTGTAAAAGAGACAGACATCCCAGTTTTACAGATGGAGAAACTGAAGAAGAGGAGTTCAGTGCTTTACCCATTGAAGCTGCTGATGGTTCTACAATTAGCATTCCTGTTTCCCTGATCCCATGTGAACTTGGGGCTTAGAGAAGTCTCAGAAACATTAGTTACTTAGAACTGGTGTTCACACTGGGAGAAAGGCCATTCCACAGTCATGGTTAGCACTGACATTGCATTTATGATCGGTATAAAAAATCTACACTCTTAATAAAGTCACCTGGCATCAAGAATTCACTGACTGTTTTCCACAACAGGGAATCAGGGGCAGAATGGTTAAAAGAATTATGCCATATCCTAGAGAGACTCAATATCTAAACCAGAAGAGCTCAGAGCCTCTTCCTTCCTTCAGGCAACTGAATTCTGAAAGAAACCCCCACCCACTCCAGGCTCTTCTTTGAAAAATACAGTCTTTTGAAGCATTTTGCTTGAGCTTGTTTCACAGCAGTTTATATAAGGGGTGACCTCTGTTAGAGGCTGATGTACCACACACAAGTCTCCTCCAGACGGGAGAGAGCAGAGAGTGTGTGCATGTGTAGTTTGTATGTATACCAAGTTCTTGTGTAGAGTGCCTCCAGCCAGACATCAGCACCACTGTTACAAAGCACCAGAAGGCCCCTCGTTCTGGCTGTGCCATGCCCTGGGGCTCAGCTGTCTCAGCCCACTGTGGCTGGTGCTCGTCTGAGGCTTTCTTGGGCAAAGCAGCCAGCTCAGGGCTCTCTGTTCTGGCTTTGGAGGAGATGCTGCCTATTTCCCATATGTCCTCTGGGATAACCTCACCCAACCAAGGACCCCCACGGCTGCTTGTGGCAATTGTTTTGTACCACCCGAAAAGGCAGCATCCTCCCCACAGAGAAGCGGCAGTCCCACGGACCCCAGCTCTCCTGGAGCTTCTTTTGTCTCGGCTCTCTGCGCAGTGACCCTGCTCTGGGCTTCTGGCAAGCCAGGCACCGTTGTTCCCAGTTTTAGTTGCGCAAAACATCAGTAGATGAGAACTGAAAGAAGGTCCTTCACTGGGAGAAACAGGTTTGGTTTTTTTTACCATGAAGGTAAAACACTCATTGCTACTAATAACAACTCCTCACAAGGGAGAAATAAATGTTCAGAGAGCAGCTTCCTACACTTGTCCCTCTGAGATGAAGCTATCCCTGACTCGAATTCCCAGACCTACACTGGACTCCTCAATATACATCTCTCTAAAACATATCCCCTATTTCCACACAAATGAATTTTTATATTCCCATTAGTTCTCCAGCCCTTTCACCATGGGACAAAGTCTGTTTCAGACAGAGTTTAGCTAATATATGGCATACTTGTGTTTCCTTCCAAAATGACAACTTCCATTTCCTAATTCTTGAGCATTCCCATGTTTATTCTCCATTTGTCTGCCTTCCGATCACCCCTCCTTGTCTTGCTACAGCTGTTTCCTGTGAGTTTGATAGGTTTTCCACCAGCTTGTTGGACTGGGGATAATTGTACTGGGTGGTTTCATGTCAGTCTGTATTTCACAGCAACATGCTTAAACAGCAGATACCACTTAGCAAAAATGGATTTGATATGCAGGATCAGCTGGTTAAGTGCATAACTTCTTTAATCAAAGGACAAAAGTTTCTCGCACTACCTTGTTTCAGGGAATCCATCTTGCATCTAACATGGGACCTATCATTCAACTGATCTGTGTTTTTGACAATGGGAACTTTCCTCAACACTTCCATTTGCTGTTCTTTTAGGGTTAGGATAAAATATCTGAGGCCTTTCCTGTCCTCACATGACTTTCATACATGTTTTTTATAAGTCTTTCACAATGGCTTCAATCTCCATCTTAGTGCCTTTCAATAAAATTTCACCTAGTCTTGAGAACCCCTCCTGAAATTCATAACAGAGCTGCAGAGTTACCAGTGTGAATTGTATTTCCTTGTAGTATCTGGGGTCCCACATGTCAGAAGACTGTCCACGCTGTTGTCTGGATGTGGTGGTGTCTGTCTTCTGCTTAGTAAAATTCAGTTGCTTCACTAGAGGTTAATGTGGAGTGTCCCAGAAGGAGACTTTGTCCATCCCGCTCCTGTCACATTAATTTTAGGGGGATTCAGTTCCTCTGCCCCATTCCCATGTCAGGGCACCACGTGGGCCAGTGGATCCTTAGGGCTGGGACTGCGGAGACTCCCCATGGGGGTCCATCAGGGCAGGACCTGGCAGCCAGGCCTGTCCCACCCCCAGCCAGGAGCAAGGCACTGGGGCAGCCCCAGCCCCACGCATCGGGCACCTCCCTGGGGACGAGGACATTGTGGCGGTGGCTCTGCCAGCCAGATAAGAAGCCATGACCTCAGGTCAGCCACAAGTTCTCAGGTGTCTTCTTCTTGCTCTTTTTAACACCCTATTGCTCATGACCTCTATTTTCATGTGGCATTCAGCATTTTTCACATTAGCGCTCTGTCAGGTGAGAATCACTGATAGTGTCCTCCATCTGATGTAATGAAAAACACAATGCAGTGCTGCAGAAGCAGTTACTGCCAGAAATATGATTGGTTTTTGCCTGCTTTCCTTCCGGCACCCATCGCTTGACTATGTGCGAACAAGTATGGGTTAACTTTTCTCTGCTTCTAGAGATGTGCTTTAGACTTTCTATTTTTCCATCTGGTTTCCTTCCTTCCAGAAATAACTCAGAGCCAAGGAGCGTGCAGAATTTACAATATTTGTGGCCAAATTCAGGCTAAGAGGCAGAGCAGAACCTGCTCATGGGTCCCACTGGTCTCTCATCACAAACTTGAACTTTGCTTTGCCATAATTTTTTCCATGGTTGTACTGGAATGGTTATCATCCAGCCATTGTACCGTGGCTGGTTTCTTCACAGACCTAGTCCATGCTGGGTCCATCCCTTTTTATAAAGAACCTGTTAGTCCAAGAGTGCTGAGACTATGCATCCATGGCACAGGCTAGTCACCTGCAGGAAGGAACTCCAATTTCTCCCAGTCTGACATTCACCGTTTCATTTGTAGACACAATAGGTGCAGCCTAGGAAGGTTTTTACCTTCCCCCACACCAGAGGCAGTCCTATCCCACCGCAGAGTGATGAACTGCCTGCTACCTGGAGACCTCAAGAGGAAGAAATGACCGAATCATGGCTTTAGCCTCCTGGAGAACCTCATAGAGAGCCCTGGGAGGGGTGAGACATGCACCCTCAGAACAGCCTTACAGCTCCTCCAGAGATCTCAGCATGCTCCCTTATCTGCACACAGCCAGGACAGCATCCCACCCCATGGTAGCTCCATGATATGGCTCTCCCAACAGAAATGCACTGCTCCTGCCCAGGGTTGCAGAGGAGGCATGGTGCAGCTGTTCAGTCTTCTACTTTCAGCAGAAGACTGCCCAAGATAACCACAATCTCTCCACGTCCAAAGTTGCCAAAGTGGTAATGAGCAAGTCCTGCACGTGAGGTGGCAAAAAAGAGGGGAAAGAGGGATGGATGAATATCGCAACACAAATAACATGTGAATTCACCATGTTGCATCACACAAGTTTAAAATAAGGTTCTTCTTTCTACCTGTTCTATTATGAGCCATAAAACTCCTTTGTTTTGCTGAGGAGGGAATCTCCATTGCCGTTTCAATATGCTGCAGTGAACTATATTAATGTGTAATTAATTATAGAGATTAATCATCTGGCAGTGTTATCAGATGAACACCATGACATACATGAGCATATGCTAACCCCTGGTTCATGCTTTGGCAGGCTGAGGAAATGACTCTTGTGTGGCTGAGCCAAGCTCTCAGGCTGGGTGGCCTACATCTCTGGGTGACCTTGATTTTTGCGCATGTTGCATCCACTTGGTATCAAACACATGAAGTATTTCAGCAGTCCTAAAAACTATGTCATCTCATACAGCGTTTCTTTCCAAACAAAGCCCCATTATGAAAGAGGTGCTGTTACATTCAGCATTGCTGAGCGCATAGCTCTGTTGCTGCACCTCTCATATACACATATTTGGAAATAGATTTTGGAGTATAAGGCTATCACTTGACTACTGACACAATATGAAGCACAGTGATTTGCTCAGTTGAATGATCTCATACAGCTAGATCAGTCTGAACACTGAACAGGGGACACTAACATCCAGGACCATCCAACGCGTCTGGCTATCTTAGACAAATCTGCTAGTTTTTCTGGCTTCATTGTCTTTCCTTCAGACAGAAATGTTACTCTTCTTTGCTGGATCTGAGTTGTACATGGGCAAGGCAGCAGCCATTTTGGGCCAAGATCAGCAAAGGGGACATGCCATTTGTGCACTGGTGTCCTAAGGAGTTGTCTTAACTGCAACCTTGTTTCACTGAGTTCATAAGATTAGTGGGATCAAATTGTCCAAAATGCCGAAAGAGACTTCTTTTGCCTTCACGTGAAGAACACACCTGCATTCCTAAGAATGCCCATGTGTGCCAGATCAAGGATCCATCTATCTCAGGATCTTTTCCCTTCCTGGCAAAAAAGACATGCCAGGGAAGAGTATAAAAGGACAGGCTTATAATACTGCTGCTCCAGGATGTTCTTCCAGCCTTCATGGATATCCTGGAGCAGAGGTTGCGGTTTTGTGTTTAATAACTATCAATGGATATTTCTTCTATGAATTTGAGCTCGTGTAAACATTGAGCACCTACCATCCCTGGCGGCATTGGGTCCCACACCTTCACCTCCTCCCTGGGAGCACAACCGCCTCCTTTCCTTTGCACTGACCTTGCCATCTGGGAGTTTCATTTGGCATCCCCCAGTTCTATTACTGGAAGACACAGTGATCCCCTAGGTGCTTTCTTCCTGCTGCTCATGATTTTGTGGACTTGTACCGTATCCTCCTTCTCTTCCCAGTCTATTCCACCCCCTGGACAGGAGCCATTCCTTACCTTTGATCAGCCCTGTGGTCCTTTCTGTACTTTTCCAGTACCACTATCCACATGGGAACATTGGAAAAAACCTAACAGATGAAAAATCAAGCCCAGCTATGGACAGCCGCCCAGAGCTAGATGAGCAAACAGACCGGGCATGCTCCTCACACTGAGGGACAATCACACGCTTCGCTCCTGACCCTCTCCCCTGCTTATCCAGGCTCGTATTTCACTCTTCAGCAGAGCACTGCCATGGCCTCTTCCACCCTGTGTCCTCACCCATGAGATGCACGTCATCAGCTTGGTCCATGTCCTGCTCGGCAGCCATGTCAGGCATGCTGTCACCGCGGGACGACCAGACGCTGATGCTCAGTGCCACAGATGCAGGGGGGTGCCCTACCTCATTCTCCAGCCAGCTTCACAAGGACGAGTACCTCCGCACTGTGGAGCTCACTCTGTCGGGACTGGCACCAATAAGGACAACTTCCCTGGGGCAGCTGCAGTGGCTCCGGCTCCTGAACAGGCTCCCACCAGCACCAGGGACCAGCCCCAGGAGGTCCCAGGCAGTTTCTCCACAGGCACTGGCCTGAGATTTAGTGAAAAATCATCAAATCCCAGATAATTTGAATGAGGTGATTTGGACAGTGCAGTGATAAAGTTTTCAGAGGGAAGAACCGAGGTTGGTCAACCTAAAGGTGCTGATGAAGAAAAGCCAAAGAACTCCACAGTCTTGGGAGACTGGACAATAGCTCGGCCAGCAAAATTTAGTGTCAGCTGATGGAAAGTGGCACACATACAAATGTCAGCTCTAACTACACACATGCAGCAAGAGGCTCTGGATTACCACAAAGAAAACATAACTTGGGGTCATTGTTGATAGCTCTCTGAAAACGTTAACTCGGTGTTTGATATGCATGCAGTTATAGTCACTTGTGGTGAAATATTGTGTAGGACCAGGAAGCTGTCCCAGGAAGATGAACACAAGTATGGAACAGCTTCCCCATGAGGAAGGGGTAAATGGTACTGGAAAACAGAGCGAGATTTCTAAAAGGATGATTCTGCGGAGGAGATGGATTAAGAGCAAGTATTGCGCAAGTATTCTCATAAGGTGAGAACTAAGGGCCACCTGGAGAAATCATTGTGCAGCAGGTTCAGACCAAACAAAAGCACGTTATTACCCCTTGACTAATTGCATTGTGGAATGCATTACCACCGGCTTCTGCAGAGCCCAAAGCGGGGTTCAACACAGGGTTTTAAAATTTGCAGTTCCTTAGTGGCTGAGAGACAAATTCATGGGGGACGGATCCACCCATCATATTGGGTCAATTGTCTCAAGCTCCCCAACAGTGAATCCCTAAAGCACTGACTCCTTGTAACTGAGATGTCCCATGTATGTGTTCTGGACCCTAAACTCTTCACCTGAGTATTCATTGTGGCTAGGTGGCGCTCAGCTCTGACAGCCAAAGGGTGTTCTTACACTCCTATGAGGCACTTTAGCAGCATTTTAACAAACGCTTTACTAGCTCTAGTAAAAAGCACTTGCAGAGAAAATTTCCTCTAGAGCTTTGCTCCTTCTTGTCTCGCACCAGGGATCTTCAGGCAAACTGCTCCATACTCAGCTCAGCCTCTCCATTACAACTTTGTTTGCATAACAAAAAAAACACAAACAAATAAATGCACACAGCTTTTCTCTAAAGCCAGCACGAGTCAGATGTGCCAGCACTGGTTTCTGTGTTGTCTTTTCATGAATGCACACAAACAAATGAATGATTGCATATACACAGACACGTTTGTGGCCAGGTAAGCCGCACTCATAACCAGACAGCTGAGAGGAAGACAGGGTAGGGTGGAGCAGAAGCCTACAGGCCGCAGGGAGACAGCAGGAGCCATGAGCTCCCATCTCGAGAACTGCTGGGGGGAGCAGCCACAGAGGTTTTAACACAGTCTGTCTCTCTTTTGGAGAACAGAGAAGACGTGAATGAGGAGCCACATGCCAAAACACTGCAACAGTCTGTGTGCTCCCCTGTAACCCCAGCCCTCTGGCGCTGCCCTTCCACACCACCCTCTCAAGCCGCCTTCCCACCGCTGTCCCACACCTTCACTTTGGGAAAGCCAGAGCCTGGGAAACTGAGAGCCGATGGGTTACAGAAAGGAGGCTACGAGAGGGTTTAGGCACCTGGAAGCTCTGCCATTTTTAAGCACTGAGGGAATCTACTGATGGTCTCCTGGCTGGCTTTTGAGTAGAGGCATGGGTTCATCCTGGTTTACAAACCACACAGTCACACTGGGCAATGAGAAAAACTTCATGATTTGCACAGAAGAGAAGCAGCTTTGGTGACACCTCAGTTGAGCATGCTGCAGGCAGAGGGCTTATACTGGATTTCTTTGTCCCCTGTGTCCATACTAATAACTTGTCGGAATCATTAACATAATCCCTGGCATGATTTTGACCCAGGCCAGCTAGTACTTTCCCACGCACTACTTGGGCACAGGCTGAGAGTTTGCATGAGGGAAGAGATCATTCCCAACAGGTAGTTAGGATGTGGCCACTGTGGTTTGGAAGCTGAGAGCTTAGCAGGGAGGCTGCGGTACAGCCATGCTAGCCAGCTCCAGTGGTAGAGGCC
The DNA here is from genome assembly GCA_013401275.1 of Pandion haliaetus. NCBI lineage: Eukaryota > Metazoa > Chordata > Aves > Accipitriformes > Pandionidae > Pandion > Pandion haliaetus. The sequence continues at coordinate 53,815 of VYZV01012067.1, read as the reverse complement.
AGACCTCGGCCCAAAGAAATTATTCTTTGAATAGATTTAGCCCAGGAGCTCCAGCCTCCCTTGGCCCTTGAGCTAATTCATCATGTGTCATTCCATTTTTGCCTGTCATCCATCACGCAAGGGCCAACACTGCCAGCCACGTCTGTTGAGATGTGTTTGCTTATTGCTGTGCTGTACCAACTGATGTGTGTCATGAAAAGCCTTGACCTTCCTTATTTAGCTTTTCTAAATGCTTCATTTACACTTGTGTGTGCTGTTTTTTCCTGCTCAGTGTTAAAGTTCCTCATTTCCACATTGAGCCTCTGTGCTAAGATTTCCTGCCTTTTTGCTGAGTAGTTTTGACCTTTGTTCAATAAATCAATAATCTTCCCAGAACTTANCCCCCCACTGCCTCTGCCTTTTGTTCCAGCACCTACTTTTCCATAGCACTTCAGCAACAGCTTGCCTGGAATTTTGATGGAATATATTATTACTGCGTTGCTCTCAAATACAGATTAAACAGAGCGCCCCTTTACAAGGTGCTTCTGCTCTGTCCCTAACCCAGCGTTTAACATGGCAAAGCCCACTTGTGTTGCAGTCAGCTCACCTCTTTCTTCCCCCAGGCACACTTGCAAGACCAGGGCTGGGACCAGGTAAACAGTGTGCTCCTATGTCCAGCTCCAAGGGTGGCATGCCAGTTATCAGCTCTTTTTTTAAGTCATGTGGGGAGAGCCTGCAGAGCTTTGCAGGAGCGAGCCACCTCCTGGAGGCTGTTTCCAGGGATGGACAGTGGCTCCTCCAGTCTTCCCTAGTCTTCTTCAAAAAATTGTGTACTCACAGCAGCCCACAAAACGAGCTGGTAAAAAAGCTTAGGAAGGTTCATGGGCTTCAGCATGTTTCATCAGTCCCTCACCGAAACAATTTCCATAGGTCAGTCTTTTCTGACTGTGCACTCAACACCAAGAACAGACTTCTCAACTGAAAAGGAAAACATAAAATTACAAACATTTCTTGGGGTTATTTCTTTTCCTCCAGAACAACAAATCTTTCTCCCCATACCAAGTCCAAAAGGTTGTATTTTTTTCAGAGCTCACCCATGGTATTCTCTTCCTTTAGTAGACTGCTTTCCACTTTGACTTGAAAGGGGAAATAGGCCCTCAGCCAAAGGTTAGATCTAAATTCAGATCTACAGAATGGTGCTGTTTCCATCTTTGTTTGTATTTGGGCCTGTCTGGCTTCCTAGGGTGAAACTCTGCTTCCAGATCTGCACAGCAAATACCAGCTTTGCTATTGTGTTCTCTGCTCTCCCTTTGGCAAACAACTTGCCGGAGATCAGCACACCTAGGGAGATGAGTCCAAACTGCCATGGGAAACTGGCTATTTTTCTAAAATACATGATACAGATCAACCACAGGTTACTGCCTAGATTACTAGTTTGTGGTACTCATGAGATCAGACTAGGTGATCATAAAGGTGCCTTCTGGCTTTCAAATCTATCAGCCTAAATAATGCATTAATGAAGTAACATGGAACAAAGCCACATTTGTTCATGTGTAAGGCATGTTAATGATGTTCCTTTCAAAGGCGGGTAGATGGAGCAGTGGATTGATGCACTGAATTTCACCTCTAGGGACTCTGACTTTGGTTAGGAGACAAATGAGTTTGATAGCATCAAGTAAATACTCAATGGATATTCGTCTCCATCCCCAAAACCACCATGCAATTTGGCAGGAGCAGCAGTCTGTGCTCACGAGACGTCTAGAGGTGCTCAGGGCATTGGCAGTCCTCTGGGAGGAAGCATCTGACTGTGCTGTGCCTGGCGTTACCCAGCGCTCTCACCCTCTCGCTTCCCCAAGCACCAGCAACACACTACTCCCCAGAATCACGGCAAAGAAAACAAGAAGTTAAAGCTGAAAGAAGGGGGAAAAGATATTTATTTGGGTTCACGAAGTGAGCTGATGCTGGGGATTGGCTGAACTACATACTGTATCGGCTTTGATGCATTATTAGAATTGTGAAAACTTTCAGGGTTTCAAGGAAAAGATTTCTTCCAGGCGCAAGATCAAAGCAAAAGCTAAATAATATTGGGTTACAGAGCAGGGGACCTTCAAATGGCTGGTCTTGACTGTTTATGTATCTAGAAATGTTGTGATAGGAGCAGCCCTTTTTTACAAGGCCCAGTAACAACAGTGTAAATCAAACATTAACCAGAAGTAGATAGCAAGTTATCTATTTTTTCAAGAGACTTCTACTGGAGCTGGTTTTTAGGGAAGGAGAAAAGGAGTTCTGTTTTTAATAGCATAAAAAGAGTTGTCCAGGAGGCACCACTGTATCTTTGTCCCAAAATATAACAATGTTAGATATAAAACAACAGCCCTGAAGCAGCTAATAAAACTACATACAGGGAAGTTTTGATGCAGAGCTGCTAGGACACAGCTCAGGGTGAATCCTCACCCTTGTTTGACAGGTTTTTAGACTCCCTGCATAAAGTATTCATGCTAAAAAAAGAGAGACACGTACTAGTCTGTGCAAAATAAGAGGTGTGGAAAATTTGCCTGCAAAGTGTGTCCCTGTTAGATGGGACATTTCATTTCAGCAACCTGTTGGAGACAGAAATTATGACTGTGGCAGCCTTAATTTGGTTGCGATGCAGCAACATTTGCAGCGACAGGACAGTGGGAGCACAGACTAGGAGACTAGACATACAGGGACAGCTCACATCACCCTTCTAAAAATCATACATTCAATCTGAACTAGTTGTATACATTCCCTCTATAGGTAAGGCAGAGAGTCAAACACCTCCAGAGAGTAAGTTGTCCCATCCTAAGACAGGTGCTTAAGGCAGGGGCTCAACTGCCCAGCAAAGGTGCCTTTTTTTCCTTCCCCTGGCTCTTGGAGCCAAGAAAACTTGTGAAGCCAAGATGCCTTATTGCCAGGTGGCTAAGACAGAGTGAGATGCATCACCCCCACAGTTAACTTACCTAATCATCATGACTCCCGTTATGTTTCCAGACAGGAAGAACAGCCAAATACTTTCAGTCTTGGATATGCTTACACGAGGGAACACAACAAGAAAGAACAAAAGTAAGGTCTTCCTCCAGGACACAGCCACAGTTTGTCTCTCTTCTGGAATGCTTTCAGTGAAGAGAGTGAAATGGCTGCTTTCCCATGTTCAGGGCTGCCTTGGTTTTCCCCACACCTTTCGTATAATGTCCACCTTGCCCATGGATGGTATTGCTATCTGAATGACACTGCTCAGGCCCTTTGATAAAGCTAAGAAAAAGAAACCTGAAGATCTGCTTCCTCTGCTAATTGCAGACTACCATAATTTTGGGCCAAATTCAATTGCTGCCACAGAGAAGAGAATCCAAAAGTAGCACAGACTCTCCTCTTTACCCATTGAGGAAGCACAGGCTGTGCTGAGAGTGACTTTTTCAATGTCAAACCTTAAGATCAAAACCATGGTTGAGAAGTATATATTTAAAAAAACCCCTCTCCTTAATGACAATGTCTCTATAAAAAGACAGTCCAATTTGCATCCCTCCACATATAGCCAAACTGCTGGGCTTTGAGTAGCAAACATATCAGGCCTGGCCACAACCTTGTAATTTGTAACTATGGTGCAAGTGATACCCAACCATCAAAAATAATAATCCTACTCTGTAGCTGTAGGAGGGTCATTATGCCTTACTGACTGTATGCAGCCACTGAGCCTAACAGTCAGAACTTTATTCCTCCAAATTGCTCCATCATACTGGACTTCCCAGCTCTACTATGGAGATCCATTCTCCTTGGGAAGGAAACTGAACCCTGCTGAAGGAGGTGCTGGACTCCACTGAACAGAAGGCCACCAGCAGAGCCTGCGCCTATTGACGAACATCCCTTTACAGTGAGCACAGGTGGACACTCACAAGCATGTTTAGACAAATAAAAGGCTGGATTCGGTTTATTCACAATGAGGTGGTGTTTACTTGTTTCTTGACCAAAGTTTTGATGTGCAAGTTAAGCAAGGCCAGACATTTCAGAAATCCAATTTCCATTGCAAGAATGGTGTCATGAAAATACTTGTTTATCTGAATATACATACAAAAACATGCATACGTATTTGGCTAGAATAAGATTCATTTGTAAGACATGAGAGGCCAGAAAGTGTGTACCTCCATGTGTGCATATACATATGTATGTACAAATATGCTTATCTGTATAAATAGAGAGAATAAAAGATGGAAAATCACATGAGGAAAATCAAGAAAAAGGCAAAACAAAGAACAGTAAGCGACAGGCAAGAAAGCCATGGAGTAACTGAAGTTGTAAATCTGACTTAGATGGTACATCCCATGTGGCCAGGATGCTCCCCTCCATCAGAGTAGGGAGCAGTGCTGAACACTACAGGGCGCTGATTCAGATTCAGACCTGCAAGGTGTTACAGCAATGTCCAAACACAGTCACCGAGAATAGGTACTTGACTGCTGTCTCTTGCACAGTCCCAGATCTGGAACAACTTTGTTGGAGGCAGTGGAGTTCCTCCAGAATTGTACCTGTGCGAGCAGAGTTAAAATCTGTGCAATGTATAAGGATTTATGTAATCCAAGAAAAGGATTTTGTCAAAGGAAGCAAAGCAGAAACAAAGAAGGAACACGAGCGCTCTGCTTCACACCCTTCGATGTGTTGTGTCTTTTACAAGGGAGTAACCTAACCCGCGTTTATTGCAGTGTTTTTCTTCCACAATTTACTCCAGAGATTTTCTTTAAACAATAAATAGGAAATACTCTCACATACAGCTGTGCAGGATATCTAGTTTACAAGCCTTTTTTCCAGGGTGGGAGCTTGTCCGTTAGGCATCACAGTCATGGAAAAGAAAATACCAAACGTGATGCAGGAAGCAACAATGCTGGCTTTCTCATTTAGCATCCATTCAGTAGCAAAGTTAATTGGAGGAGATATCCCTAGATGACTACCTGCATAGAAATGAGATGAGTTCCAGCCACTTCCATCCAGGGAAAATGCCATCAGCCTCCCTGCAGTGGTCTCCTTAACTGTCGTAACAAGCTACTAGGGATAAAATGCAGACCACCTAAAGCTGCTCTGCAGCAGCACTCAATCTTGGAGACCATTCACTAGGAATGTACCCGATAATTCTGAAGTTCCCAAGATGATGCTCAAAAAGGTCCTGATCTGGACAGAGAAGCAGAAAAGGATATGGACTCAGGTTTAGGCACTAGAAGCCCCTGAAACTTTTAATGGGTCTGATTTGGCAGGTGTGCTCCAGGGAAGCCTACCCATAGCAAAGCATTAAAATCAGTCCAGAGCACTTCTTAACCTGCTTTATCCACTTCTGGGTAATATCCTTGTGGCTAGAGCAGACCCCCTGCTTCCAGTGAGACCTGGCTTCCAGTATCACCAGCCTCCGTGGCTATGCGCTCTCTTCTTGTACACAGAGGACACTGTCCTGGCCACCAGGCTATACCATATCCCTGGCATTCAGAGGGCAGGAAAGAGGTGTATATATATATATATATAGATGTATTTATTTATATTTATATTTTAAAGCTGGGCCACATGCAGCCTGGTCTGCAAGTCTCACAAGGTCAGAAGATGAACAAGTGAGAAGCAGCCTCATCATCAGAGGACTGAGCTAGAGTGGGCTATAACCCAGAGACCGATTACTCTTGACTTGGAAACACATTTGATAGAAACCTGGATCCGTTTCTGAGCTGTGCCTAGCTGGTCTCCATGTAGGCTTGCAGGACAGAGGTGAGTCTGAGTCAGCTGCATACCTCCCTCTAGTCTGGAAGCAGCATAGCTTTGCATTTCAGGTACCTGGATGGGCTTTGTATAAGGGAGATTTTTAGAGAGTGATGCTGCTCTGAGAAGCAAGGAGGTGAAAAAGGGTTGGTAGGTCTCTGAGTTGATTCCCTCAGTGACTCAGATTAGATATGCCCTGCTTGCAGGGGGGGGAGGTTCTCTGCTCACCTTCATCTGGGAGGCAGGTTGGTTGTTTTATACTCTGGTCATTAATTCTGCCTTATTTTGTGCAGGGAAAACAGCCATTTATCAAAGAATTAATCTGATGATGCAGTAAAGAACTAAAATACAGCTTTCTACCTATTCGAGCAGGGACAATACTCCATGGTAAGCATTAACAAAAAGTGAGTAAGTGTATACCTATATGGTACAGCGATCAGCAGATAGCATGGATCTGATGAAAAAAAGGCTATTTTCCTCAGCCACTTTCGCAGGCACACTAGAATTACAGTCATTTCAGAAAACCTTCTTCAGATTAAGCTGTGGGTTTTCTTCTCTGAGAGGTCTTTGTTCGTCTCGTTGCAGCATTTCAAGCTTTGCATGTGCCTGTGTCCCCACACACAAGGCAGACAGAGGACTGAGTCCAGATCTAAAGTCCCGAGCCTGGGAATTTGAGTAGGAGGCAAAGGAGCTACATTTGAGCCACGGCTTCTATAGCTAGCCATCTTCTTTTTGCAGTGTTCCGGAGCACATTCACATTAACATTATAAGCTGTCCTTGTTTGGCTGGAGCGCTTTTGATATATCCCATTAAATTCAGGTGGGTCGTTCACCAACTTGATTGTGGTGGCTCATGCACCAAAACATCCCACACTTTCACTTGCAGGAAGCGACCAACGCTCCGCAGCTCGTGTCTTACCGTGCCTCCTTGTCCACACTGCCCAGCATCACTGCAATGCCAGCGTGCCAGTGATGGGGTCGGCACAAATCCCTGTTGGCCGGGTCTGAGCCTGGTTTCACTCTGCGACTGCAAAAGGAGAGGAGCTAAACCAGGCAAGAAGAAAATTCTGGCACTCAGTCCTGGCAAGCACAATGGCCTTATTTATTATTTCATGCATTTTCTTTCTTCTGCTCATACAGCCAGTTCAGATCACATTTTGTCTTCCAGAGATAAATTAGAGCCCGCAATGGGCTTCAGACCAACTTTGATGGAAGCTGCTTAAACAGAGCATGAATTTGCCCCTCTACCTTTGCTCTGATTTAAGGAAACATGCATGCCCAGGTTATTTCACCTGAGGTAGCCAAGCATTAATTAATTACATAAAAGCATTTGTGAACCTGTTAAAACTATCTATTAGATGAGCAGTGCTGCTATCTCCACCATCGCTCTAAACGTTTTAATTAATTTGGGGGAATTTACACATGCACGTTGTCTGCCAAATTCAACAAAACTTGCTTTATAAACTAATAATAGCATTTGCTTTCACTCTGAAGGAGTTATGCAAGCTCTGTATGTGCATGCAAGTGGAAAGGGTGCTGGCCTCTGCACAGAGCCAAGTGCCGCTCGGCGATTTACCAACAAACCGGCGTTCTCATCAATATTAGTTTCATATTAATGTCAGTAGAGGTGCAGGCACTCAGCACCGTGCATGCAAATGTGTGTTCAGCATCTGACAGGATCAAGCCCAACAAAAATTTTTTTTTTTTTTTTTTTGGAACAGGCTGAGAAAAATAGTGATTCGTTGTTCTCAGAGTGATGCAGAGCTGTCAGTGAGGCCTCAGTGACTTGGGCTGTCCCATTTGCCTGATGCAGATTTCAGATTGCATTTAGATGACATAACTGTAACAGCACATCAGGGCTCAGCTGCTGGAAATTAATGGCTGGTGCATGATTTTTGAAGGAAAAAATACTGCCCTTTTTGGCAGAATTTGAGAGGATAACTCATTAATTAGGTAGCCTGAAAAGCAAAATAAAATCCTAATAGCCTTCAGTGGATTAGCCACAGAGGGCGAGAAGCAAGGCCTGCAGAGATGTGAGGAAACTTCACCAAACAGGGCAATGTTAGCTCAGACCACATCCCAAGGAAGGCCTGATCTCTACCGCTCTGATGCCATTTTCCTCCATGGACACAGGAGAAAAAAAACCCCTCTAGCACCTGAGCCAGATCGCATGAAAGCACTTGCCATGGAAATTCCCCGTGCACCTTCACAGCTGCCCATGCTGTGCTTCACCGCCTGCTCCACAGTCCTCGTGCCTGGCTGGGAGGACAGGGGGATGTCCTGCAGCACCCCAGAGGTCCTCAGCCCCAGCACCAGTGGCCACAGCACGCAAGGAACGGTGCTGCCGAGCGAGCCCCACCTCGGCATGCCCCCGCCACCGCACGCAGCACCTCCATGTCTTGCCGTCTCCAGCGCGTCTGTCCTCACCCCACCTCTGGGGGTAGTGCCCCATTACACAACACTGAGGGTAAGGCATTTTCAGGAGCGTTCAGACGTCTAGATAGGCATCTGGCCCCAGAGCTTCAAAGGTGCCGAGGCAGTGCCGCACTGCAGCTGGAGTTAAACCGACTGCAGCCGGAGCTTAAGAGCCCCTGCACTTGGGGTTTTCTCCAGTTTAACTACATCACTCCAAATCCACCTAGATAAACTGATACAACTTTTCCTGTATAGACAAGACCTTAATCTCTCAATTTAATCTCTTCTTGCTATTGTTCCTCCCGGCCTGGGCCTCCTGGCAGCCCAGAGCACTAATCGCAGCGAGGTTCGTGGCTTCCTTGGACGAGCAGAGAGCTACCCTGTGAATTCATTTCCACTCGTGGCTGGCATTGGACTTGCACTCTAGCTCCCTGAGGCAATATTAGTTTCAATGTTTCCAGCCCATAAGACTCAAATTTAACATTCAAAATGCATCTCCTTACTTTATCTCCTTCCCTTGATACTACTGTATTCCCCGTACTTCTTGGTGATCTCTTTGTCATGATAACCGTGGTGGTTTTGACAAAGTTCCCCCTTCTCCAGCAGTAGCAGGCATGATGGGGTTTGCTACACCACATCACACCGCAGGTCTGTCAGATCGCATCTCCTGCCTTTGACAGGCCCTGCAACCACATTTCTAGAGAAATGTGGGGAATCCCATCCTACCACCAGGTCTGTTACAGAGTCACCGATGCTGTGCTGCCTTCCCAGCACTGCCAGCTTGCTGCTGAGGATGTCTGCATGGCTCCCACATGGATCTGCCATGCTGGGCAGCTCTGTCCTGCACAATAATCCCACCACAGCTGCTTGTGCACATGATATTGTGCTGTGTAAAGCAAGGACTGTGTTAGTTTCCCCTTTTTCCTTACACCTGCTCACTCCAGCCAGGTCCTCACTGTCCCCTGCAAAACAGGGAGCTCCCACTCCAACCCAGCCTTCACCTGGTACCTCTGCAGCTCCTCGCAGCACTGTTGCCCCTCCAAATAAAACACAGTGCAGGGAAATAAGAAAAGAACAGACCCTGCAAGAAACAGGAATCTGGAAGCAGTGTTTTGGGAGCACTGATCTTCTGGTGTCATCTACCTGATTGGGGGATATTGCTCCTGCAAGGAGAAGATGGTATTTTGTTGCCCTGGCTCAAGGCCCTATGCTCCCAAGCCAGTTGACTGGTCACTTTTGCTTGAGCAGATGACTCTGTATCAAAATGAGGTCAGGGTCCTGCTAGAGGTGTCACTCGAGGTGACCACTTATCTCTCCCCTGCTCTGACCTCAATCAACCCGGATAAACCAGAGGAGACAGCAAGTGGGAGTCAGCATCTGGCTGGGGTCAGAGCCTGGCCTGGTGGGAGGTAGAAGTTGTGTTTTATGGAATCTGATGTCATGGAGGCTCACAACCAGGTCTTCTGGGCCTAGGTTATTACAAAAAAGAATAATCAGAACCATAATCTTAAAAGCAGTCCACGCTCATGCAATCTGCTTGCTTTCCTAGCTTGTCTCAGTTCCCTTGCAATATTTCCCAACAGTACCTGCAACTAAATGTGCAGCTGATATCCTCTGAGAGACGAGCAGGAAGGACATTTTCCATTTAAACAAGATTTAGAAATCAACTTGGAAATTTTCTGCAGGACAGTCCCCAAATCTTACCAGGTCACGTTCCAATATAAGGCACAAATGTACATCTTCATGTTAATAGAGGTGGCTCTTAACATCCCACAGGGGACACATAGCAGCACTCAGGACTGTGCATATACTGTTTCTCACTTGCAAAACCTCTGCTCTCCCCAGAAGTGAACAATTTGTGGTCATCTAGAAAAGTAAGACCAACACACGATGTGCTCATCCACCGCTGTGCGGTCTGCGGGCACGTGTGTGTGCACCTGGTCACATCCCCTTCCGCACACTCTCTCACTGACAGTAGGTATTTCACTTATCATTAACTGAACTAGTTCTTCCTTCAGGTGAATGTGCATCTGTGCTTGACATACTGTGTAAGAGGAAAATACCAGAAGGGAAATTTGAGCAGACACATCTGCAGGATGTGCAAATCAAGCACAGAAACAAGGAATTTGGCAAGTCTCTCGGAAATGATGATAGTGATTTTTTTTAATCTCATGCCTTTTACCCATTCAGCCAGGACACTATTTCCTATTTCAAGACATTTCCACACTGCATATCTGCTGGGAATGTAAACACAATCCAGGATTCAGCTACAGCTTTTTTTGGAGAGAAACATCTGCTTTCCAATGTCACCACCAGCCACAGCCTGCACTGGGAAGCATTCAGCGGAGGAGTAACACAGCCTGACATAGGCTGGATGGACCTATGCACAGCTCCATGTTGAGTTCATGCTGTGTGAGCAGGGCAGGCAAGCTCTCCCCTCCTTACCACACTTTCCATCCCATGCAGTTGGGGAATTAGGCTTGGAAAACTCCTCTGGAAGGTCTCTGATGAGTGAGTAAGCATGTTTGGTAGTTTCCTCCTACTCACAAGGCATTGCTGTGACCTAGCTGTGTGCCTGGAAAAGGCTTCGCACCTCCCTGCCGGGGAAAATGCAAGGCACAAGGAGAATGCACAGGAGAGGAGATGTGTGGGGACCAGAGGGGAGAAGTCAGGCAGCAGCAGCTCTGGGACCAGCAACAGCAAAGCTAGGGCTTGCAAATGGAAAAAGAGGGAGTGCATGTCAACAGCACGGAGGGGAAAAATAAGTGTCACGACCTGCTCACCACCTAGGATGCTGGAAAACATGATGGTTAGTGACTCAGTGGACAGGGATGTAATTTTTTCCATAGAAATTAATGTAACTGAGGGGGGAATGAATGCATGCAGTGGCTTAGAAAAAGTGCACAGGGACAGTATCTGTGGTGTGGAGGTTGGAGATGTGGGGACAGGATCACCAAGTGAAGGCTTTTCAGAGGCTGGCTTTTGGGAACTGAAAGGTCTCACCTGATTTTCCCATGAGGCTGACAGCTCAATGTGCATCCTCTCGCAAGAGAACTATTCTTACTTTTTCTGAACAATTACTTTTTCATTCTTGTCATCATCTTCCTTGGGCGAATAAATCTCAGTCAAGCCAATCAGGGGCAAGGGATGGGAAAATTAATTAGTGATGAAGGTTAGCAGAGCTGCATGTTAAATGACTGGTGATGAGACTCCAAAACTGCAGGCAGAGAAGGGCCAGGCAGCAGGGCACTGCTGTGCTGCCCAGCCTGCCTTCCCCTCTGTAACCGTCCTGTTCTCCATGCAGAAACCAAGGTTTCCCTAGGCCCCTGCGGCTGTTTTCCAGGGAGCAGGTGAAACACCACTGGAACGATCATCTGACACTGGTGACTCCTTCGAGGGGACAGTCGGCAAATGGAGGAGGGCAGGAAAAGCCTTGTGCCTTCACGGGACAGTGAGGAAGAGCAAAGATCCTTGCTCTTGATGTTCCCCGCAATTGCTGTACAAGGGGTACTCCGTACCCAGTACCACAGCCTGAGCCCATATCACACATTGGGCAGAGCACAGGCTGTGCAAGAACTTGGTCTTTCTGCTTTGATTTACAGCTTTCTCCATTTACGTGACCTCATTTGGTCCCTCCTGCGCTTGCCCCAATTTGGCATGATGCTATCAAAGCACTTTAGGGTCCTCTTCAAAGTCTATCTTGCACTTCAGACATATGCCCCCCTCCTTGATATTACATATCTGCTGCATTTTCTATTCCTGCAGAGTCATATTCTCTCCCAGTGAAAAGCTGTGCAGACATGTGGCAAATTTACGCCTCCTGAAGGTTTGGCCCTAAAAATCCAGCCAAAAGAGGTGCTGAATTTGAGAAAAAAAATCCAAGTTTACTATTCCAGCTGTCCTCCCTCCCCTCTGCCTGGGCAATGTATGGGTACCTCATTTGCCTCATGTTGCCCTCTCTGAGGTGGATGGAGAAGGTCACCCCTTCTCACGGGGGTTAATTCTGGCTCAGTGGATTCTGGTATTGAGTTGGGTTAAAGAAAACATGGAACAAATGAGGACAGGTACTCTTATAGACAAATTCATGATGGGCTGATATAAGAAATTTCTGCCATTTACTATTTTCTAGCAGCTGTTACTGTCCCTTGCCACACTAGCCAAAGCACGTTGACTCTTCAGCTGTCAGAGTTCGCACCAAGTACCTTAAATTTAAACTTGCATCAATCCCTGTTCCAGAAAAAATGGCTCAGGATGGTGACCACTGGCCAATGGCCAGCTGAGGGCAGTGGCCTCTCAAAGTACCCCACAGATCGTGCCTGTCACTGCCTCAGCCACCACCAAAACTGGGACTTGCGATCACTGCTACAGGACCTTGTTGAAGTCGTCTTAAATAAGCTCTGAAGTTAAAAACTGAACACAGCATTTCACACAGAGAACCCTGATACATCCTGTTAATTACCCCCACAAGAATAAAATTGTGATAATTAGAAGATCAGATAATCGTGCCTGGGAAACACCAGAGCAGCAACAGCAGAAATGTTGGTTTAGTAATGAAATGCATGTTAAGTATCCTTAAATACCTCATTAACAGCTGGAGTGTGATTCCCAGTGCCAGCCTCAGTGTGCTAACAGCAGTAAGACACACGGAACTCCAAGGTGAAATGGATATTTTCTCACTATTCTTTATATTTTGGAAAATGAGTGAAATGAAATTGTGCAAAAAACTTTTTTTCACACTGTTTTCAGCATGAAACAGTTCTTGGTTTTCAGCATGGTGAAAATCACTGAGTTGCACTCCTCAGTGTTATTAACTTTTCCCACCCTCCCAGAATAAGCGGGGAGACCCCAAAGGACCCTGAAAACCAGAGCAAGGAAGAGGAGGAGAGGATGTGGCATCATTGCAGGATGCCTTTAACCACCAAATGGAAACTGCCACAGTAGACAGATCTCACGCTTTGACTTTGCCCTCAGCTCAGAAATCCTCGGGAGGAAATAGCACCAGGGAAACGCATGAAGCGGGTTGGAATGAAATAAATACACAGTACAGCATACCTGTAACAGGATGAGGGCAAGTCCTCAAAGAGTGACTATCTGTTGGAGCAGCCTCTTTTTCTTTTATACCATCTGTGGCATCTCAAAGAGGCTCCCTTTTCAGAAAGACCTGGATTCACATCTGCTGGAAAAGTGAGCTAAATTCAGGCAATTAATGAATCTTTTTTTGGAAACTTTGGCTGGCCCGCTGTAGGATATTCAGGAAAACAAAGTGTTTCACATCAAGCAGCCTGTAGTTTATAAGACCAACGGTTAGAGTAAGTAACCTGTGGTTAAACCAAAAACAAATAATGAGAATAGCTGCATCACTGGTTTTAAGCCTCCTTAAACCAAACCAAAGGAAAGAAAGGGGTAAGAACAGCAACCACTAAAGCAAATGGAGGGGCTATCCGTATTTGGAAAAGCTACAAAAGAGAGGTTCAGCACCAAAGCCACTCCTGCAGGCAGATTTCAGTCTCTGGTTTGCCCCAGCTCCCAGCATGTCTGGCCAGAGAAGGGTGAGCTCCTGCTAGGAAGGACCACCTACCCCTCTCTGGTTTTCTTTTGCTCAATACAATACCATGAAAATTTGTCTGTCAGAGGAGGGACTGTCTTTAGGTCATTTCCTGGCTGCTTGACTGCCCTCTGGCGAGACTTGGTATTGTGGCAGTACCAGGTAAGTGTCTTTTTGAGAAATACAGCTCAGTTTTTAATCCAAATACTCTATAGACTTCTGAATGGGTTCAAATACCACACAAGCAAACAAGCTCAAGAAACTTGACAGAGTCAGGACAAAATTGTAAGTAATCTGTCATTGAAGGAGATGGACCATGGCAAAGGATTTTCCAGTTGTGTCCACCACATGAACTCCCTCAAAGGCAATGTATTTGCAGCCATGAGCGTGCCTTTGCAGCCGTGCATACATGACTGTGACTAAGGCCTTTTTATTGCATTGAATCCTACTGTCACTCCCTGGAGAAGCATTTGGTCTTCCTGTCCAAAGCCTGTTACTAAACTACCAAGCACTTTGTAGTTGGGAAAAAGAGTTCATCATGACTGTTCCTCAAAGCTTATGAAACCCAGGAAATGCTGAACAGCCTTTCTTTAGCAGCTGTAGATACTGCTTATAGATTAAAATAGGAACATAAACTAAAGAGTCATTTGGGGTTTTTCTTAAATCACTGAAGTCTGCAAAGTTGCCAAGCGCTTGCTCTGCTCCGGACATACTTTGATAGCCAACTGGCAGAACATTGGGATTATGGGATAGGGATCAAGATATTTAATCATTAGCATCCTGTGTCTCCAGCCCATGATTTTAAAGGTAACATCAGTCAGTACTTAATTAAAAAGCGATACAATTTCAAACTTGTAAGCCAGTGTTTTGGGTTGGGTGAGACTGCAGAAAGGGTACTTTCCAACTAAGGATTTCTCCTGCTCAGCAGATTTCTGTCCAGAATATTTTGTCTACTGTACCATTTCCATGAGAGGCCACTGAACTGAAAACGAGCTTTGGACAAAACAGCAGCACATATATATCTGAGGGTGGTACCTATAAATGGATCCAACATTGTAAGTTGTGACCTGATGGACTCCCTGTGATTACCCAGGGCATCTCTCCATGCAGAGCTCATGAACTCAGGCTGATCGGATCAAATCGCAGTACCTTAGCATCCATGGCACTGCCAAGGCTGTGTCACCCATGTCTCCTAGACCAAAGAGGATCTTTGAAAGTTAAAGCCTCCCCTTCACTTTGGACTGAAACATATCTACATAGTAGATCAAATGTTTTATTTTCCTGATGTGGCTACAGAAGAATGGGGGTTGCCAAGTAATTCCAACACAGAAGAACAAAGCAACAGGATTAGTTCAGCTTCTTGAAAACTGTGGAGAGACCTCAGAAGAAGCCACAAGTCCCAGGAGGGGAAGGGTACGATATCATAGCAGAGGACCAGCCACATCACTGAAGTCTCTCCCAGAAGAAAGATTTCACGAGTCAGGGGACACTGCCCTTAGCTCAGTGAACATCCCAGGGGAAACCAAACATGGAATCACACATGGACGTACATATACACACACCCATATATATATGTCCTGGTAACCATGCATTTTTCATGATAGCTCAGTATACACTGATTGTCTGCCTACAGTCCTTATAATGTCTGTTATGGCTCCTTCACACATCCCTGAAGATGTGAAATCCAAACCCAGGGATGGAGCTTTTACTAGCCTGAGGCAGCTGGGGCCTATTCTAAGAAAGGGTTGTAGTGAGTAGGAAATCCAGTGTTTAGTCCCAGTCCTAAAGGGGGTGAAGAAGAAGATTTTCTTGCAGCCTTCTCAGAACAAGGGAAACAGCAGAGAAGAAAGGTCCAGCACAGCAAATCGAAATACAAGGGCCCAAAACCCACCTACCTAAAAGAGCTTTCTAGGGCCATATTCCAACACCACCAGGAGATGAAGTGCTGGCACCCAGTCCCAGGCAGCAGACCTTGGGTAGGTGCCCATTCTCAGGACAGAGGCAGCAGCTCAGACAGCCCCATGCCCAACATTTCATTTTGGCTAGCTTTGGAAAGCCTCCAGCATAGCCTACCAGCTTTCTGCATCTCTCTCCAGCAGTACTGACCCCTTGCTATGGACCATGTGTGGGGCTGGGCATCTGCATCAGGCTGCCTTTGCAAGTCTGTGGCAAGTGTTTGGCAGCAGAGGAACATGGTCCAGATACCTGCCTGATCCATCCCACCCCTCTTTTGGATTTGCTCCAGTTTTCTGATGCCAGGAGGAAAAAATCCAACCAAAAAATCCTCAGCAGGAGCAGGCTGTGAGCAGCCTACCTCACCTCGGGGAAATGTGCAGAGCCAAGGCAGGCTCTCAGCCATGGCAGCATCAGCTACCATACACCAGCCCTGGGAGTCACAAAGCACAGCACAGCATGAGAAGTGATCTCTCTTAACTCACGCAATGCAGAACAAAACAAGGTCATTCCCATTAGCAACACAGGATCAGCTCAGTGGAGACAGTTATCAGGCAAGTTACCATCAAAACTTTCTTCATTGTTTTACCTGGTATCAGACGGATACACGATGTCCAGGGCACCACATCCCACCTTCAAGTGATTTGCATGCCTGTTACCCCAATACCACCCAAACCTAAGGCGTAAATATTCCTGATAAATTGCATTTCTGACAGGTGCCTGCGGTAATGCCAGCAGTTGTGTAGGACTGGGCTTTAGTGTTCTTCCAGTGTTGTCCTCCTCAAATGAAGCTTACTTCTTGCTATGTCAGGTAAAACTGAAGTACCGGAAAAGAAATGACACTGTACCTGACCATCCCTTTGTCCGAAGTTACTGCACCTTTGTTTCATAAAACCTAAGGTGGCTTTCAAGAAGCTGTCAGCTGCTTTTGGTACAACAGATTTTGCTGCTACTAGAGCCTGATGTGGGCTACTGTGTTACCATACAAGCTGGCACAGATATATAAAGCAATAAAAAGCTTAGCAGTCATAAGGTGCTAAACAGCGTAAATAAAATTGACTAATTAAAAGACTTTTTAAGCTGTCCTGTCACGGTTGTTTTATTTGAAAGCCATTTACTGAAAATGAGCATTTCCCCTCTAATTTGTGCTCCTTCATAGGGGATTTTCCTCTCTAATTTGTGCTCCTTCATAGGGGATTATCATCTCATTGCCACAGTTTGCATTGCTTGCCTGTATGCGTGATCTGGCAGAGCATGTTTTTCAGGGCTACATCATCTGCACCAGAAACGTAAGCTGCCAGGCGTAGTGAAGGTAGAAGTTCAAAGTCGAGCCTACTGATAATTTGCAAATTTAGCGCTACCTGGAGCCACAGCTGTCCTGCATCCCCTCTTCTGGGTTGCACCAGAGGACTCCACATCCAAATGGCACCGTGTAAAAGACTGCAACTTGGTGAGGAGGGTAAAAGGTGCAGAAATAATGTGGCACAAGAGCTAAAAGCTTGCTCTTAGTAGATGTCCCAGCACTTGTTAATGGTTTGTTCAAGAGTCTCAAAGGGAGTGCTCCCATTCTTCAAAGGTTTTTTCATCTGCCCCTTTCAGGAAAGGAACGTATTTCTGGGCTCTCCTGTTATCGGTGCTGCTGACTTGGTTTTATGTCAAGCACATGGGGTATTTCCATACAGCCTTTCACACCAGACATGAGTGACTTCTGTTCCTGCTCTGAGCAGGGCCAAAGCAAACCAGGTGCAGCCAGGGCTACACAGCTGCAGAAAGCTCACGTACACTGTAACTAGCGACTTGCCTTCTAGTTAGGAGTTGGCTTGGCTGGTGGCAGGAGAGCTTCTCTGTGTCATGTCAATCTGCAAAAGACTGATATTCTCTTGGACTCATATCCTCAGAGAGCCAGGCTCGTGTGCCTAGTGGAGGGTTTTCTGATCTGCCAAGTGCTTTGGTTTGTGGCTGTTCAGACCTCTGAGGTAGATGAAGGTGTCTCTTTGTGGGTCCCCCAAACCAGAGATCGCTTTCTAACAGGCTTGTGAAGGTATTTTCCACTGAGTGCTATTTTGGGACAAGCAGGGACAAGTTCCAATCCAAGGGCCCTGCAGGAAAAATGCTCAGCTACCCTCCCACATACAGAGGGGTTCTCCAGTGGTTGTAACCATGACAGTATAGCATACAGCAAGCAAATAATCTTACAAGCAAGACACACACTTTTGAGGTCTAAGTCAAACTCTACCTGGAAGCTAACAAGCATCAACTGTCTGGATGACAGCATTACATAAAAGAAGAGTTAACATACTCTTTTAATTATTTTGCACTTCGGTAGCAACTGGAGACCTCAGTGGAATCATGCTCCAGCATGCCAAGCACTATATTAACAAATGTCATGGGCTGGTCCTTTCCCCAGAGAACCCAGTGTACATAGACAAGGCATATTCTGAGAAGGAAGCAGAGATGCAGAGAGATGACATGACTACCCCAAGGCCAAACAGTAGGTGGTTGGTGGGGCAGAGATTTCCCAGCACCACACTGCTCTCGAGCCTCAAGAGTCCTGGCTTTGTGCATCAGCAATTGGCAGTGGTCAACCAGAAAGCCCTGCTTTAGTACCTGAAAGGCAAAAGTATGCTTTTGCCTCACATTCCAAAACATTTTGGAGGAGGTAGGAGGGGGTTTTTTTTGTTTTTCTCATTGACTCAATTTTTGGGGGGCCAAGAAGGTTTCTGTAACTGCTTATAGAGACAAAAAAAGAGACTTGTCTAGCTCCACCCTCTTCACACAGTTGAGTGCACATCCATCATGTGGCCAAAACACAGGTTTTCCCCAACAAGCAATGTTTGTGTGCTGTCATGGTTTCAGCTCAGCCAGTAACAAAGCACCACGAAGCCCCTCGCTCACTCCCCACCCCCTCCCCTGGCCACGTTGGGATGAGGAGAAAATACCAAGGCAGGCT
>VYZV01012067.1:6456-35180 GCA_013401275.1 Pandion haliaetus | reverse complement strand
GGGGGTCGAGTCAGCTCGCCACACATCGTCTCTGCCGCTCCTTTCCTCAGGGGGAAGATTCTTCACTCGTCCCCTGCTCCACCGTGGGGTCCCTCCCACGGGAGACAGTCCTTCACCAACTTCTCCAACGTGGGTCCTTTCTCCGGGCTGCAGTTCCTCACAAACTTCCCTGGCGCGGGTCCTTTCCGCGGGCTGCTCTCCAGTCACACACTGCTCCAGCGCGGTTTTTACCATGGAGGCACGGCCATCTTGGGGAGCCTCCGCTCCACGGTTCACCCCCATGGGCTGCAGTGGGACAGCCTGCCTTCTCACCACGGGCCGCAGGGCCATCAGCCTCCTCAGGCGCCCCCCCTCCCCCTCCTTCTTCACCGACTCCAGTATCGGCAGAGGTGTTCCTCTCACGTTTCCCAACCCCCACACTGCTGGTTCCCCTTCTTAAATATGTTCTCCCAGATGCGCTACCGCCATCACGCCCCCCCCAGAGGCGGGTCTGACATTTTGGCACTGGGGACCTTCTAGCAGCTTCTTGAAGGAGCCATCTCTGCAGCCCCCCTCCCCTGCCACCAAAGAAAGCCACGCCAGACAAACCCATAACAGTGTGCCCACTCCCAGAATGGGTCACCAGAACCTCTGCCCTGAGTTTCAGTGCATGACTACACTCCAGGCATATGGCTGGCTGTGTACCACTCACTAGGTAGAAGCACCTGAATTTTTTTATCATAAGTGCATGACACCTTCTGGAAAAGAGCAGACGAGAAGCAGACTTAGGGCCACCAGAAAGAATTGCAAACGGCTCCACACCCAGCTTCAAGAACCTGCTGGAAAACAGGTGAGCCAGGCCTAGCTGACTCAAAGACTGCCTAGTTCGTCCATCGAAGTGTGTCCAGCGCTGCCTCTATGCTGGTAGCATTGCACCAGCCACAGGCAGAACAGGAGGCAGAGAGGGGCAGGGAGCTGCCTCAAGAAACACAGCAATGCAGCAGCATCCATCCTGCAGTCATTTCAGCTCATTTAATCATTTCCCTTCTAGTAATCGATATTTAAGGAAGCCTGTTCTTGAAAAAACATTTCTACAGTTGTGGACCAGAGTCTTCTAAGTATTCTTAGTTGACAGGTTCAGGGTTATGAGGCAGTGCCTCACATTACACTAGGCTCATTGCCAAGGCATCAACAGGGGATGAGTTAAGTGTAATTGAAAAGCAGTGGCCTAGACGTTTGTAGATTTGTATGGCTTGTGCCAGGGTTTGGACAGCAAGAATCACCCCTTTGTGTGCAACATAAAATAAGCTGTAGGAGTGTGAGGATATATGTTAGTGCTTTTCCACAGCTCAAACATGCCGAACAGTTATTGGCTTTCTTGTGGACATAAATAGTAAACCCAATTAATCATTACTCCCTCTGTAGGTGCTAATGATACACCTGGCTTTCTGGCCATGTTCTGGAATAAAAAGGAGCATCTTATTAATTAACTACAGTCAATGTATTCATTACACTATATGGGACCTGGATGATGCTGTTGTTCATTTTAAATCAACTACAAAATGTGATTATTGCACAACTTAGCAAGTTGAATGCGTTTCTCACGTAACATAAGGTAATTAAGTGCTCTTGCAAGATTCTTCTGTTCTTGCAATGGCCATGTGGACAGCAAACATGTGAAATTGCTTACGCAAGGATACGGATAAAAGACGGGTCTTTAGCACTTTAGCTGACAGCCCTCCACCTTAAATAACCCATGAGCCTCATTATACTGGACAGATTTATAGGAGTGAAGATGCCAAAGTAGCTTCTAGAGTACCTTGCTAATACCAGTCATGACACTGGAGAAATGCCTCACGTGGTGCCTGTTTCAGCTTGCAGCAAGGCAGACCCATGGTTTTCCAGGTTGCAGAATGATGGTGATCAATTAGAGGGTGACTTGAGTTAAAAGAGGGCAAGTCTGCAACTGCCTATGCCAAGGTAACAATCCCAAAGGAGGCAAAGGAAATAAAGAAAATTAAACAAAGATGGTGAAATTAAATTTTCCTCCCATTAACTACATCACTTTGAACTCAGAGTTGCAGACTATGATTGCTGCTAGATAAGGAATGACAGTTCTTTAGTGTGTTGGTCCAAATTCACTTCCAACACAGGCAGAAGCACAGACAATAGCACCAGTGACAAATGCGGGGGAAAAAATGAGATAAAATGACTGCTGTATGAAATAGTCTGAATAATGAAAAAAGGCATTACAGGTTTATTCATTATAGGTATTTTCATAGCAGAATGCAACACGACATATAAATCAACAGCCACAAGTGAACACTGGACAATTGTGGGTTAAAATTCGTATCGCTTTGACTCTTGTGAAGGACCCCATCTTACACAGACAGACTGCCTGCGGGATGGTTACTGGGATCTCAGGCAGAATATTTCCTGGAAAAAGTTGGTTTGCTCTACACTGAATTTTTTCACCACATTCAACAGACAGCCCAGGTTCAAAAACTGAGGAAGATCGGTTCTCTCTTTAACCCAGGGTTTAGGACATTACTGCTTCAAATCCATTCTTTGTCTCATGCAGCACAAGGCTTCAAACTGAGGGTCTGCCATCACAAAACAAACTCTAAGGTACCCTGGTGTGGGTAACCCGCAGTCATTTCTGTTCATAGGAGCAGGAATCAGTGCCTGAAATTAGTTGTTCAAGGGCTAGAAGATTGTTTTTTCTCCTGTGGATTAATCATTATTGAAGTTACCTTATAGAAAGCAGAAGATCCAACACGAGGGACTGAGAGTGCTCGTGATATCTTCAGCTCCCTCAAGAGTACGCTACCTCACACCTGGTGGCTAGGGCAATGTCCTTACGGGTGGGAAGTGCAGCTTCAGATTCCCTCGGGGAGAGGACAATCAGTCAAGCCCTAGGTCTCCCACAACCCAGCCTCAACCACCTACCTTAGTCATTACAGCTACCGACCATGTACTGGGCTGTAATACCCGAGCCTAACCTTGCAAAGATCCTTTAGCTCTTCAAACAAAGAAGTTCTTTGTGGATGTCAAAGCATCAGCTCTTCCCAAAAGGTTAAATAGGGCCTCAACTCCTTCAATTACTTGGCTTGGAGACAATGAGCTTTAGCAGGCTAAGCAAAGTTCTGCATGTGAAAACAACTGAGCTGACATGTATTTAGTATGTTGCTGGCTTCTCCTCCCAGAAGCTTTGATCAATGTTCAGAGAGCAGGTAAAATGTGCTGTGCATGCCCAGAACTAGGATGCCGGTGGCAGTTCCAACAAGACACCCAGGCAAAAAATCCTCTTGATCAGACAAAAAGGGAGGTCTGTGATGCAAATAACAAATACCACACAAATCCTCCCATCTACTGATCTAAAGAACTCTGCTGATGGCTCCTCAATGAGTTTTGCAGCCACCATGGGAGTAAAGTATTTTCTCCATTTTCAATGCCAAGAGACTGAAGCTTAGAGAAATCTGGCGAAAGCCACAGAGCAAATCTGCCATGCCAGAAAAGAGCTCCAAACTTTCAGCTCCTATTCATGTTTCAGCTCCTTTGGTCTTGCTACCTCTTGGTGCACTGAGAGCAGAGACGCCAGTGAAGCTACCTGTAAATATGACCAGAGACCACATCGCTCCAGTCCTGCCTGTCTAATCAAGTCCATCTCCTGTGTCTCTTGAGAGCACTGGAATGACAGGGTGACCTCTGGGATGCAGAAAACCCTAAGAGATGTCGCCCTAAGTATTAAATGACCACTCTTATTTCAGGTCGTGCCTTTGCATTACAATGACACCTTTAGGATTTAGAAAAATGGGGGTGCAGACACTGGACAAACAGTGAGGCACTGAGGGGACAGTAATACCAGCAAATAAAACAGGCCCAGACCCATTCTCTAATCCTGAGGTCAATGGCCCACCAGATCACATCTGTCCAGCTTAGCTTTCTGCAGCAGGGTGGCCACATCTGAACCGCTTAGTGAGACTAGGTCCAAGCTGATCCCCAAGCCACATGCTGGACATTGCCTGAAGGTCCAAGCTAATTCAGGACCAAACCATGTTAGGCACAGCAGCAGTAAGCAGGTCAACAGGACTCTGCAGATGTTGGAGAATGGCTCAGAGAGCAAGGATATGAATCCACAGAACAGTTGTACGAGCAGAGCCTGTTCTGAACTTAGTATAAGTAGCAAGACTAGGCCGCGAGTCCGAGCTGAAACTGCAAGTCAGGCTGACAACAGTAAAACAGCAAGGACACTGCGACCTTGAAGAGTATCGTAAACCAACCAGAAGTTAACCCGTGTTGACCTAAACTGTATAAATAAGCGCTATTCAGGCTAATAAAGTGAACTACGCTTTATCACTCACATTGAGTCGACTCAGCGTGTTCCTCCACCGCCCAGCATGCAGACACCACAGGAGCTGCAGCAGCAAACCTCCTCCATCTTTGGAGAGGGTGTCCAGTCCAGCTCTGAGTGCACACACAGATCAAATCAAATCTGTCAAAATCAGCCAGATTACTTTAATGTACCAGTGCCAACTGTTCAAACCCATGTGGCTGACTGAAGCTGATCAGAGTTTTTTTGTATGGTCTTGTCCAGCATCGGAGCTTTGGAAATGGTCACCTCCAGCAAAGGGACAGTCACCTGCATCCTGAAGAGGCAATAACATCTTCAAATGGCATAGCTGACAGCAAAGGGAGGGTTTGCTTGTGCCCTTACTGCTGGGGTACTGACTTGTCTTTTCGAGTTGATGAAAAGCACTGGGTCAGTTTTTCTGTAAAAAGAACTGTTGCAGCTACAACACGGGCAACACCACCACAAGGAGAAAATCCAGACAGGACAGACCATCTTGACAGGGATCAGGTTGAGCTCAGTTGTGGTGGTGATTTCTGACAAATGGGGTTGGATTGATATGAACATGAATAAATCATATCAAACAGACCACTAAAAAGCTACTGAAGAACAGCCTATTTCAGTCATGACCGATCCGATTCATAGCCAAATTAGCAGCCCAGACAGTGAAAGGCTCCATATCGCTTTACCCATCCAGCCCAGAAGCTATCTTTAGACACAGCAGGAGCTCTGTCTTGTCTTCAGGCCATCCCAGATCTCTGGGGGTGAGTGTGAGGAGGCAAGAACAGGAAGGGGGAAATGTACCATGAAAAAAATAAAGCTTGTTTAGTCTTGTGGGCTGGAAGTGGAAAAGAGATCATAAAGGAGCATAACCAAAGTGCACTGACAAAAAGGAAACATTGGACATTGAAAAGATAAATACATTTAATGGTGTTGTGAAGGTATTTTTAACTTATGAGGTCTTTCTGCTGCTTTATAGCATATGAAGAAGGGTGGATATTTTCTGGTTTTACTTTAAAAAAGCTTTTTTAAAACTCATCTTCCTCAGTTTTATTTGGCACATTCTTAAATAGAAAGGACAAGATCTGAGATTTTACCAAATTCATTTTCAAAGTATCAAAGAACTATTTTGTCTTCTGATTTGAACTGCCACTGTTGTACAGGTAAAAGCTGGTCTAATGCAGTGCAAGGAAACAAAAAAAGTATCTATGCTCAGATTTGTGCACCAATGTAGTGACATGCTTTCAAGACTGGTTTAGAAAATGGCTTAAGCAAAACCATGTTCAAGCAACCTGACCAATTTGAAAATAATAATTAACAGGCTTTAAACTGTAGGAGTTAAATCAGTGCTAAACTGCCTGCGGAAGATGCTTCAGAGCTTCTACAAAAAACTTCCCTGGTTTGTCAGCAGGCTGTCGCTATTTGTGCATGTAGAAGGGACCTTGAAAACATGGGTTTGAAAAGCCAAAGTAGAATAGTCAAGAGCTAAAATAGAGCAGCTATCTAATTTTAACTATTAACTGCAAAAACATGTGTTCCCTTTGGAAACAGGAGGAGCAGTTTCAGAATTGCCTGCCCCTCACAGCTGACCACCTCTCTGCGAGAGGTTACTGCTCCGGCAGTAACCGTGTTGGCAAATTCAGCACATTTGTGTTCCTCAAAGCACAGAGGAGGCTGCTGTGGCTTGGTCTGCTTGCAGAGGGAGTCCTAGCAAGGACATCACACTGCCTGCTGGAGCAGTGTAACCTGTAATGCTGGATGGGGCTTATGCTTGGGGAGCAAAAGCACCTTGAATTTCTCAGTCAAGACTCATTGGAATATGGACACCAGCTCATTCAAACGGGAGGGCTACCTTCATAAATCACACCGAAGTGTCAAGTTATAATGCTTACACTTAAGGGGCCATCTCTAAAGGAAAAAAAAGAGAATTTAGCTTATTTTATCAATTCCTACCAAGCTTCAGAAAAAAATTAAGTTTTTAAGCTGCTAGCTCCCTCTCCGTGGAGAGAGACACTCACAGTCTGCAGAACAGCTGACTTGAAAAGAGCACCAACTACTTTGGCTGGCTGAGAGTATGGCTTTGTAGCAGCCCACTGCTGGTCCCAAGGGTCTTGTGATCCCCCAGCCAAAGTGGCTTACGCGCCTTCCCTTCTGGCTTTTTGTTCTGGGCTCCAGCCCTGTCTCTGCAGCAAAGCCTTTCCCCACCCCAGTTTGGTCAGCGCTGTTTTATTGAACGGGACAGAGGTCTCCGTTTAAAAACACCTTCCACTGAGCAAAAAAAATGGATGAGAAAAGCCCAATCAAAACTACTAATTGTGAAATTCAAATGCCATCCAAGGCTGCTGGGCAATTCTCCAAGGTCCATCCTCATCTTCTCGCCGTGTCCTCAGTAGTGTAGCGAGGGCAGCAGAGACAAATCAGCTAATTGTTCTCCAGCCTGATCACACTGCAGTTCTGGAGGCCTGCTCCTGTGAGCAGTTTGACCTAAAATAGGTGCTTTTAAACAGATTAGAAAGTGCTGGGCCTGTTTGTTAGTGATGGCAACATTGCAGGAACATATGGTCACAGCAGCAGCATGCTAATGAGGAAGGACTTTTCTTCATGGGCAAATGTGCCTACACACAGATCACTGAAAGTTATACACAGCAAGGTGAAGTGTCTCCTTGCTTTTAGGCTGGACGCTCCAAAGATCTCCCTAACTACAAAAAACTGAACTTCAGGTGTCTGTAGGAGACACCTCAGGAAAAATAAGAAATCCCACCAAACTCAGAGGACTCCTGCCACCGTGATGCCTCTGTCACCATCAAAGAGGATCCCCGAGTGCCACAGCTCACGTCTCTCACACTTGGTACTTGTTAGGCTCTCATGACCATGTTCTCCAGTTAAGCCACAAACTTTTATGACTTTTTCTCCTCCAAAATAGGGAATCGCTCCTCTTCCTAAAATGCAACAAAGTGAAGCAGAGTTTAAGTGACTTTCAAAATCACGCGGGAAAGCGCAGGTAGAAACTACAACTGCAGTTCAATCCTACCAGTCCAGTATCCTAATTGTAAGACCATCCTCCCTTCCAGATGCTCAGCTTTAACAGGAAGCCAAGATAAAAAAAGAGGTTTCCAGCGCTGCTGTGCCCCACCATTGCCTGCTCTGCAGGGCAGGAAGCACCGTTGTTATTCTGAGATGGGCAATCCCCACACATCCATCTCTGCAGTGAAAATCCAGCCAGTACCAGCTGCCACAACCAAGGACACTGCTGATGAAGATGCCACATTGAAACGGATGTCCGGGATGTTTGTGATCATGAGGATTGAGGGGGTCTCTGCACCTGGACCAATTCCAATACAGTTTTACAGTCTTCAGCTGCCCAGATCAGAGCTTGCCCCCTTTCCTGGCTCCTGGCTGCTCCGTAGTTGAGAGTGGCAATATTTTTGCTTTTGTGGGGAAAAACAGGGACACAGAAGAATGTCCTTTGCAACACATCACATAAATGGGAACACTGCCCCCATTGCTACCTTCCTCTATTGACTTAAATGGCACAAATCATACAGCAATTAAAAAGACACAAGGGTTCTATCTGCTGCCACAGCCCTGGGAACAGGGAAGCTCTGGGGACTCCAGGATGAGATGTGGAAACAGAAAAAAAAATCCTGTGCCTGGATGCACATTCATGGTGGCTTCCTGAAGACCATCGCTGGGACGCCAGGACTGTCCTGGACTGCAGGGCCATCCCAGGCGGGCTTGTGACCCTTTGCGCATTTGGGCTCAAATGGGTAAAATTCCTACTGCTTTCCAGTGACGGTTGCATTTTTACAGTGTGCAAAACAAACAGATCCCCATCTGAATGAACAGGCCTTTCTGCCAAAAGGCTCAATCATACAAGCAGTCTCACCAACCTTGCGGGGGCCGACTCGATGAGTAAGGACTAGTCCCATGAGTAAGACCCACGGGACTGGACGCAGCTTGTCATTTTTTTTCAAGTGTGTGCAGGCCTGCTAAAGCTGACCTGCAAATCGGGAGAGAAAGCAAACGTTAAACGTTACGCTGTCCTCTCATCTAAGGAAAACCCTGGGATGCCTGAGGCACCCTTCTTTCCCACCATACTTCTTTGCTCTCTCCAGACAGCCCCAAACTTGGAGTTACAGTGCCCTTGCCTGAAATGAGAACGTCATTTGACAATTTAGACAAGCCCCACCAATTCCCAAACCTCAACTGCTCTCCTTGCTTTACCTGGAGGCCCTCCAGTGCAGCAGTCAACATGCTAAATCCCCTAGCATGTACTTAGAAACAATCTTCTTTAAAAAAGGCATGCAAAAGTGTTAATGCCTGCATGGTAAGAAGGGCCAGAGAAGGGGCTGTGGGCAGGCACCACTGGCTTTCTTCTGGTCAGACATTCCCCTCCTTTTTCTGGAGTGGGTCTGAACAGAGCTAACCTCTTGCTAGAGCTCCTTGGATGAATCACTTTTCCTTTAGAAATGTTTTATTGATCTAACAGCAACTGAATAAACCCAGATGAGGAGAGTTTGCTGGAGGCAGGTGTCCAATTCATGTTCCCTGCTATTTCAGTAACTCATTCATACAAGAACATTTACAATAATGTATGTGCACCGCGTGTGACAAGAAATATAACTGTAACTTCTGCAGTGTCATCAGCATTGTTAGCTTCTGGGAACAAAGAGCAAACAAAAGCACATTGTAAATGCTGGTTTAGTAGGGAATGCCCCAAGATAGGAGTCACTGGAATTTGCCATGTGCTAAATGACAGTGAAGACGTGTTTGCATTCTTCCTACTCATGTTTGCATGCTAGTCTCAGATTTGTTATCACCAAATTGCATATGCATGCAAGATGCATATTATCAGCTCCTGTATGTACTCATGATCATTTAATTTCCTGATCTCTCTGAAACACCTCCTGCTACACAGCTGACACAGGGCAAAAGAGAAGAGAAAAAATACCAGTGGTAACACTGACTTAGTAAAAGGTTTGCTGCAGCCTGTTTGTTTATGGGGGGTTACTATAGTGTGCTGATTAAAGAGATTACAATTATCTCTTTATAAGAGATTTATCTGCTGTGATCGTGTGTACGTAAATACCTCACTGCAAGTAGCTGGAGGAAAAGCTATAGTCAGATAATACCAGGTCCAAGACCAAAGCATTTGGGATGAGTAACAGAAAATCTCTCAGAAAGCAAAGAATGTTTAGCCAGATGCCACTAAATCTTGGCTAGGTATTATTTCATCTGACAAAGCCAATGCTCAATCCCCGTCTGGCAAGAACTGGCAAAGCTCCAGTGACCAGCTGAAGAGGTGGCCTATATCCAACAGAAATCCCATCTTTCCCTTCTGCTTCCAAAATAAACCAGGCAGAAAGTGAGGAAACCTAGCATAGCATCAAAAGTGAGCTAATGGCTGTTATGGGTTGAGGTGGGTTGCCATAAACAGCTTTCAGATTAGCCTTTGAGAGGCCCTCCGGAGTTGTAATGACATATTATGCAGTGTACACAACATGGTTGCGGTAGATCATATAAAATCTATAATGTTGCAGATGCGAAGCAGGGAAAAAATTCAGACCCCTACTTTTTTACAACATTATTAGTCCATGTATTATTTCAGCTTTAAAAAAATGTTGTTTGAAGATTAAAGGTCGCATGAAGGTGATGTCAAGCTCACCTCCAAATAAAAATCACAAGAGATTAATCTGCACCATTGCCGACCGAAAAGCGAGCGCCCCAGGCAATGCGAACGCAGGGAGCCAGAGCAAGGACTTCAGCAGTGGCTGCGTTGTTCTGTGCTGCCCTGATGGAGCAGCTACAGCTCCGAGACACAAGTCCCTCCTGCAAAGCTTTCCCTGTAAGCAGGACACTTTGCCCAGTTGATCGGTACCCTTGGAGTTGCTGGGGGATGGAACTGTTTAAATGGGGGTGTTGCAAAAACTGGGACTTCAAAGCAGATCAGTGACAGCCAGTTGTTTGTGATCATCTCTTCTGGCATGACTACATGGGAAAAGGCCCCTTTTAACTCTGGGATCTGGCAGAGCAGCTCTAACAAATTTTGTCGCAGTGGTTTAAGACATCGCCTTTATCTTGCAGCACATCCAGACAGACAGGGCTCAGAACTGCACCCTGGCTACCCAGCTCATGGCACAGGGCATTAGCCTGTCCACCACACAGGCACCAACGCCAGCTGAAGGCACCCGCACTGCTCTGCCACCATGTCACCTCATGCATCGCCTGGGTCAGGATGACAATTCAGGGGGTGACGCCGGGGACGACAGCACTGCAGAGCGATTCAGTGACAAAATCACCAAGGCGAGGCCGAGAGCTATGGCACACACCTCTTGCTGTTTGAGGTTTACTAACATGGTGTTGTTAGTACCCATGGCTCCTGGAAAGTCCCACTCAGGAGGGGTTACCCACAACGGAGGTCACCAACAGCCCAAAAAGCAGCAGCCACGTTCATTACAAAAGAGGAGAAGCATCCAGAGGAAAAGCCAGTGAGCACCTTCTGTGCAGCAGTCCAGAGGCTAGTTCACACCTCAGAAGAGATGGGAAGATGGATCCTAGGCTCTCATAGCTTCTAGGCTTTGCTCCCATGCTTGTGTCTTTCACCTTTAACACCTCTCACTCCTGGGTAGCCCCATCCAATGGTCCCAGGGACAGGCTCCTTTTAGGCAATGAATCGTGCTGGCAAGAGCGGTCCTACTCCAGCCTTGACCCGAGTGTTGGGACACAAGTCAGACGAGGTGGTTTCAGACATAGTCCTCTCATCATCATTGATTTACCTGTCTGCTTGTCCTAACTGGTGGCAAATTTCAAGCTTAGGTGACTTGCACCATAGAGGGAATTAATGCTCATCTTTCCTTCTCCAGCCCCTTTCTGCAGCTTGTGCTTTGGACTTCTGGGTCTCTGCAGCAGAGCCCCACCGTAAAACCAGCTTCTGCCTCCTTTCACGCTTTTTTCCAGTTAGAAGGGGTATGAGCAGGAGGTGGAGTGTCCCAAGACGGGCTGGTAGGGCCAGGGATCCATTGGCCGCGTGCTGGCAGGCTCTGCTTCAGACCTTCATCGTCACCAGAGTCCCTGAGTTAGCAGAGGGTCAGGGTAAAAGCCTCAGGGCTAATCACACCACTGTGCCTTATAGATGATTGCTCAGTCCAGATTCGAAGGCCATTGAGTTTCTTTGCCAGAGCTGTGGGCTGAAAGGGTAGATTTTTTTCTCTAGGAAACAGGGCCAAAACATAGTAATACTTTAAAAGAAAGCAGTTATTCTTATCTTCTAGTTCAGTGAGGGCAAATGATTTACGATTACCTTTGTCTCCTATATTAATGAGACTCATTATTCCCTATTCCCTTAATTCTTTCCACCTTCCATGTTCAGCACTCCTCAATTCCGAAACCTGGCAACTCTTCCCTGGATTCATCCAAATCTGCTCTCCAGAAGACAGAGCTGTAGCACTTTCTTTTCCTCTTGCTTGCAGTGATACAGAACAAATCAACATCTGCTATGAAGCCTTGTGATAAAAAGAGACCCTTGCAAAAAGTCTCTAACACTGAATGCAGAATTTTATTAGAATAAGAAAAACCAAATTATTAACACTATTCTGCCTCTCTCCTTTCTCCTGCCAGGGACATACCCAAATTACTCCCATCTGCCACCCTGCTGCAAATTTAAAAGCAGCAGTAATCCATAGATCCTTACAGCTATGATTAATTCTATCTGGGAAGGAAGAAAACCTCAGAATTCAATGAAGAAGTTACCACATACAAAAGAGATGTTGCCTAATATTGGCCCGCTTTTATTTTATTAGAACTATAACACTGAAATTAGTTGCTAATGTTTTGAGGTCTGCCTTTGATCTTAATAATATATGTGGTGAGAATTGGACAAATCGGTAATTGTCTCCAGCTGGAGACAAAGCAGTTGGAGAAGCCATTTCAGGATCCTCTGTAGTTGCTTAAGTAAATCCTAGGATTAGGGACATGCAAATTTTACTGGGGAAGGGAACAGAGGAGGGGCTTGCAGTGTTGAACAGAAAAATTAATACAAATAATTTTAGGTGGGCTAGAAACTGAAAATGCTTGACTTTCTTGAAGTTAATTGAAGTGGAAAACTCAGTTTTGGCCTGCTCTATCTGCAGTGAAAGCCAATGGCTGAGTTCACAGCTGCAGGTGACAAACCTATCCAAAAGGTTTGTCAGAGCTAGTACAGAGAGGAAGAGACATGACAGAGAATTGGTTTTGGAGGTCTCCTCTGCTATGTGAGAGCAAGCATGTGGATGAAGACCTCCCTCTGAGCACTGTCTGTTAATCACTTCCATATACCATTCTGAGTGGAGTTATCCCAACCTCACCTGATGAAACTGTTCTGGGATCTGCAAAATATTTAAATATGATTCTGGGCACAAATGAGCAACACTTCATAGAGGAATGTTTTAACCGTAGGCTATAGAGCACTTGTTTCCTTCTGCAGTCCAAGCTAAAATTTTGTGTAAAGTACACCTGTCCTGCTTGCTAAGGAAGGGGAGCCCTACCCCCAGAACACCTTGTCCCTCAGAGATGAAGACTTCTCTAGTTAGCTTGTGTAAGAGACCCCAGTCCTCTTGCCCCTGTTGTGAGTGGTGCCCAAATCCTTCGAGAGCCCTGCCTAAAAAATCTCAGGAATTCAGGTCAGAGTTCAAACAGGCCAAATGCGCACTTTTTAACAAAAAAATTTCTCCCTATAAACACTCATTAGGATCCCAGTTAGGATGTTGCAATGTCATCTTTGATTCCCTAATGCTGGGAGCTCATAAGGACACACAAACAATAATGGGCTGATACCACATCATCTCCCTCTTGCAACTATCATGCGGTGGCTCCAGGATGCACCTATCTAAAATAGATGCGATTCCTTTGGTCTAGCTATGTTAAATACAGAAGTACTTTTGGAACGGCAGAGGTTATGTCCTGTCAGGCTCTATCTTCCAGCAGGATTACAGAAGTGCCATGTTCAAGACTACTAACAGTCAGGCTGGCATTCTTCCAACCAGCTTTTATTCCACAAACACACCCCTTATGCTCTAATTTTTTGTGCTATGCCTGCATTTAATGAATGCAAATAACATAACAAAAAATGAACAAATGAAAGAAACACGGTCTCTAATCACTTCAGAGGTTGTCAGCAACAGTTAAAAACAAGCTGGAAATATTTTCATTTGTTGCTCTGGTTTCAAAAGCATTAGTGAAAGATCTTGCCCCATAGGAAAAGGAGAGGCCTTGTGGACATGGAACACATTTATGGACTGCAGGGAGCTGTTTGCAATTATTACTTTTAGAACACACCTTAATGGAACCCCACTGAAGTGGTTTACTTGTGGTTCAAAGACTGGCTGTTACTCGTACTTTATATGTGGTAGACACTATGAGGTTGACTTGGGCAGGAGCCATCAAACACTTCTGACTACTCAGCCTCATAACATGCATGATATGGCCATGGAAAGCATCTTCAGGTTTCTTTACAATCGCTATTCAGAACCTGGAAGCTGTTTTGCCTCTGAGGAGGGATTTCCAGGCTTGGGTATTTGTGGTTAGACTCAGCTCCAGTCTCCTGGACTGAGGGCTGATGAGCTGGACTGAAAGTTAGAGGTTCAGCTATCTTCTTGGCAATACTACTTGTCTGTTAATAACAGAGGACCTCAAAGTAAGGCCCTGGAAAAAAAAGCTGTAGCTTACATAAATCTTCAGACATTTTTAAAGAGGACATAGGGGAATATGCACTAATTCACTGTTTGTTTATACCTTTTCTTGCATGCTGTGATTTTCAAATGCCAGTTCTTGCTATGTTCTTTGAGTTCCTTGGGAGCTCAATTCACCTCTAACTGCAAGTATACAAGTCTTGATTTTTTTTTTCATGTTCTCCTCCCAGCATAGCCTGTTAGCTCTTCAAGTCTATTACTGTCCATTTTCAATGCTATCTACAGGGATTGGTTTTGCTGGAGGAGAGGGAGAGGGAGGGAGTCTCAGTCAGTGGTACTTCCCCATGGCGTTGCCTTGAGGAATGTGCCCTCTGAAATGCATGAGCATCAGCATCTGCTGTAGCTACCCTCCCTATCATCATCACCCTGCATCTGGCAACAGGGTCCTGCAGGTTAGTTTACAGTCCAAAACCACAATCACTCCAAAAGGAGAAACTAAGAGCAGTACATAGGGATGAGACTGCCATCTGTCCTGTAAGGCCATTCCTGTTCTGTCCTTCTTCCCATGGAAAGCTCATGGGCCAGATGTGTTGTGCAACTATCCCTTAGATGCTTCATCTGGATCTCCACCACTTCTGCTGCAATGTTATAACAACAGCTCATACCTACAGGCTCAGTGGTTGAAATTCCTTTCTCCCAGGGCTTGAAGCAACCTCATTCTGCCACTTGCACTCCTCTGTAGGCAGGCTGTCAGTAACAGAGCAGACTGACACGATGTTGGCTCCAGCACCTACAGACCCAGCTTATAGCTTAGCCTGGCCTTTGAGTCACATCCTGGTGTGTCTGCTCTGGTACACTTCAGAGGCATAACTCACCGTCAGCCTCCATAGGGATTGCAACGGTGGGAAGATTAGATGCTGGCTGCAGGCTCTACCTTTGTTTTAGCCTTTCTTTCCCTTTAGCACCCAGGACCCATTTCTGTCATGTCCTGATGACAGCCCAGAGGTGGGAAGGGGAGAAATAGGCACTTTCACTCACTGTTTCCACAGAATTGCAGGAAATGGGATCAAAGTGATGTTCAGAGGTCCCTGAGTCTAATTTCCCTTCTGAAGCAGGATAAACTCTACCTACCCTGCATCAGAGAGACATTTAGCTAATCTGCTCTTAAGCTCCTGTGATGGAAATCTCACAGCCTTCAGCATGCTCACAGCAACATACAAATACAGGCAGATCAAAGTTACCTGCTCCATTGCAGATACGTAAGGAAGGGTATAAGCAACAGGACAAGTACAGCATGATCTTTTTCTCAATACATGCTTCCAGCTTCAGACAATTACTGATTTAAGGATTTCTTAAGCTGGAGATGGCATCCAGGTTCTCGGGTACAGTAAATCTCAGCAGATTTATCACTTGTGAGCATTATCTCACCCCTTCTAGGGCTTGTACCTACATTTGGCCTCTATAATAGCCCAAGATATTAGCTTCACAATGTACATATACATCATATACATAAATACTCCGTATGTCTGTCTTAAACCTGCTACCTGATAATTTCATTTGATGGCACCTGGATCTTACATTATGAAGAATACTTAACAGTAAGTAGTTTTGTAACCCTCCTCTACACACCATTCCAACTATTTTATAGACTTCTATCTTATGGCTTCTCAGCTGTCTTTGTTTCCAAGCCGAAAAGTCCCACAGTATTTAACCTCTATTTGCAAGAAAGCTCTTCATGTCTCTCATAAAAAATGCTGTTTCTCTTCAGTGTATTGTTATACCACATCCTTTCTTAAAGTGAGGTAACCAGAACTAAACATAACACGCAAGTTATAGGAGCTCTGGGGGTTTATGTATAGCACAGATATTAATTTTTTTTCTCCTCCTCTCCTCTCATTTCCAGTAACATTTAACTATTGCTGAACACTGAATCAATGTTTTCAGAGAACTTTCTCCAGTGACAAGATCTTTCCTGTATACCAGTAACAAGCTGAGAGCTCACTGCTGTGTCCCTGCAGCTGACTGGATTTTCCTGCCTGTGTCTATTACTTTGCACAGCTGATGTGCTGCTGCCATGTCACAGCATGCCACAGTGACAGTTGTTGCTTTGTCTTCTACCCAGGTTTACTGGGGTAGGGCACAAAGCACACAAAAGTAGGTCTCCCTTAGCTCATCAGAACTAAAACAGAAGAAAAAAAAAAATCAGTTGTTTTGTTTATCTATAAATATTTTTTTAAAGATTGTCTTTTTTTTCCCCCCTCTCAAATTCTATCTTCCTGGAGTAAAGTGTGTCTTTGGTTTAAATCCTTAGCAACAGCAACTGGGTCACAGAGATGTTTTGACAAATACAGTCTCTAATTAAATCACTAATTTCAGAGCAGGGAATGCACCTTTTTTTTTTTTTCCTGCCTTCCACGTAGGACAGAACCCATTTGCATTTAACCACCTTCCTGGTGTATAATGTACCTTACTGTCAGGAAATCAAAGCAAAGGTGTAAAACATCTTGTCCATCAGAGCAGACCAAAACTTCAGCTCCTTCCCACACCACTTAAGACAGTGCCCTGACAGAACCACTCAGTGGATTCAGAAACTTTCACCTCGCTTTTCTGAGACATGGTCCTCATCTCATCCCTTCTGATTTTGGGACCCACTATAGCACATACACTGGGAGGAATGAGCGTGAAGCGGGAGAGCAGCAGAAACCTTACAGAGCTTCCAGTGTTTTCGTGCATCCTCCTTCCACTCTGGGAAATTATGTGGCAACCAGGAACTGGGTCTATGCAAAGCGTATGGCAGATACAACTCCCCGAGGAGGGCACCCTGCTAGACTTGTGCACCACTCACCTTTGGCCTCTGCCACAGAGCAGGAATCATGGGCTACTCTGCACAGCCATCACTATGGGTCAGGGCAGCAGCCATTAGAGATAGTGAACTCACCACACCAAAACAGCTCTTTTCCCTTACCCCAATACTACATACTCTTTCCCTTCAACTCCACCCACCAGAACAACCCAAACCAAAAGGCAACCAGTAAGCCAGATGGTACCTAGCAATTGCAACAGTAAACATATGACCAACACCACCTCAACACAGGCAAAACTCCTTTGATGTCAGTGAAAGCGTCACTTGCATCAAAGCAGCAGGAATGACCTGGTTGTTCTGGAGGCTGTGTAGGTGGAAAAGACAAGACCTGCAGGTGGAATGAAAGCCTGAAGAAAATGGATTGAGAAATTACTCAGTAACAGTTCAAAGCCCTGCATGTGGGATGAAAGCTGGCTTATGCTTAATAAATCTAAGAAAAGATTCAGCAATAGTTCATCCTGTGCAGTGGGTTCCCTGTAATTGACGTAAGGCAGCATCCACAAGAGCCAATACAAATTAGGCACCGGTCATTCAAATTAACTCTCTGCCTTTGGGGTGCTTTACTTATGTACCAAAGAACTAATTGAGAGAAAAGTAAGTCCTTCTCAACAATCACATGCTAGTCAACAGAAGCTACAGATCTGTCATTGAGGGATTTCGAGCACGGTCACCATAGCTAGCTCTCATGGCACCACTGCTTCTCTGGTAAAACCAGTAGAGATTCCATTGATATAACAGAATTTCCCTCTTTCAGTGCTTGAAATCCACATGCAAAAGGGTGTTCAAAGAAAACTGTTTTGAGTAGCTTTCAAAGTTCTTGCTTTATTATGAGGCATTTGCATCAGACGCTTTGAGAGATCGACACTGAAATGCCTCAGAATTGTTATTGTCCCTTGTTTATTTATGTCCTTCTGCCTTAGGGCTTAGTCCTCCTTTCTCTGAACCCAGTGGCCAGCTTTGCTCTACTTTCAGAGACCCTTAACATTTACAGAAGAAAGTAAAATCTACTCTGGACAGTTTTGGTTCTATCGCTTTTCAGCTTGGTGGTGAGGAACACTGCCTAGGCCCCACAGGGAGCTTGTGGTACCTTTCTGAAACACCAGAGATATTTCTAGATACATTGGCCTCAAAATGCATGGACATACTGAAGGTTTTCAAGAAAGAGCAGGAAGATTGTTCAGAGAATGCACAGTAGAGAGAAGGCTAGAAGCATGGCTGTAGCCAATCTCTTATGACAGCCTTGTGCTGAAGATTTCTGAGCTGTGGTCAAAGCAGGGATAGGCCTATGTTCTTGGATTCAAGCACCTTTGAATTCTGAGCAAGCCTGGAGGCCAGTCCGAATTCTCACCTTAGCCAATAGACAGAAACTTTGACCTATAGGAATTACACAATCTAATACAGTAGAAGTTCGTTGGCCATACGAGTACCTTACACAATGACAGATTCTTAACTCCATCTCGTTCTTTAGCCTGGTTTGTACCTTGATGTATTAGTTTAGATGCCCTAAAATGAATTACTCAGTATGCTAAAATAGGTGAAGTGATCCACGAAGTAAGTCAGAAGTAGTCTTGTCTCAAAGCCAGAAGCTCCAAAGCTTCCTGTAATTAAGACATTATTTCCACTTAGTTCCTATCAGTTAGTTGTCACCAAATCCCAACCGCACTAGGAAAAAACATCAGCACTGATAATAATTTTCATTCTCACTATTCCTACTTAGTGCAGAAATTGGTTTGCTGTTAGGACTTAGCAGAAATTGGTTTGCTGTTAGGACTTAACAGCTAAAGACAGCTTGAAGAAATGAAGAGGTTGTCTATCAAACTTCCTATAACCGCTTTGTCCTCTGAATAGCATTCACTAAAACCATTTTCCATCAGCTGAATGGAGGCTGGGAAACCTGCTGCTGACAGCTGCTGTGGGTCACTTTCTTGATGCTGTCAGTGTCTAAATATGCCCACCCAGAAGGAAGGGGAGACAGAAAGGGTTCAGACAGCTTAACACTTCAGCAGTCACAAGCTGCAGGCACTTTGGACTGCTGCTGCTCAACACGGGCACTCACTGACTCAGGCCTTGTGATTAGAGTGGCCAATTATTTAACCCCCAATAACTCCAGATGTTGGAGGAGTGGGGAACCGGAGTTTGCATTACTATGTCTACCTGACCAGCTCTAGTAACGTTGTCATGCTGGCTGGAGGAATCCAGTTTTTAAAAGACACTGAAGTGCAAGAGACCAGAGCAGGTCAGGACAGGACTGTACCCTGTAAGAGAAAATGGTAGTAAAATTAAAAGCTAGAAAGTCCTTACTGAAAACCCCAAACCAGAGCAGATTACTTTCAGCTCTTGAAAATCTGACATTTACATTGATAAGCTCTTTTCTCTGTTGGGGGGAGAAACATTTGGCCAGATCTCAAATTATTTTCCAACTCTCCTCTCTCCTTTCCTTCCCAGCTGCTTTACTGACTGCCTTACTAGACAGTTACTCTTTCCAAATTATCTCTTCCTATGAGAAATTCCTCTAATTTAATGGGGAGTGGTCGCCTCTTTGAAGGAAGGAGTACTGCTTCCCCAGCTCTTCAGAGGCAAGGGGAAATAGTATGTCTTAACTGACACAAACGGTCAATTACTTTTCTGTGATTAAGAGGAAGCATGTAAGTATCACTAGAGACCAAGACAGACATCCACCATTGGGCATTACTCTCTAGAAATTGCCTCAGTAGACATCACGTATACATCATATAACAAGGGAAAGTAAAGAGAGATCCTCTGGAAAAATGGTGGAGAGAAGGAGCTGCCTGCCTTGACTGTTTGGTTACTTCCTCCTCCAGTACCCTGAGGCACAGTGTTCTCTCCACTTGGGTGTAAAATCTCCCTTGCTTCAGTCACATTAAATATCCACCATATACTAGCAGCCTACCCTCACATCTATCCAAAACGCCACCACTGAAGTCAGCTTTCACTCCCACCATTCCAGTGAGGTCAAGCATTTCTTGAATACCTGAAATAGCCTTGTGCCTAATCTCTGCCCTGGAGAAGTTTCCATCTTCTTCCAGTATTGACTGGAACCTTTCATGGTTTGAGAGACAGAGCATGGAAATAAAGGATCGTCTCCTTCGAACTCTCCTAAAATAACTTTCTCTAAACTCATCAATACTTCTAGTTTCTTCCCTTAACTGGCTAAACTACAGTTCATTTAGTGATACTAGTTGCCAGCTACATGCATACGTGGGATATTACACACAATGTCCTTGCCCGTGTCTATACTCGTAAACTGAACAGCGTCAGGCCCCATCCTAAGCACTGGAGCATGATCATCTATGCTCTGCTTCTAGTAATATTTAAATTGCAGCTATGTAGTTACCATGGCATTGTGCAAAAGTGGTTTGTTGTAACCTGTCTAAAATATCTCAGATAGAGGGTATTTACTTGCTGTGGAGATCTGTTTAAAATATTGCCTCATTATTTTCAGTGCAACAGTGTCAGTCCCATTAGGCAATCTCCTGTTTATACCTGGGAAAGGAGAAAAACACAGTAGCTATGACAGGAGTGTTGCAAACTTCCCTTTTGATTCAGTTCACAAGAATATCAGCAAAATCCTAATAGACAAGATAATTACTTTTCACAACATTCTCATTTGCATAAAATGATTAAATTCTTACAGGTAAGCATGTGGTCTTTTATGACCCCTACTGTATGCACTCCACTTGTGATATAAAGTTGCAATATTACAAAGGTTAAAACACATAAGAAAATATATTATTTACAGAAGAAATATTGGTAAATGGAATGGACTTCATTACTGAAGTCAGATGACATATAATTTGAATGCTTTTGAATGTTGAACCTTTTGTGTAATTGTACATAATGTAACGTAATTGTGTATGTATGTAATTGTACATTGCAATTGTACTAATGCAGTAGTAAAAGTCTTGGAAAAAATTATAAAACACAACCACCCCACCCAAAACACCCAGACCCTTACTGAAGTAGAGCTAGCACAGTGGTACAGATGCACACGGAGCAGTAAGAGTGGAAATTTTTGGGGTCATTCCCCCCGCCTATCACCAACAATGCACACAGGAGTGCATGCCAGCTCTCTGAACCCCCACTGTGCACTCTGATGTCACAGCTCTCCACATCTACAAGTTCATACAAATCCATTCTCATCACGATGAGTCTATACACAACCCATCTATTACCATTTTAGTGCTCACTCTCAAATCTGTGCTATATCTGTACAAATTTGTACTATAGATCCTGATATTAATAGAAAAACTGGAGCGTAGAGATAGGCACCCCACAAGAAACAGCCAGATGTTAAAAGAAGAGATAATAAGTAGGAGAGACAAAGCAGCTTTGGCAGAAACCGCTGTAGGGAAGGGAAGGGTGGTTCCAGGAATTGGGAGTATAAATTTTGATTAGGGCTGGGCTGGTATTTCCCACTTCAACTGCCTAGTTTTCTCTTTAACGAGGAAATGGGATTTTCACTTTTGCCCCACTCAGTGAAGAATTAAATCGGAAAAAGGACTTGCCTTCACAGGTAAGTTGACCCAAATGTCACTTGTAAAGCATGACCACACTGGGAACAATAGTGTTTTAAACTCATACCTGATCTTGCTGTAAAATTATTGTACTTAAACTCTAATTGAATGTAACTCTCACAGGAAATGCAGCACTTCTCTCTGCAATTGTTTCTTTCAAACTGCAAGAGAAAAATTACTCCTTTCTGAACATGCTCAGGGTCAATCTTCACTCCTTGCACATGCACCACAGTGGAAAACACTAAGCAAAGAATAGAAGACAAGAACCTGAAAAACGTGGTCAGCAACAGGCGTACATTTCTGAATTTACACTAGTATGGATGAATTACAGTCATTGCAATTTTCATTCACTTGTACAGAAATCAGCTTGCTTTACCTCTCCTGATGTGTGAGTGTGCAAACTGTCTGTACCACAGGATGCTCACAAGTATTTTGTACGGAAATGCCACTTACAGTACAAACACAGGGTAATGTGTGATGTATTATCCATAGATATTTGCCACTAGTCCCCATGTGGATCAAGGATCTGGGCCAAATTAAACAAAGGAGGAAGGAAGCAATACTAAAATGCAGTTAACATAAGCCGAGTCATCAGAGGAATGGGGCAGAGAGAAAATGCCTAAATTATAGGTGGGGGAATGGGTGCGTAAATTAGCAATACCCAGTTTTATAGACAGAATGACTTACGAACTACATCGCAAGGTTTACAGTTATCCATCTACAGAGTCTTTAAAATGCAGGAATTCTTTTTCCTCTGGTTGTGTAAACTACAAGCTCTGCTAAATCTGATTATTTTCTGCAGGCTGTACTATAAATTGTTCCGTTTTGGTGATAGGACTACTTCATGTTCATCACAAAGAGTCAGTTGTTGAGTAAAATGGGCTTTGAAACACAAGAGATAATGATCAAGAGCTAAAGTTTATTAATAGATTTATGTGTTTTCATTCAGCTTAAAACCCCCATACTTCCCAAGATCAGACGAAATATATTAGCTATGGAAACAAGCAAAAAAAAGTATTTAATCATCATGAAAGAGATAAGAAGATAGAACTAGTGAGTGATTCAGTTGAAGGATGGGACAAAGGGGGAAAACTACTCCAGTCAATTAATGCTGCATGCCTCTTCCTTATGCCTACAACCAATCATAGAGTCACTGGGCTGGAGAGGTCCTCTATAGTTCATTAATCCCTTCCTCCTCCTCAAGGCATGCTCCACTGTACCTGTGGGCTCCTGCAGATGTTTAATCTGACATTGCAAGTCTTTCAATGGACATTGCACAACCTCCCCAGGTAAGCTGTTGTACTGCTTCACTGTCCTGCATCTGAAAGTTAGTCCTTTCTTCCTAGAAGTCAAGTCTATTACTTGTCTTCCCATCTGGAAAGAGGGAGAACACAAATATAAAAGGCTGCTGCAAAGCAAGACGGAGTAATTTGAAAACTGTTACACCCTCCCTCACAACACTTCCTGAAGCTGGTAATCTCAAATCATACCTACTTTAAACTCCATACATAAACGAATTCCATGAGTATAAAGATGTGTATGTACATTTTACACACACTTGCTGATTATGCAGAGGAATATTTTAAATCATATTTTGCTATTTTGTTCAGATATTAAAAACCAGCAGTGTGGTACCATAAATTCTTTCATTGTTTTGTATAAACTGATGGATGCTCTCAATTTCAGACAATTATACCAGCCACAGGAACACAGCATGCTTCTTGGCTTGGTAATAGCATTTTGAAAAGAACATTATACAAATAGTTTTGGTTCACTGTTTGTTCAATGACTAATAGCCTATCTGAAGTAAACTATATTACTTGTGGAGTAAGAAAGTACTGAAGCGTAGGTGACACATCAGATCCAGGTCTTTTCTTTATCTCACTAGTGTTTCACTCACATTTAACTACTATCTGTAAATTTATTTATAGGGAGTTTTTAAACCGATTCTCACCACTACATTCTCGTACATATGAAACAATCAGGGTTTCCATGAGGCTACGGCATCTGATCACCCTTACCTTAGAGTATGAGCCTTAAATGTAAAAAAGGATCCCAACAGCTGCTCAGCTTCTAGGAATGGCAATACTGGATCAATACTGATTCCCGCAGTACAGAAAACGAAGTACTGTTGACTGAAAAAAGGTTGACGTAATCAGGCTGATACCTATGAAACGTCTGCTTTGGTTGCATTATGAAGTTAACTGGCTGCAATGATGTTGCATTAATATGTCAGCTACTACTGAAATTCTCAAATCTTCCCCCAATAGCTGTTCAAGGACATTAACCTGCTTTATCAATCTCAAGAATCTAAACATGCGTCATGCCAGGTCCTTATGTGGGGACCTTAGGGCTCTGCTGCCTCTTCCCCCACCTTGCCAAGGGTTTGGCTGGCTGCGCTGAAAGTCAGCTCTGGCAACAGAGCCAAACAACTGGCGACCAGACTGCTATGAGAAGAGCTGTGTGAGAAAGAGCCCGGAGCAGCCTTGCCAGAGACCTGCCCCTGCTTTGCTTAGGAGCCACATCACCCTTAGTCCTCGCCTAAGCTATGCTGCAGGTGTGCCCATGCCTGCCCAAGTACCTCACGGATCCCGACCTGCTCACTTGACCTTGGACCTGCCTTGTCGTTAAGGACTGGTCTGTCTGTCTGTTGGTTGAGCCTCATTACTGTCACCTTACTGCTCTTGTCTGATAACTGCAGGACTGCACCTCCTGTAAGGGGCTTGCTGCCCCTGCCTGCCTTGTTACCCTGGGCTTCCAGCCTGCTTTCCCTCACAGACCTGCCCGCTCTTGCTGCTCCCTGATACCTCAAAAGCAAGGCTCACAAGGAATCTTCATCCCTATTCCACCAAAAAGCTCTTGGGCTTGAATGTGTGCCAGGCAGCTTGGCACAGCCCACAAACTATAGCTCACCTGTGTTCCAGAGTTCCAGTGCTGGACACCCCGAAGAGCCATGCCTCACTGTTCGCAAAATGCAAACATCAAACACCTCTCCTGACTGAAGTGAACAACATAGAAAGAACATCACCTTCTTTCAAATATTTAATAGTCAGATCAAGGCTAGGAAACCCACTTTTCTGGGTATCACTGATTCTTACAGCTGCCATTTTCATGGGGAAAAAGTAGCCTGAGATTAAATACTAGTTCAATTAATTAATGAATTTTTAAACTATATACTATCTTCCTGCTTTAGAGACATGCTGGGTATCCCTCTGCCTGTATTAGAATGACGTGTCTCTCCTTCAGGAACATGGCTGCAACAGGAAAACACCTTTGGCACTACAGATCTGGTAATGCTTAATTCTCTCTGGTCTTTCAAAATCCACATCAGCCACTGATTATCTAGTA
The DNA here is from genome assembly GCA_013401275.1 of Pandion haliaetus. NCBI lineage: Eukaryota > Metazoa > Chordata > Aves > Accipitriformes > Pandionidae > Pandion > Pandion haliaetus. The sequence goes on along the minus strand of VYZV01012067.1, from coordinate 10,439 downwards.
GAGCACATATTCAGTCATAGCTATGATGGTGGCTGCACAGAGCTTCGCCTCTTCTTTACCTTACACAAATGCCCTATTCCACCATGATCTCATGCAAGCCCTGAGCAATCCAGTGCACAAATGAAGAAACTGTTGAATGAAGAACTGTCCACAAGGCACGTATTCCTAGGCAAAGACAAGCAGACAAATTTACAATACATTACAGTCTCCCTCCTTGGAGGGGCACATCGCAACCAGTTGTTACATATGCCGTTCACGAATACTCAAGATTCTTGAGCCAACTCTAGCATTCTCATTCACAAATGCTATCCGTGACCTCCAATTTTCTAGGATTATTGTCCAGAATGGCTGGTATCTATTACTTACACTTTTATCTCTAATTAGCCTTAATCACAGTCACAGTCCTATTTTTCCAGGTATCTCACTGGTTATGCCTAGTATATTTAAGCACCATTTAAAGTATATGCCAAATATCCTTTATATGAAATAAATGGTGTGCTAAGTACAGTTTGCATGTGCCTTCTCTGTAGCGGTATGAAGTATATTGCTCTATCATACATGCTCCAACCTAAATACATGGTCGGTATTATCATGAGGTACTCCGTAAGTACATGAAAAACAAAGCATACATTGACCTAAACCAGTGTCAGTCATGAGAATCTCAGAGCAGAAGAAATACACTTTTTAAGCTCAAAGTTAACCATTTCAAAACCAGTTCACTAATATCCCGCAGATGAACCAGATTTTTTTTTTTTTTAACTGCTCTTGACAGTCAGCAAAATCACTGCTGAAATAAGGATGCCTTAAACCATAAATGTACCTCTAGCTCTTGATCAAACATAATGGGATTTAGGCCTACGATGAGAAGGAGCAAACTCCTCCAAACTCCTGTTCTTACAGTGCCAGGTCTGTCTACCTAATCCCCAATTCTCCCTGTATCAACCAGAATGGTGGCAAGTTTCCACCATTAATCTTTCCACGTTCAGTATAGCCATGTATACAAAGCAAACACACCTGAATTGCATGGAGATAATTTCTAAAAGATAACACAATGCTCCAGGGGAAAGATGTTGCACTAGTACAAACTTTAACTCGTCATTGCATTTGGATTTCAAAGGCTTGAATGTTATCAAAAGACAAGACTCCAAAAAGAGGGACATACCCTGGAGCAACCACAATTGCATTATATTTTCTCAGTGGCTAAAGAGAAATAATGGTTCTTCTTGATATACAGCATGGGTAAGACTGAAATTTGAATACTGGATAGTTCTGTGTTAAATAGAAAGCATGAGAAGCTTACAGACAATGCAGAAATTTGACAGCTAGAGGTAAAAATAGGTATTGAGACACTCCTCTTTTAGCTGAATGCAAGGACAAGAGAGGTGATGATTACAATGTAAGTTTTATAGATGAAAATACCAGGTGCAAAAGGCATTTTTAAATTAAAGGAAACAATATAATTAAAAACAGAAGCAAGGAATTAAAGCAGGTAAAATTAAATCAGGGAGAAGAAAATAAATCTAACCATGTGACTGATTATCATCTTAAAAAAATTTTTTTAAAAAAGCATCAGGCTATGAGAAACCAAGGTTTTTACTGAAATAACTGTACAAATTCTACAGTAAATACTGTCCAGGAGACCTGACCAGATTAATAACCTCTCTGGTTTATATACCAAAACACTTAAGAACCTCCAAGTCTCTTGAAGAGATTTACAGTGATGGGGAGATTCACTGATTCTTGTTGGATCCAAAGTTCAGTTTCTTGGATTTAGCAAAGAGACAATTTATAAAGCCTTTTAAAAAGCTCCTTGAGGATCAAAGGTAAAAAATAATTTATTTGCTTAAGTAGTGAACTACTTATGTAAATGATGGGTTTGCAAGATAAAAAAAACTCAAGAAGAGATGCTATATCCTGGTTAGCAACAAGCATTCTTCTGGGAATCAAAAAGAAGACATAGAAAATAATCAATCATTTCCTTATCATAGGTTCTAGTTTCTTATTTAACTAAACTAACTTTCTGAAGGAGGAGGAGGCTATCGGCATGGTCTCAATGTGCTTGTTATGTGAACATATGCCACTTGATCTATGTTGAACCACGTCTGGCTTACCAAAACATGTTAAACCTGGTCCTAAGGATTCTGAATAAAGGCAATATTCACAAAATTTAACTGAGACTATCCTTCCGAGATTCCCCTTTGTACATCGGTGTGGCAAGAGGTTTCCTTAGAGAGTGACTTAGAGGAACTTAAATCAGGCATTCTCAATTGTCCTCATGACGACCATTTGTACCTCCTCCTAGCTACTAAGGCAACCCAAGAATATAAAGCCAAAGTCAGTTTTTGAAAAACACAATTGTGTGTTATCCTATCCTTCAAGAACCATAAAAGAAAAATTTGTTGTGCCCTTGTATAGATAAAGTTTTTAGACAAAATAACTTACCCTTGATCTTCTATCTAAGTGGTCACAAATAAAGATTTCAGAAAGCAAAACCCCACAGCTCTTAAGTTAAATTCAAGACAGGTAGCCTTGGTGTATACGTAAATTCGTATATAGAAAACATCCAGGGTTACACAATAACCAGTTGCTGGTGATTTCTGCACAATTACAGTTCACACTGTAGTTCATAGCACACCATACTCGTAGTGTCCTTTGGTCAATACTTTTACTTTCATAACCTTCTCAATAATTAACACAGGGTTTAGCAAGTTCTGGGCTTTGTGTTCATCAATGAATGAAAATATAAATACATTGGTACTGTGTCCCAATTTCAAAAAGTCCCTTTTTCAGCTGAAAAATGAGATAAAATTTTCTTAAAAAAATAACATTAAAAAAAAAAAAAAAATCAATGAAACAGCCGTCCTCTTCCACGTTTGCTCTTGAGATGACTAGCAGAACGCCTAAGAGTTTTCCTCTCTTGACGATGTTGTTTCTCAGCTTCCTGCTGTTTCTTTTGTTGCTCTGACTGGAATATTAAAACAAAAATAGATTTAGGTTCTTGTGAACTTACATATCACCTCATTGTTCCAAGTATCTATATATCAAGTCAGAATTCCACTAGGAAAATCTGGTAATGTTACTGTAAATGGTCCCATGCTATCTTGTCTTATACCACACCTGTTGATTCTGGGTATCCCTAGACTTCGTCATTCCAAGTAATTCATAGCAAACATTTAAGACAAAGATATCAAAAAACAGTGAATAAAATCATGTATTTCAGATGATAACCAGTGTCTAACAACAGACTGTAAAATTACACTCTAGAATTTATGTTTTCATGCCCTTAAGCAGGTAGAGCACAATTTGAGGCGATTTATTATCTACTTTGGTTAAGTAGTGTTACCACATTTAATATTTGCACAAATGGATTTTAAAAAGACAGAACAATTAGTTAAATCTGCTGAAACACAGGTTTTCTAAAAAATGTTCTTAAAAGTTCTTGCAAGTGTTTGATATGCTGTATGCAATCCTAGAAACACTTCCCACATGAAAATAATTTAAAATCTCTGCTCCTGTGGCACATGCTCTATTAATGGTTTTCCTCTTCATCAAAAACACGCTGAAAGGGTTTCATTTACATACCACATAGATGAAATGGCTCTTACAGCCATAAACTACTATTTTCTTTGGAAGACTAAGGCTTGTCTTCAGACTAAGCATAAACTGGAACTAGCAGACTTGAACTAGCCAAGCTCAGGCAACTCTCCATGTGATAAAATACTCAAGCAATTAGCAATTTCAAAAGCAGCACAGGATAAGTGCATTAACAGTGTGACAGAAGTATCCCCATTGCATCCAATTCTGTAATCAGCAGCATTCATATGTCAGCCCATCTCTTCCTGAATCTCCCATTAAAGTATTATTTAAACTTGAGCTAGGGATTTGCATACATAGACAACATTTTGGCTGAGGTGAGATATGAACCACTTTACCAAATTGTGCAATAAGCCCATACCAGCACCAGCATAAAAAAAAATTAGTGG
>VYZV01012066.1:48448-61910 GCA_013401275.1 Pandion haliaetus | reverse complement strand
ACACAGGCAAAAGTAATCCAAGCCTCCGCAAATCCAGTATCTCAGCCCGCCTCTGTTTTGTAAGGTGATATGAAGACTTATTTTCAAGAAAATGTTTTTAAACATATGGTGGTTACACACATGTTAAGAATATGACTGTCTGAAAGCTATGTTACTGAGCATGTGCTCAAAATGCTACCTCCAGGAGTGGACATACTGGAGTCAGCCAGTGCTCACAAAAGCAGGTACTTTTGTATTTTAAAAGGGATTATTGGCACAATTCTAAGTGAACAAAGACTTTGCCTAAACACTGAGTGAAAGCTTGCCAGCAAAGACACAAAAGACAGGTTCTCAAAAACAGCTATGGAAATTTGGTTCCTAATTTACATTGATGCAAATTTTGAAAAAATCCCATGAGGAGATGCCATGTTTTCTTTGACTTGGAAGGAGTCCTGTTGCTGCTATGATATGTAGTACAGTTGTTCCACAGGTCGCCTTAAAAACAAGTGGAACTATGGCCTCAGGAAATCTGAGGATTTTAATGGTGCAGAGATGTACCATGTCAGTTTGCAAATCGTAAAATAATTTTGGTTGGAAGGGCCTGCCAAGCTTTTGTTTAATACAGAGTAAAAAGAAAATTAAGTTTTCAAAATTATTATATATATTTATAAACTATTTGTCATCATAATAATGATATGAATGTTACTTAGATGTGATTTAAGAACAAACAGTACCTTTTCTGGAACTGGGGCTCACGTTCACAGCGCCTATTGTTAATTAGTCTAAAAGACGCCAATGGCTATTATTGAGGAATATAAAGATTTATAAAGAATATAAAGATTCTGCAAGCAACTTTGGACATGTTAGATTGTCAGCTACTGACTGCATTTATACCACAAGTATACAGAACTATGACAGAACTACTGTAATCAGTAAGAGGAGCTGTTAGAAAATAAAAATTTCTCTGTACTTGGTGTTATTGGTTGTTATCTTCTAAAGATAATGATATAAATTATACCTAAGTTATACACATTTTTCTCTCCAGTACATTTTATTTAATTTCTGCTATGATGGCAGTTTTGTGGGACTGCATTTCAACTTCAACCTTACACTTTTTTCCCCTGAGCCTTCATCTTTGTTGACATATTTTTCACTTTTAAATATTTGCATTTTCTTTTGGTTGAAATTCATCCTGACTGTGCTGAGTTTCTTTTGCCTACTGCACTTTTTGCTTACACATACAGAATTATACCTATCTCACTGTACCCAGCCACAGCAAAACATTTTGGTGCCTCTTGGTAACCAAGTTCACTTTTGAATTCAATGCCTAACCCTTTGCCATGTACTGTTGGGGACGGATTTCTGCTGTGTCACCTGTGGTGTGTTCAGTGTGTATTGTGTGCTTCCTGACAGGCTCTTCCTTCTTTTCGTGGTGGTTCTTCATTATGACACTGCAGAAGAGCTGCTGGCCTCACTGCTACTGTGTGTTTATTTGTTCCTGTATCTGTTAAGAGCATGAATATTTTTTTTTCATTTATGATGTAATTTCAGTCCATTTATGGTGGCATGTCTTTGTGCTTGTGGTAGTCTTTTTTAGTGTTTGGGTATTTCAAATTATTATTCAAAATTTTTTTCTTTTAACTTCTGTAGCTCCTGTTAGAGAAACTTAGTGTGCTTTTAAATAAAAGCCCCTCCTCTGTGACTTAGAGCATGTTTCATAGCTTGCTTGTATGCTGGCCACTGCAGAGTGGACATTGGAATCCTTTCTGTTTTTAAATGATTTGCACAGTGCATGAAAACTGAATGCAGTCTGTTGCAGAATGGTTTTTGCACTCTTTTTTAGTAATGACATATCATTATAGTACTATTTAAATGCAACCTGACTAAACATTTTATTAGTACTTTGCTACTTAATTAACAACTATTGCTGAAAACAGTCCCCATACTGAGACTTATTCCACTTAAGCATCCATCCTGATGAAATGTAACTCCCCATTTGAAGGAATATATGACATGCTGTGGAATGTTTTTTCTTGGTTGTTTCGTGAAAGTGAGCCACTTATTTAGTGCTGAGTATCTGAAATGATTTAAAATACTGCATAAAAACTGCAGAGACTATATAAAAAATTTCTCAACAATAATTCACATTCTTATCTGGGTGAAGAGCCTTCATACAAGCCACCGAGTTGTAAAGCATTCAGATTTTTCTGCTGCTAAATCAACAATTGTGTTAGTCTTGTGGTGCCGCTGCATGTGTCATTTCATTTGGTCTCTTACTCTGCTGATTTGTTCAGTATGTTGCAAGAAGTGTTAACTGGTATAACCTGTAGATGTTAGCATTTCCCCGGCATGTACACACAGAAGACCAAAAGGTGTTTGGGTATGGGAGTGCAAATAATTTGCTATATGTAACTGGATTTTTTTTTTTTTGTTAAGACAATTTTTCATGGAGGAGTGCTGGGTATATGAAATAGTGCTCTAGAGAGTTCTGGAGCTCTGCAGGATTTCTGGGAATTAGTGCTGGGATAATGATGGAAGATTACTTAGAGCTTTCTGCATACAGTAAAGATGTGTCATGATTTCCTTCCATAAACTGCAAGCTTAATACTGCAAGCTGACAATCTTTTACATTCGTCTTTCTTTATGAATTTCAGATGGAGAAATTTAGCAGCATACATAGGGAATTTGCTTTCAAAACTGAAGTTCTGCAGGACTTGATTCTGTTCTCACACTTGTGCAAGCCCAGCGCGAGCCATGACAGAACCATTCACAGTGAGTGACATTGGTTTCTCATCAAAGTTACTCTTTGGTCATACTTCTGTATTTCCAGTCCCTAAGATCATGGTGGAGGGGAATGTGGTGTTTGAAGAAATAACCTTCTTGCTTCTGTGTTCCTGTGTGGGAGGTTGCTATCTTTCAAGTGTCCTAGATTTTTGTCAACCATTTGAGCTCATAGTCAGCTCAAATTTACCTTCTTTGGTGAAGATGCAGCTGTCTAATCTGCGGCCCCTGCTACAGTTGCTAACATCTGGCAGAAGGACAGGGCTAAAGGTTGGGGTAAGAGTCTTTCCAACCACTCCAGCAGGGTTTAGCAGGGTTTGGCAAGGCTTGTCTCTTAATGCCATAAGCAATGGTTTTGTCTAAACTTTGGGCTTAGGCTTTACAAGGGCTGTTAGATGGGAGAAAATTTCTTTCATAGATCTGTGTAGGGAGACTAACTATGAGTATTTCCACCCTGGTCATACGTTAGATATCTGTACAAACTAATTCTTATCTCTGTGGTTTCACAACCCAGGCTTTATCCAGGGCAGGACAAACAACAACATTAAATGGACATTACTGGCTGTGAGTTGAGTTCCTGTAGAAGATGGCTCAGGCTGTGGAGTTCAGTGGGGCAAGATGTGTGAAAAAAATTACTCATTTGTGTAGGCATTTGTTGGATTGAGCAGCGTGAGGTATGGCAGAGCTAGCTGTTCTCAGCCTTTAACTGGAAGCTCTATCTGTTCATTAATAGGGGTAAGCTATAAGTTCACAGCTGGTCTATAATTACCCTTAACTAACACTGTGAAGGTAATAACTAGAGGCTTGGGGTTTTTTTCGCCCTTTCCCCTCCTCCACAGGTGTCCAATGTGGTTATTTACACCTGTGAAGAGTGAGTAAGAAAGTAGGTATAAAATGCTGCCATTCTGGTTTGGCAGTGTTTAACAACCTCATAAATGAGTATTCAAATTTTCAGGTGGAAGATAGGGTTGTCTTTAAATTTTTTTTTTTTTTTTAATTTTTTAAACCTTCAATCTTTTTGTCCTTTTTTGCTATCCTGAATAGAATATCTAGGGTGATCATGCAAAGTGATGCTTCAGTGGGGAATTTCTGAAGAGGGATTAATTTAAAAATGATTTAGGAAATCTCATGATTTCATCAAACACTCCACAAGAACACTGTGAAGCAAAGTAGCATGCACAGATACTCCTTTGGGAATATGACAGATCATTTGAGCTGTATTTTCATTAGGAAAATGTACTCCTTTTTATATCTGTGCAAGTACTTTGTATTATCGATTCTTGTGCTCTCATGAAACCCTCAGCCTTGCCAGGATTATTATCAGTGGGATTTTTGTCAGAGTAAGAACCATAGGACTGGACTGGTATGTGTGTATGAACCTCTTTCTCATCAGTTTGCTGACTGCTATTTTCTTAAGCATTTGTCCTAATGTAAAATTCGAGAACTTCTGTAAATTGGAGGAAAATTGAGATGGTTGCCTGTACTAATGGAGGAAAAAATGCCAGTATTTTTTTCTTTTTATGGAGCGTTTTCATTCTGTTCATACAAAAAGTGTTCTCTGGAGTGAGGGTTAAATGCATTCTTGACACTTGATTCCCTACCCTGCCTGCTGACTCACCATTTTGTTGGCATACAGCCATGGTACAGTTGTGGAGTATGTTTACCAAGTGCTTGAATCGCAAATGTAGTGCTGTTGGATTTTCTCATACTTGAAACAGTTAGGAAAAGTTTTAGCCTTTCAAATCAGCCATATTGCAGCCCACTTCTTTAAAGCACAGTTTAATCTTTCAATAGATTTTTGGAGAAAGTGGATTTATTTAAGAAACATCATTTAGAGAGGGACATGGTCTTTGTGTTCCAACCAGTTACAGCCATGTATGGAGGGTGAATCCTACCAGGTCTAGTGTGTTTTGGGATATTTTTTTCCAACTGGCATCACATTAGCATCCAGGAAAATAAGTCCATCTGTTTTATCCTGTTTCCTGTAAATACATGAAAAATATAATGTCCTGTTTCTCTGGTCTGATAAACCTAGGCACAGCGCGGTGCTGGGGATGGTATAGGTATTATGATCACCTTGTCACTTGTTTTCTTCTGATGGACCTGGTCACTGGCATAAGAAACTTGCAGGTTGCTTTATAGTTAATAACTTAACATTGCTTCAGATGTCATTCCAGGGAGCAGCCCTGTGCAAAGGAGTGATGAAAGGTCATTATGGCAGGAAAACCCACAGAGGGCTGGACCACTGATATTATTAAGGCTTGCTTTCAGAAATAAAGGGAGGATCAGGGTCGAGCAATTGTCAACTCTAAACCCTGCATTCTAATCAGTGGGCATGCTGCTGCCGATCAGCAAAGCCGTGCTCATCTGACCTTTACCCTTGAAACAGCAGGGAATCCCTTGGCAGCTCAGCTGGCAGGAGTTTTGAGTTGTTGCTCATTATGAGCCTAATGGGCAAAAAGTGGACTTGGAGGGAATTCTTTGCTGGAGTCTGAGTCCCTGATAAACAACTCGCTGCAGCTGCATACAAAACAAGCAAGAGAGAGGCGAAGATAATGCAGATCTTGAATAATTAGGCATGGGAAGAGTTTTCTTGTGAATGCCTTTATCCATTTAATGAACCTGTTGTAGAAAGTGAATAAATACCCTAGAGCATGGTAGACAGCTTATGTAATAACTAACCAGAAGGCTGGAAGGGCAGCAGTATGAAATTGCTGATCTTTTTGGAGTAACAGAAATTGTAGCACTGATTTACAGACACATCAGAAACATATTTCTGGATGACTGTGAATAACTTACTTCTAGATGATAGTAATTAACTTAATCCTAACAAGTCAAGATTGCTGCTTAGTTTTTAAATCATTTTTCATTATAGAAATTCTAATGTTAGATGCAGCTTTTTATCTAACATCTTAGGAGGCAGTGGCAGTTCAACAGCCCCTGTTTCAAACATGACTCTTAGTTGCAAAGAGCATTTTCACTTTTCTCTTTATAGTTGCTCACCAACATATTTCTGTCTATGACCAATGTATAAAATAAGTTTCACGGATGTTACGTAGTCATCCAGAATACAAGTTGGTAAATGTGACTGAAGATTTGAGGAAGGTTAAAACACAGCAGAGCATGTCTTTCTACTAACAAGAGTCAGTGATAAAACTGAAAATGTTGAATATTATTCAAAATTCCTTACACTGCTGTTAAATTTTGGACTAAGAATAGGGAACCCTGCCTCCCTGCTAATTTTATCTTTCTGATCAGTGCCACATTTATTTTTTGAAGAAGATGGCTACAAGATATTCCCTGAACTATCATGGTGAAGGAGTTTGCTGTGGTATCTGTCAACCACTGGGGCTAAAAGTCAGTAGGAGGATCTCCACTGATGTTGGTGGCTTTTGACTTTGATCCACTGAATTTGTTCAAGTGACACGAGTGCCAGGAAGTGATGAAGGAAAGGTGAGGTAATACAGTTTAGTTTAGGATTTTTAAAGTTTCTAAATGATAAACTGTTTCCTTTTCCCAAAATGAAAATTTTCTTTTTTCTCCCATAGTACTTTTGACAGTGCCAGGTGAAAGTTATTGTGTCAAGCCAGATGGACTTAATAACTGGAATTCAACAAAGATTTTAACAGTTCTATTTTTATTATACATCTGTAATGAGCAAATTTTGTAAAACCAAGGAAAGAGTATAATTAAAGCAAAGTGGTGCTAGTGCAATTGAAATGGTTTGGATTCTAGAGTGGGCTGTTAGTCTGGCTTTCTTAGTAATTTGAAACTCTCTCTATGCTATGACCATAGATTGGTTTTGAGGATGTCAGACATCAGTTATGAACAGATGCGTTATTTTTTTTTTTAAATTTTATAATCTTCTAGAAGATTTCATTAAAAATAAGGCACCAGGGAGAGGTGAATTCCTGAAGTTAATAGGCCCAGAATTTCACCCTCTGACTTTTTCCTCCTCAACCAAACTGAACCTTAGTCCTGACTTCTGAGACTTGATTTGCTTTGAACTTCCACAATCTTTAAAATGGTGTCCTTCTGGTTTTCTTGCATGCTTTCATTTGCTGTTTATTTGTTTCAGAACCTCTCCTTGTTCTTTCTGTATGCAGTATTGTTTCTATTATTCAAAACTCAAAATGAGAAATGGCACATCGTAGTTTAGGTAGGGCTTTGACCTGTTCGAGTACTTTTTATATCTTAAGTGGGATTAATACCTGTTCCTTTATATATGCAATTCATAGACCTGTCTTTTGTCTGCTTAAATTTATAGACCTTCTCTATATCTACTTAATGGGTTTCTCTTCCATGCAGTTTGTTCATATATTCATTTACAGCAACAAGGACAAACATTTATCATGCGTTAAAAAACCCTGACTTGACAAAATATTTGGGTGGATTTTTTAATTTTAAAGAATTTTTGCTTTCCTTTGAAAATAAGTTATTTAAAATAAAATTTCCATGTTGGCAATCTATGTTAAGACCAAAACTTATCAACAAAACTGTTAGAGAAGAAAGGTATCATACTCTGTTCATCATGTGCATATTGCTTACAGTCCAGTGCAAGCTACGATAAGTTAATTCCTGACAAGAGTCACCGTAATAAATAATTGGATTTGTTGATGGTGAAGCAAGACTAAATTGCTCAATCCTCTGCTCTAAATAGCTGACCACAGATTTTACTAACAGTGTCTGTCAGTTTAAAGCTAACCAACATAATTGCTAGAACATAACTGTTGTCCTTTGAATCAAGTGTAGGTCATTTTTTCAGATCTTGTTGTATAGGTGGTTTGGGTAGCCCTGGCTGTAAAATAGCCTTCCTTTTCTGCCCCAGGCAGAAGTAATTTACAGTTACTGTTCTAATGATGGGAGATATATGATTGGAAACAGCATTCATGGGTGCTACAGCCAAACGATCACCTTGCATACAAGAGACCTCATGGAAGGATTGCTGTCTATAACCATATAGGAAGACCAGAGGGTGATCCAGCTTCACACTGCACCAAGGGGATTCTGGGCTGAATCTTGGCCTCCCTGGAAAATACCACTTCAAAATCAAATTCCCTTATATGGAGCTGAAATACAGTATGCAGTAGTTGGTTCTGGGCAGATAGGCTTTAGGTAACATGCACATACTAAATAGTGGAAGTGATAATGTTGGAGAAGGTGTCCTAGAAGTATATTTATAAGACAGTTCTCGGCAGTTTTCTTGGATTTGATCATGAAATGATAAATGAGATGGATCATGATGAATGATTTCAGAGAGTTCTTATTGCAGTGTCTTTAGTGCCCTGGTTTTTGCCATTTGGAAAAAAAAAAAAAGTTTTAACATTAATTTCTCTTTTAAAAAGCCTGCTTTCTTTTAAAGGGCAGTAGTCCATGCATAGCTTTATCATACATATATAATACAAGGGTCTGTGGCTACTAATTACCATCACAATCATTCTGCCTATGTAAAACTGAAAATCACTGCAGTGAAATGAAGTTTCAATGTTTTTATTCAAAGCAGCTTCTCACAATGTATAAATACTGCATATTAACACACATGAAAAATACAACTTCTAAGGCACCCAGAAATGTGTCCATACACTAGTTACAGGACCATCAACAAATAAATTGTGTACAATTTGATCTAGACAGTCAATATTTGATATATCAGAAGATACAAGTCCCTCAGTACTGTACCAGTTTCAGTAAATATTTACAACACTGTGATATAGGGGTGCCTGTACCCTTATAATATTATAATATGTACTCATCATTACAAATATTAGAAACTGTTTTAGTCTGTTCCATGGCGTTCTGACAAAATAACTTAAGGGCCTAATTTGCAAAGTTCTACAATTAATTATTTGTGCAAGTTCTGAAAATAAATTTACATTGACATAATTTGTGAATTTTTGGTTCTTTGCTTCATCTCAGAGGTTTGGTAATAAGCCTTACCAATAGACATGCCATCCTAGCTGAACGTCACTCCTTTCCCAATAGGTCAGTGGATACATCTTTTTCCCCTTACACTTTACATGGATGAGAATGCAGTGTGTGTAGCAGAAAGAGACTATTTGATCTTCAGCACAAATGTCAAACTAGTTCACTGGCGAAGGAACTAATGCTTTGTTAGAATAATGCAATTCTTTGGTCCTTTGTTTTTATGGAAGGCATAATATTTTTACTCACTAAAAATTCAAATCCTGTCTGTGAGTAAGCAAGCTAGTGAATGACTTTCAGTGTAGTATTTAAAGTAGCAGTAAAGAGATTTAATATGGCTTAAAACATACGGTTAATTGGGCAGACACAGATAACACATCTAGGATACCAAGTACCCAAATGTACTATGATTAAGATTGTCTATAAGTCTCTTATGTAAACTTCTTTAGTGTCTCCTAAAGAGCACTGGCTTTAGCCAGATTTGACTTTTATAGACCCAGCCACACAAAGCCTGAGATTAAACTACTGTGGCTGGGAGTACAAATGCACAGTTTATATATAACAAAGCCCATGCTGACAAGTCTACCTATGTTGTTCAAAAGAAACAACCCGTATTATCCTTTTCACAAGAAAAACTTAAGGCCCTATACTCTGATTTGCTAACTTTCTTACAGCAATTATTTGGGGAAGTCCTTAGTACTACATAAGCAATTATGTAGCTTTAAAGATTTCTTGTACCTAATGGTAAGGCTTATTCACAAATGCAATACATTTATAAATTACATTTAAAACTGTAAAGGCTGGCAAAACAATTAAAAAGAAAAAAAACCAAAATAAAACAAACCCCAACCAAAATTGTCTGTTTATCCCTAACATTAAAAGAGCATTTTATTCTAATGAAAAACTATTGGCACAAAACCATTATATTATAGATTAAAAGAACAGTTAATAGTAGTGAAAAAGATTGCCTAAAACGCATACCCTAACCTACCACAGAAATATAAAAGTTTATATTCTGAAAATATATACTGTATTAAAGTTTGTAAGCTTATTCATTTAAACAGAAATGTACTGAAATAGTAAACTAAGCAACACTTATCTACAGCAAAAATATACATGCAGGACAACACAAAATAAATTGCTTACCTTTAATATCTACAAATGCAAAACTGTAGATTTTTAAAGATTGTACAAAACAATTTACACAAGAATAAAATAACATACTTAACAACAAATTGCATTTATAATCTTAAATACTGTGAATATTAGTAAAGGTACCCAGACTAATATGTACAGTACATCTAGATATCTGAATACCTCGTAAGGACAGAAACACAAGAGAAAATTGATTCTGATCTGATCCAAATACTGGAAAAGAAGCTTTTGCTGTTGTTGTTATTCTTTTTTGAAGGGAAAACAGATTCCATTGAAAACTAGATTGTAACTGTATAGCTATGAATAATTAAAAATGTTAACTATGGTTAGCACTTGCTTTAATGGAAAAATAATTATAGAAAATGTATTTCAACCATTCCTTTGTCATAAAAAATGCTAAGATACAGATATCTGAAAATTCAGATGAAATGATGCAGTTTAAAAGTCTAACAACTTATGATTCTTCTCTGTTTGAAAATCTCATCTGGAAAGCATACCTTCACATTGCTGAGCAATTTTTCTATATCTATCTACAAAAACCAAGCACAGTATTGAAATAAACTTCCTAATATCTTATTAACACATGACTAGGAGTTATGGCTCTCTGGACGGGAATAAAGGAAATAAAGGAAATTGAGGAATCACGGTACTTTCCATTACTTTTTTTTTCCTCCTTTTTTTTTTTTCTGAAGTCATATGCTGGAGGCCTGATTGTGCAAACACGTAAGCTTGTGAGTGGTTTTCACTTGAGTAATCCCTCTCATTTTAATGGGACCGCCATACAGGTGACTCACGTGCGCACACTGGCATAGTAGGGAGTCCTGTGGCCTTGAACCAGCCAAGTCTTTGCGCATGCACTCTGTGGCATTGCTGGCAGGTTGTGGCATTAAGCAAGTATTAGTATAAAACAAGTGGTGCATCTATCACTTCAAAGAGTTATTGAAAGAGTTCTGTTTCAGACATTTAAAAATAAGTTACTTAGCTTGGCAAGTTTTTTTGAAAACATTTAAAAGAGGCTAATTAGAAGCCAGGTTTTGTCCTTCTAATGAAGAATTTCCATGAGAACTTCTGCCTTTAGGGTAATGATTTCCTTAAAATTCAGTGGTACAATTAGGCCACAGAAACAGCACTTCTAATTATTTGTGGGGGAAAAAAAAAAAGGTATATTAATGTGTTAAAGACTACTGTTTACTATCATCACCTGTTCGTTAACTTTACAAAGGCTTTGTTGAAACTCTTCATGGAAATACAGGGAAGGAGAAGACCTAGCAGCCTCATTTGCAGAGGTTTAAACCATAAACAAGTCACTGAGCTCGAGGATGGAGAGCAAGTGCACAAATTACAAAGCAGACATGTGCAAAGCTTCTGCTTCAAGAGGTTTTCATTTGGGCATACTAAAATGGCAGCTGAAGTCACAGAGCATGCTTGTGTTATTTCCATATTAATTGCCTTACTAGCACGAAAGAACTGAGAGAGATCCAGTGTTCAGAAGTCAGTCAGTGTCACTGAAAAGTACTAGGATCACATTCTAAAATAGCAGACTGGATTTTTGTTGTTCATTGTGGACTGCTTTTATGGACAGCCATAAGTTCTTGTAACAGATGGTGGGGTGGCCAGATGTGGAGGGCTGGGAGAAGCAAAACAAAACCTCTCCCTCTACTTAATTCAATACCTAGCACCTTGTATAAACTGTTGGCCCACACCCAAAGGCCTCCAGAGCAGAAATTATCTCACACCTGAGGAATCAGGCAACTAGACTAAGGCTCATAAGGATTTGCTTTTAGACTTCAGACCAAAAGGGGATGTTTAAACCTGAAAAACAGTATGATGCCACATAACGGCACCACTCACCCTGTTACTGATATCTGGCTAACAGGAATATAGTAAACTTAAACAAAGCATCTTGTTGGCAAGCCCTTCAGTGCTCCTCAAGAAGGCAGAAAGTGAAGAGAGACTTAAGGGGACTCACTGTTTCAGAATCCACTTTTTTCCCCTTAACCCTGGCAAATGAATCTATTTATTTCATACATTTTTTTATACAACTTTACACACAGAGGAGCATGCACGTGGCTGTTTCTTTTACTGCCCACAGCATTCTGTGTGTTTTCTATATATTCCTTATTTTTCAACACAATTTGCTGCTAAAAATGTGTTTGCGTTCTTATGTGATGCCATTAATTCAGTCAAGGGAAGTATGAAAATAAGATCTGTGATCAATAAACAGCTGAATATGAACAGAAAATAAATAAGTTAAATAAATTCAACAAAAAAAATCCTAGTAGTTTTTGTAAAACTAACTTTACATATTATACATATAAATTACCAGATTTTTCCATTACACTGTTAGAAAAAAATAATTAAAATATTTCCAAAGTATGGTGTTTGGGTCTGCAAAATGTTGTGCTGACCCACTTTTTAGATTGAGCCCTCTGTGTCAGCCCAGATGTGTTGCAACAGCAAGAATAAGTTAAGAAGGACAGACAAAATAAATCGTTACAGATGGTGTGCCTTATTGGGCCTCAGTGGTGCTTCTCAGCACATGGAATGTATACTTTTATCTGGATGAGCAATGTGAAAGATGCAGCCCTCTGTAGAGATTATGTGCACTGAACAAGCCTGCCTACGTCTCGGTTATACAAAATCAAACCAGCTACAAGCAGCTGTGTAGCTCACAAGGAAATCGACACAACCATATGTATTAGGATACACTGTCACAAATTCCTCACTGATGCATTGCCTCTGCTTTTCAAACACAGGTAATGTTTGACTCTGTTCGCAAGTGGACCATTTTCTCTTTAAGTTAGGCCAAGACATCAGACTTCATAAATTTTGTCTTGCAAGTAGCTGAATAATGAATCCAGTCCTTTGGAAGAACTCCACAGCTGTTTTAACATCTGACACTCTTTCTCATTCACATCTTCAAGTCCGGATTTCAGGAAGCTCCGCACGAGACATTTTGACTCTTCCAATACCTAAAGCCAAAATATCACTCAGTATTTCATTTTGAATCTGCAGAAATTATTATGGATAATGGCGTGAACAGCATTTTTACGCTACTGACTGTTTTACAATCTAAATAACTCGTTTGGACACAGAAAATTAGATTTGATTTACAGCTGTAACTCCACTTGCTGATAGTCAGCATCTTCAAGAATTAAGGACTTCTGAGGTTTATGCGTTAGTGCCAACATTTTTAAAAGGAATGAGGGATTCTGAAGTACCTTGGTTTATTGAAGGTCTGCCATGAAGCACTAGAAGGAGCTGAACTCCCTCCTATTAAAAATGTGATCCCTTGAAATGAAAATGTCTGAGGCATGATATATTGGCTACCTGTTTTCTCGAAGGTAGTCTTTAAGATTACAGAGGTTGGAAACCCAAATGTGGGTGTCCATCATCTTTAACAATTTTCCCTCATGCATCATTTCCTTATCAAAACAGAAATTAATAGGAAAGGGCTTTTACTGCAAATACCTTTTAAAGTTTATTTACTTGCATTTTTATAAAAGTGAAATATTTTATAAAAGAAGGGTGTTAAGCAAAACAGGCACCCTCTGACTGTGTTCTGGAGTCACATTTGCTTAGCATATACAAGTAGTCATAATCACCTAAGGTTTTTGCAGTGGAA
>VYZV01012066.1:20607-36924 GCA_013401275.1 Pandion haliaetus | reverse complement strand
GCTTTTCTTTTTTTTTTTTTGGTATAAATAAGTTCTTTGTTATTTTAATTAAATTGACATAAATAGTAGAGGCCAATGGTTGAACCAAACTATTAAATTTCATCTGAAGATTAAGATAAAGCACAAAGGGAAGCAGGGCTGTTTAGGGGTGAGAGTGACTTTGTATAAGCTTAATTTTATAATGATTGTGGGCAGTGCACACCTTTTCTTTTTTTCCTAACGTAGATGGCTGAGAATAACCAGACCACTGTTTTAACCACACCAAGTAGACCTGCTCTGAGTAAATTAATCATTTACTATTTAGCAAACATAATTTACTGAATGTCTAATAAAGCCTGAAGTTCGCATTTCTTTTGACAAAACGAAACACACTTTCTTGTCAGGCATTGGAACAGGCTGCCCAGGGAAGTGGTAGAGTTACCATCCCTGGAGGTGTTAAAAAAACGCATAGATGTGGCACTTCAGGACATGGTTTAGTGGGCATGGTGGTGTTGGGTTGACAGTTGGACTCGATGATCTTAAAGGTCTTTTCCAACCTAAACGATTCTATGATTAATTTTGCAGGAATTTTGTGTTTGTACTTTCTATTCACTGGTGATAAAAGGCGTCAAAACTGAAAATGTTGTAAATGTCCCTAAAATACTCCATCAGTTTGTCTCACCTATGGCTATGGGTGACAAACGGCAGGGACAAGGAATTCAACATATTCCTCCTTTCAGTTCCTTGGATTTTTGCTGTAATTGCCAGCAAGGGTGTGGAATTGCCAATATTGGAGGTGCTGGATTTTGTGGTGTGAATGATCATGGGCTGCAGCCTGGACTGAGGCCAAAGAAGTCATTTCGTGTTTGCCAGCAAGCAGCCTTCAGAGGGCAAGAGCTTTCAATTGCTCTCAGCCTGGATGAGTTTTAAACAGACAATCTCAACCTGGAGAACTCATTACCTTGATTAATTCCTGACCATCCAGATCCTGGTCAGTAATGTAGTTTTCTAAAATGTATTTCCTATTTTTTGAGTGAGCTTCAGTAAAGGTTCTAGAAATAGTCTATGCTGGTGATGCAAGAAGAGGACTATTATATGCTTATCATGTATTCTTCCAGAGAGGTGGATTCCTGGCATATTGAAAATTTTCAAAGAATGAAATGGATTGCTTTGGCAGACCTGAAGAGCCTGAATTAATTCACTGGTTAGAGCATTTGAACACTGCTGATGTGGAACAGCACAGCCAGCAATGTAAAGGTATGTCTGTTCAGCCTAAACATAGTTAAGTCCTTGATTTTATACTTTTTCAGGCCCTTGAGCTCTTCATTTAAATTACCTGCAGTGTCAATTAGTGGTAATTAATACATGGATGGAATGATGGATTTGATGCAATCTAATGTGTTTTAAGGAATTTGTATTAAAAGTAGGTGTTTGGTGTTCTGTGTTCATTACCAAGATAGTCCTTTTAAATATGATATAGTTTAAAAACTAGGAGTGGTAAATGTATGTACCATCAGTTTTAAGTATTCAGTATCATTCTGTGTATTAATGTCCATGTGTAAGTGTGCATTTGGGAAGGGGAGTCAAATTTAGGGCCCATCATACCTGCCAGTGGTCTTATCTGAAGCTAATTATAAGTAATTAATTTCAAAGTTATTCAGTTTCTTATGAATAAAATAACTCCTCAAAGCTATGATCTACTTTTCCCTCAGATGGTGCTCAGATATTTCATATACTCTTATCTTGAAGTTACTGTATAAGACAGAGCTGCGCTGGCATGTCTGGAGGGCAGCAAAGGTAGAGATCTGCCACACCATGGGCAGCTCCTGGAGGAACTCTGCCTGCAGAATGCTCACAGGCAAAACCGGTGCTGGGAGGCAGCTCCTGTTGTTTCCTCTCTGATCTATGGTAACCCCTTTCCATGAGGCCATTACTGCCCATGTGGAACAGGGCTCAAGCATGTTCTCTGCTCTCTGGGACGTGCATCCTGATGCGGGGATTTACTGACACCCCGTTTGTTTTGACATGGGAAAGGTGTACCAGGGCATCACTGCCCACTCTGCTGGGATCACGGGGAATGGAAGGAAAAATTTCTCAGCCCTTCTAGTGACCCATATGTATACTGGAGTAGTACAAGCTACAAGTCCAAGTCTGACCTTAAGTGTATAATGTTTGGAACAAGGGAATTCATTAATATAATTTATATGTTGTACAAATTCATGCAATTCAGCTGAGAATAGAGCCCCTAATTGGTTGAGATTTCATAAATAAGGACTCATAAAGTGATTCAGAGAAAAAGCAATTAGGGATCAAGATATACTTTTAGAATTACTGTCTCAGGATATAGCCTGAAATTCTCTGTATGCAACAAGTGGAGCACTATTTAAATTAATAAAATGAAAGAGACCAGATTTCTCCTAAGGAGAGTAAATACCAGTAACTTCAACGTGTGAAAAACTCCTTCACACAACTCCATGCTGGAAATACTGACTCTGCCATTCCTTTCTTTAATTCTAATTTTTGGTTTCAGACATGTAAATTAAAAATTAATTTCCATTGCATTCTTTTTGATAGGAATCCCAAGTGTGAAAAAGTTAGATATATCTGAACTCCATATTTCTTTTCTAAGATAATCAATTAGGACAAAAATACATAAAATCCAGTTCAAGTGCAGTGTTTCCAAGATAACCCACACATTAGGATGGCTTGCTTTGGTTTTTATGGTTACATGCTTACCTCCGGGGTCAGTGCATTGTTATCTGAAGTCTGACTGGACAGCAGAATATGTGTAAAACCATCTTCTTTCCGGACTACAATGTCCCTGAACCGGCAGTTACTTTCGTTTTGACGCACGCTGTATCTTAGTCTCTTATCGAAGACATAATCTTTCTCCCCATCTAGTTTCCTTTTCACGGTGCTGTGTAGATTCAAGCTTCCATTGGCCAGAGAAGAACCTTTCAGATGGAAAGAATCAAAGCATAGTTATGTATATACCTTCAAAGAAATGGAGTGATACTTTCTATTAGCTTAAACATAGCTCAGTATTTACGATAGCCTCTGTGATAAATTTGATAAATCAAAAATATGCCTGGCTAGTCAAATATGGCCTCAAGCCATTCTTATTCTTCTGTATTCCAACATGCAGGTGTTTTCTTCTCTAATCAGACAACCTCTAGATCCAATGAACTGTAGCATATAGGACTGGTACTGTTAATGGGATTCAGTTCCGCTTTGAAGATGAAAGCAATTGTATCATAGTTTTTCATAGGAATTTGGGGTGATCCCTGAACTCACAGGAAGATTCTAATTCAGCTTTGGAGAAACTTGACATTACAAGTTTAGTCCAAATCCCATCTTTCAAAGTTACATTTTCTTCCTTTTATGGTGACCAAATAGTCATTATCAATTTCAAATAATCAGAATACACACTTGTTGCACATCTCTGTGTGACAGTAAGTTAGGGGAGTTCCTACTAAGCCGACACAACCGGCATTCTTTTCCATGTACCCTTGTGGTTAGCGTTAGAAATAGCAGTTAGCCATCCTCTTTGCTCTGATCCCAAGCTTCTGCTCATTACATTTTACAGTAACAATAATTACTGACTTTTGACTAACAGGTATGATATTAATATTGGACTTTGTACATAATAAATACTAATGCTGATGCCATTTTGGAGGGTATCCAGCAGTAGGAAAAAAAGGTAACAATGACAACAAAGATACAGTTCCTCCTTAAAAACAAATGAGAGTAATAGTATGTCAATTTTAAAAGACAGTTTATTCTGACTTACGCTGTGTATGAACTGTAAACTATTACTTTGCTTATGTTTACAGTTCCTCTGTAATAGGCAATATATTATGATTGGTAACAATGCTGAGCTGGAATGTTGAAAATATCTTTACAAGATTTTAATGCAATAGTCCTTTTCTAATTACAGATGTTTCACGCTATTGCCATTAAAAGTAAAGCAGAGACAGGTTGTTGAGGAACAGAGATTAAAGTCACTCTGTTCATTGAAACAGTTTCCAAATCTATTTTTGTTTAAATAGACATGAGCCCACGATATGCCATATTTAAGAAAGGCCAAGAAAGCTGAATGAAAACACCTTTCTTTGTTCCGTCCTTTACTGCTGCCAAAGCTGACCTGTTCCAGCTTCTGGTATCAAATAGCTAGGAATTTCTAAAGGGCAGATGACATGAATATTAGAACATAGATTTAAATTTTATACTTTAAACGACCACTTTCCAATTAAAAATGCTCTGTTGGAACAGAATTGAACGGTGAATTCATCACAGATTACTCTCTAAATCAAAATCACTTACCCTCATTTTGGATTAGCTATGTTTCAACTTGATATTTATATAGGTAACTGAAATGTCTGATACCTCTCAGTTGGCAATGGCCTGTGGAATTGTTCACAGCATGTGGAATGCCTGTATATACAGTGCAGTTAGATGTGATGTTAAAATATATAGAGTGCTTAACAGTATTTAACTGGTGCATCATTTGGCCTCATGATGTAACATGTACATATGTGTACACATATACCTACACACAGAAATGCACGTTTGTTAAAAACTCTGCTATTTTAGTCAATCATAAAACTCTTTTTCATTGTTAAATTAAGAGATACCATCTAAAACATCACTTATATTGAATAGAGGATTTAACTGGTGCAATGCAAACATCGACAAATTACGTTAGATCATTGATTTGAAAAAAAATCACTTGAAGCCAGCAGAATTTGAAATTTCTTTTCTTGTCAAGAATTATCTCAAGTGTAGAAATCACCATGTGCTTGAATTTTAAAAATTATGAATAATTTCTTATGGCATGTTTTTTCTTTTTCATGAGGTTTTGCTACTGCATATATTTTGACATGTATTCTTACAAACAAAAATCAGCTTGTGAAATTATTAATGGAAAACTATGTCATTGGGAATAATATACTGAAACGAATTATTTGACTGAGGCAGACTTTTATATATTGCATTTTTATCTATTCAATACTTACTATGTTGCTTGACCCAGTAATAACCTACTAAGATGTGAAGAGTTAAATCTCCCCAGAAAGTGTAAAGAACGTATAAAATCAGAGGCACAAATGAACATTGAATGGACGATGTGTCAGACTAACTGTACTGATTATCTACCTAGTGTTGAAGATTATGTCACATCTATTTTAAATACGGGTGGTAAGAGAACAGCAGAAGACTAATTCACACAGATAATTCAGCTCAACAAAAAACCTCAGTAATAATTTTATTCTAATTTTTTGTTGTATTGTTCCTTGAGTAATGCATTCAGTTCATAAATTAAATATGTGATGTAAGAAACTGTAGATCTTATCACAATATTTTAACTATCTGCGCGCCAGCTGACAGAAATTTAACCAGAGGAAAGAAAGATCTAAATAAACTATGAGAGAAACATAGACAGAAAAGCGTCATTTCCAAGATGGATGATTAACAGAACAACATATATTAAGTAAGTTGTTTCAGTGTATACAGTGCATCCCTGTAATCTTGTTTAACCTGATAAACTGGAGAAAATGATCAGCAAAGTCTAAAGACAACACTCATGTGAAACCAGGCCAATTTAGCGTGTCTGTTGCATGGATGATGGAGCTACTGAAGGTTTGCTCTGGAGCCACTAAAGCATCCAGATTGTCTCTGCATGAGGGTTAATAGTTAGCACCTGCTTAATGCACACAAAGGGTAACAATACCTTAATATGTCAAGATGAAAAATGACTGTGACATAGGAAAAAAAAGACATTCTCAAAGGAATCTATACTGCATGTGAAATAAATTAAGGATGTCACAAATTAACTAAGGAAGCTTTAGGTACTTCTAAGTGTGATTTACTGGCTTAGTAGTGAGTATTTGATGCTCAGTCTAAGTACAAAAAGAAAAGAGAACAGGAGAAAATATTCCTTCCTTTAGTGGGAGTTTAAGCTAATTATTACATTGTTTTTAATTAGCAGTAGAACTTGTGGAATACCTAAAACCACACTGGTATCTAGAAGTTTCAATATTTTTAAAGGGAGTTTAAGATATTCCCAGACCACTGGTGCATCTAGTAATCCTTCTCCAAGAATGGCAGTAAAGAATGCTATTTAAGGAGAAAATGCAAGCTTGGCCGCCTTCTGCAGTCCTTTGCCCTCGTATCATCCCTAAGTGTTGTATAGGAATATGGGAGGATTCATCCTTCCTGTTTCCTTCAGTATTTGCTCGTGGACCTTTTCATGGATTTCTCTAATCCACTTCTGAGCCTGTTGATGCTGTCTGTCTCCACAGCTTCCTGTGGTATAACTTTGAGAAGTTGTGTAGCCACTACACAGAGAAGAATTTTCTTTCATCTGCGCTTTTATCTGATGTTCTACCAGTTTCAGTGAGTGGTCCCTAGTTCTGCTATTGAGAGATTTAGTGAACAACAGTTCTGCATTCCTCAGTCTTCCCAATAGCCTTTCTCTGTCTTCTTTCTGTCTTTCTTGTGGGTAATGGTTAATACTGTACATACTTAAAAGCAGTGTTCTGTTGATAATTTACTAATAATTTCAGACTTCTCCAGCTAAGGGAGCATCTGTAAGATATCTAAAAGCAATGGGTTTTTATCCAAACTGAGAAAGCAAGTATATTTGGTTGTCTTTTACTGCCAGTATTGCTCCAGAATAAAACAGAACAAGCTAAAAAAACAAGAGGAAGCAGTGACTACGTTCATAGAGAGTATTTAAATTAAGGGCACCATGAGACTACAAAGATTTTCTTAATGGAGAAAAACAGTGGTTAGTGATACATGACAAGCAAAAATTCTTCAGCAGATGGTACAGAAATAGAGCGATGTAGAAAAAGCAAAGAAAATTAAAAGAGTATGTCTTTTGATGCTGTCAAGAAACTTGACAAAACAATCACTCTCAATTACAACATCTGGAGACAAACAGAAATGTGATAACAGAAGACAACAAATATCAGAAAGAACAGTATTATTAGCTGGGAGCATCAGTGGATGTTTTCCCGCAGACTTTTTCAACATTTTCCAATTTGCAGACCCTTAAATAACTGTCAGTAAAGATGACTCTACCCTCCTTGTGACAGGATGTGCAGAAGGTAGAAGAGAGGTTTTGGTAAGAAGGATCTGTCCCAACATCAGCAAGGTTCCAGGCCTCCACTGGGGTGCATATATGATTTTGTTCATACATCTGTAGGTATACAGTAATCTTTCTGGGGTAAATAGCTTACTGGTGAGGGTTGAGAAGGAAACACTTGTACCCAAGAGGATGTATACACAAAACAAAACAGACTGGTGGAAGTCCATTCAAGGAGTCATCAAAGACTAGTTTTCAAATAGCTATTATTTGTTTCAACAGAACTGGCATACCACAAACAAAATAGATATTTTTTGATGAGTTATAGTTTATAAATTACTAATTATGTTGCTTGGATCAATACACTGGTAGTTAAACATTATTATAATATGAAAGAATACTGGTTCAAGTTGATGGGTTTTAGAGGCCTTCAACCATAGGCCAACACTGGTAGCAGAGCTGGGCCTACAGCTGGGTTTTCAAATTGTGGGGAATTTTTGAGTTTTCCAAACCTAGTCTTCATCTCAAGACCAACTTAAAATTTCTAGATACCTTTTCTGTGCACCTACACTTAGCTGTGAAATGAGTCTGACATTCATTTGGGCTCCATATAGGCAATCTCAAAGCTGACACAAATGTCTGCTTCATCAGATTCTGCATGGGGCTGCCCGGGAGCCACAGCTTCTGGGAGCCAAACCCAGGTCCTCCAGGCTCCTTCTTTGTTCTACATATAGTGCCTGGGAGCCCTGCAAGCACTGATGGGGCATGCCGGGCTTTTGACTTCCAGACTCTGTGGCAGACTGCCTGAAACCTCTGGCATAGCTGGCTGCCTCAAAGCTAAACGTGGGAGTCCTGCCAAGCAGACTGCCACATTGCTCCTGGACTCAAGGGACAAAGCCCTGGGACCTTGGCTCAGATTTGGAGAAAGTTTTGAAACTCAAGATGTTTGGAACAAAACTTCTGTTATTCAACAAACTGGCTTTTTTCTCTGAAACTTTCTTCATTTGTAATTTGTAAAATTTCAGACCAGTTTTAGTGTGACATCTATCCTGATTAAAATGAGTTTGTGATACTCACAGGACACATGGCAGAATCACACTGGCATCTTCTGTGCTACTTCCCTGTGAGTGTGAATACTGAGGGAATTCAGTAAATTGTTGGACTTGCTTAAGAGTAGTGCAGGTTTCTTCGATTTGACATTTCAAATGATGCAAAATCCTGTATCAGGAAATCTGACTTCTCTCAAGCTTATAGGGCAATATTAGGAAAAATGCTAGTATTTTTACTTTGACCCTTCTTCACCAGTTTCTGTCTGCTCTTACTTTGGTAGTCTCATCTCTCCTTTTTGTAATTTCTGTAAATTTTTGTAAATTTCTGAGTATCACAAAGCAAGACTGGAGGGATTTGACCTTGGGAGTGCTGCTGAGTATGGGTTTCTCATACGGGAACCAGGTAGAGATTCAAAGACCTCTTGCTTTTGCCTACAGGGAGGTCAGAATGCAAGGGAGGAAGGAGAGCAAACTACAGACCAGAAGTGATGGATTTGGACAATGCAAAAACCATCATAAAGAAACGTTTTAAAGGAGCTGCATACATCAGCTGTGAGGCCAGGAGCCCTCTGTACATGGCAGCACACCTGACTGCTTAGGCAAAGCAGCTTTCTACTGAAATAGAGCTCTCCTACAGGGATTATTCAAACAGGGACTGGTAGATGCCATTCATTAGCTCTTGTGGGGACAAATGAAAGGCTCATTTGACCTTACAGTTCTTTGTGGCCCTTTAGTTCTTCATTAAAAAAAAAAAAAAATTCTAAAATATGCGAATGAATGCATTTTAAAGATGCTTTTCAAAGATGCAGAACATCCCCAATGAATAACATAAAACAAATTATTAAAAAAACTTCATGCAAACAGTAAGAAACCAAAGAAAAATAACTTTATACATATCTATAATTAGATATGCAAATCTTTTTAAAGAAGCAGGTAACTTTTTAAGCAGTCTTATATGAGCAGTCTTATATTACTTGTATTTAAGCAGTCTTATATTACTCATCAAAATACAAAAGCCTGCACTGTCAATTTTAAGTGTTGTTAATGTCATCAGGGCTACTTATGCATTTAAAGCTGACCATACATTTTGCTGGTTTAGGAGTCTTTAACAAGATATTTGATGCCTGGTTTGAAAGATCCCAGTAGTTACAGGATGTAACCAGTAAGACTAGGCAAGGCCAGTTCTACTTCCCAAATCAAGTAGCATTTGCTAGATTGCCAGTAGAATGGAAAATGGAAAGCGGGATGGTATAATTTATGTTGACTTTTGAAAAGTTTTTGGCAGGGCAATTCACAAGAAGCTGTTAAGGAAATGAGTGCTATTACGGGCTATAGAAAGTGGCTAACAAAAATAAATAATTGGGACAAATGGTTACTTTTCATCATGTCAAATGATTAGTAGTTGGCTGCCCTAAGGACCTGCAGAAGGATTAGTTTATTTAATGTATGTACTAATGAACTGGGAAGAGAAGTATGAGAGGAAAATTTGAAGAGAGTGCAAAATAAGTAGAGTAAAAACCATGAAAGATTTTGAAGAGCTTCACTGAGTCATAATAAAAAGGTGAACTGGCAACAGTAAAGCAGATTAAATGCATAATGAAAAAAAATCATACCTATAGCTGTGTTCTAAATTAACTGTAACCAGCAAGGAAAAAAAATCTAAGAGCAACTGTGTATCACTCAATGAAAACCTTTATGCAGTGTGTAACAGCAGAAAAAATAATTCTCAAAAGGTAGTATTGCCACTGTATCAGTAAGCAGTAGGAAATAATTTGGAACAGCTCCTGCTGTTTTTAAAAGATATTAAAAAACCCCCTACACCAAAGGCACAAGAGGATACTGAAAGCTACCAAGAATCTGGGAAGACTTCCACATAGTAGGAAGGCTAAAAAGGCTGGGGCTGCCTTCTGATTGACAGGATGTCTTCCACTTTATCCCCTTATAGAAAGACAAGAGCTTATTCAATGAAAGTAAAGGTCAAAAAAACCCCAAACAAACCCCCAAACCCCAAACCCAAAACCCTGATGAAATAAAATGTGCATCTCATTTTTAACTCCTGGAAATTACTGCCACAAAGCCCCATTGAGGCTTTAAATTTGGTAGGATTAAAAAAAAAAAAGATTGGACACATATAGATAATGAGAAGCTACTTAGTTGCATTAAGCTGAATAGTATTTACAGAGAACATAAAGCTTTATTCTTTGAGAACTAAGCCAGTCAGTAACAATGAGGATTAGAAAGAAATTTCTCCTAGTTCTTCTCATTGACTTCAAGGCTGTTTGTACCTTCCTGCAGAGTATGTCTTGCGACTTCTGATGTATCCAGTCACTGTCAGAGACAAGGACCTGGCAGTTATGAGTATTCCTGAATATGACGAGCATTAATACTGAGGAACGTGAATGTTATTCAGCCATACTTACCACAATACTTTAGCACAAGTGGTGTTAATTCTGTTTGTAAAAGAATCCTGATCTTTCTAGACCATTGGGTCTGAGCACACATAACTGAGAAGTGATTTGTTACTTTGTGATACACAAACCCAAAGTTGCAGTATTATACATACCTCAGTTGTCATTCCTACTTCATGCCTTGTCATTGTTTCCCCACAAGGACTTTATACTGCAAAGGCATGTAACAAAGCCCACACTGCTTCATGTCACTCCATGGGAAAAGGAAGGAGAGAAGCCAACTGATAAAAAAATGGTATAATATATGGGGAAAGAGCGTGAAACTTGTTTATGTGCTTCTCACCGTATCACTTGCGTAGCATGACAATGATTTTTCTACGAGTAGACTCTCTAGTTGCAGTTGCTGCAATTAACACCCCCCCGCCCACAAAGACTGTAGTTTAAATCACATACCAATTCCATTCACAACAGGTGAATCACTACCAACTTCCAACACGCTGGACAAATTTTGTTCTCCCTCGTGATCATTTAAATCCATGTTTTGCTGTTGTGAGCCATTCCCAAAATGTCTAGAATCTTTTTCATGGCTGCCGTCTCCATTCTGCAGACCATTATGTGGCTTTTTCAGTGGCATGATCTGTAAACCGCTGGGAGTAGTTCGGTAAGTCACAGTTTTAGCAGCCCTGTCATTAGCAGATGCTGGCTTTGCTGCGTATCCTCTTTTCTGTTTTTGAAGAGATGGATTAATTCTCTTCCTTTTGTGTGCTGACCCTTTAGACTTCCCAGATTCAGAAGGTCTATGTGATATTTTCTCAACAGATGATCCTCGGCTTTCCCGTAAAAATTTTGGAGCACTGGCCTGTTTCCCATGTCTTGATCGCTTTTCTCTAGTAACATGTAGTCCATTGAACTCATCAATAAATTCCTCACAATGTAGTAGATGATGTTCAGGTTCCCAGGTATCTTCATTGCTTCCATAGCCTTTCCACCTGATGAGATATTCCCATTTGCCCTTCTTGTTCTTCCTTTTATCTACAATCCTCTCTACCTAAAAGAAAAAACAAAAGTATCATATTAGAAAGAAGAATAGTTTGGTCATGAAAACAATGTTCTTCATTTACAGCTAGGAAGGCCTCCTTGACACTGTAAAGGCGCCTTAGTATTCATGAGATTCTCCTAAAATATAGTGCCTAAAATATGAACTGACTCTGACATGGAAAGCCTACCCAGGCTAGCCAAAATGTAGCAACCTATCTTACAGATTTAAATTTACCTTACTTTCATAGGATGCAGTCCAACACTATATTCCCACTGGATCCTATAATGACCACGCTGACTGCTGATGAGAACATACTTGGTGTGTGTATAAACTGCTTGACCTAACATTTAGGAATTGGTGTTTGTCAAAGAATTCCCATGAACAGACCTGGCAATACAGAAGAATGCAGTAGCCCCAGCAGTGTTTTGACAGCAAAGCCATTTCCCCTTCTGAAAACATTAAGAAGAGACATAACACCTGATCAAATCTGATCTAAGAACCTGCAATAGCCACAATGTGAAGAAACAAGAGAGAACCTGAAGATCATTAACAAAAGCATGACTTCTTTGAAAACCTGGTTGTAAAATGAGACTACTACTGTTACATTCCTCACCTACCTCTTGTCTGAAAGAGCTAAATAAAGCATCTTTTGCTGTATTGTCAGTTACTGATCATTCTGCTGAATCCACACATGCATTATGTCCCTATAAACATCCCCATACTTCTTAATGTCTTGAAACGAACAGAGAACTGAATGTAACAAATTACAGTATTTTACACCACAGACCATATTTGCAGTAGTGTATATCCACTTTGTTACTTCCAACTTATAAAACTTTGTATTTTTAATGAATGCAATATTTGAGTAAATACACAAAATTTGTGAGTGCACCAATTAAAAAAAAAAAAGCAAATGAAAGGCATAAAGGCAGGATTCTTACGTAGAAGTATTGAATTTCATGAACCTATGCTAGAGAATGTCAGTTTAAGGAACATTTCTGCACCAAGGGATAAGGAACTATATTGGGACCGCAAGCTGCATGTGAATTAACAGTATCATGCTGTTGTAGAAAACAGACTGTACAACTAGAAGAAATCTTTGTGCTATCTCAGCACTGGCAAGATCTCAACTAGAGGGAGAGTGCATATGAAAACCCAAGCACAACCAGTGGACAGCAAGTCGTGGGTTTAAATTGCATCAAGTGAAATTTAGATCAAGTCATTAGGAAAAATGTTGTAATAGTAGTAAGAATTAAGCATTAGAATAGGTAACATGGGGAAGGTATGGAGGGTTTTTAGATCAAACGGTTCTTGTTAGACAAACATCTGCCATTGAAAAGTCATTGCTGGAAAATTGGGTTATGATGAGACAACCTTTTGGAGTTTCTCCCAGGTTTGATTTTCCAAGTCTTTAATTTTTAAATTTTTTTTAAAATGTGGTTTATGAGGGATAAAGATGCCACTAATGAAAAAAAAAAAAAATCATTATCATTAACCAAAAGCACTAATGTTAATTTAGAAAAAGAAGTAAGTGGATAGCTAATGTAATAGCTTTCATTGCTCTTCAAAGAAAAATCATCTCATGTGAAGAACAACTGTGGGATCTGTATGGAGAATTTAACCTTGAAGAAGGGCAATCACAGCAGTGCAAGTAATTGTTCTTTTTAGGTCCCCTGTTAGAGCAAACCAATGGATTAATTCTGTCTGTTCACTGGCTGGAACTGTACATTCATAGAAATCTTGGTGGGTTCCCCAAAGGACTCTAAATGTAATTAGCAACTAAACATTATATTTCTATTGCAATTCATTTACATGGGAACTGTGCTAAGATATCTGTGTCTGAGTCATAGTGGACAGCTTGCCTCCATCTCCAGGGCACTCAACTGCAGTGTCCCAAACAGCTTGTTCCTGTGCTCTGTCTTGTCCAGTACCTGCATAGAACCACCGCAGAAGCAAAGCAAGGCACCCTCTTACTCTGAATTTAGCGCAGTCCCCGTCAGGATTGCTTAGTGTGGCAAAACAATTAACTGAAGCTCAGTCTAGGCAAGTTTGAGATCATTTAGCTGAGAAGAGGGAAAAGGCCTTACACAAAAAATGAAGTGGCATTTTTTTTTGTCCTCATTTGGGATGTGTGGCTTTCAATTGTCAAACTAATAGACTTATTATGATCTTGTTGCCTTTATGGAGAGCTGCTGTCCAAATTATCGCTGGCTTTAAAATACTTCTCATCCTCCTATTTGGGACCAGCCAGAAAGACTGTACATTGAACCATGGAACTCTGTAGTGGCCTGTGGGTTGTCTGTGGATNCTGGGGAAAAAATTAAATTGCTGCTAAACTCAGGAGACCACAGCTATCATTACTGCAGAGAATTTGGTTTATGCTATTCTGTCAGTACTAGCTAAAAAATACATGCATTCCCCTCCCTTTTTAATTCAGGAGTTTGGACTTGGAACACAAACTCTGTGTCAGGTTGATGCTAGCTCAGAGTAACTTGTCTTTCTTTCAAGGGATTACACCGGTTGCATTCCCCCACTTGCTCACTGAAGGAAGAACCTCAGAAAGGATGGACAAATCCCTTGCCATTTTCAGAATCACAAACAAAACGATCCCTTCAACCTCACCTTTTTTCACTCATGCACATATCTTTAAATTTAACTACACCGATTTCTCATTTTCACATTGTTGTTCTGCTACAAGGATGAAAATTGAAGGGAGGAGGTTTTGTGGAGAGCATTTTTAAATATGGAAAACACTCAAGTATTTTGGTGATGAGGCATTATGCATTTCAATTAAGAGGATAAAAGGAGAAAACACGAGTGGTCTTTGTTCCTGGGAAACAAAATACTGGCAATGGAGAATGTGATTAACCAGTTCAACATATCATGAAGGGACAATAAAAGTATTTATGGAATTGGGTCAAATTTAATAAATGGTTTCAGAAAAAACATTCAGAAAGCAAATATATTTGGGAAAGACTAAGCATTTCATTGCAGCATTTTCAGAACAAAATTATCAATGTTTCACTTCAAATTTAACTAACAAAAATAAAATAAACAGGGACTAAATAAACTGAAGACAAAATGTATTGTTTCTGGTCAACCCTCTTTTCAGTTTGTTGTTTTGCTGGGGAGAAAATGAAAAAAATGTGGGTTGATCCAAAATTAGTTGTTTTCCTTGAGTTTTTTGGTTCAGGCATCACACTGACTGGCTTGACTAATGCATAAAAAGTCTGAGTAGGTATTTGCCTCGTCCTCATTACTGCCTTATTGTTCATTACTGAATGCATTTGAGGGTAGCATCGAACATACTTGACCTCTCAACATGGTCCCTTTTGTTTCTTAGGACTTTGAGTTCTTCACTGATATTTGTCCCCTTCAGAGTGCCAGTGTGTTCCTTCACTGCATACAGTGAAATGCTTCACTGTAGGCATAAATATCAGGTTTTTACCCACACCTGGTACTGTCTGTCCCATTTTCCTTCTGTTCACAGTCCACAGTAATAACAAACATCACTACTTTGTTTTTTTAACGATACATATTTGTTTTAACAGGTAGTATATAAAGTAATAATCTTTCTGCATTTACTTAAGGTTACACAAATTCATATGAGTTTTCTTAATGAGAAATAATTCTGTGACAGCTAGTGATTAATAGATATAACACTTCCATTCCTTCCCTACAATAAGCAATACACAGTTCTGAGAATATGCAGAAAATATCTATGGCTTCAATGTCTGATTTTCCATTTCCCCCCTCAGTTCTGTCTTTAATGAGAACTGAATAACATCTTCCCAAAAGTGACCTTGGTAGTTACAGTTTGCCAAATCCTTGAATTCACTGTATTTGTTTTGGAAAACCAAGTAGTTAAATTTAATAAAAGTGAGACGACTGCAAATAAAGTTTGCAGTATCACAGTTAAGAGAGTGCTAGAATTGACATATAACATTACTTGCCTAGATTCTCTCTCTCCCTGCCCCTCCTGGCTAATTCTGGATGAACTGAGGTGCTGATATGTTACCATATAAATATGTTTAAAGAGATCAAATAGAATGAGACCGTGGCATCTGTGCAAATGCATTTGCAACACACTTTTTAGCTTCTAACTAGCCTTAAACCTAGCTCTATACACAGCTACACAAACTAGGATGAAAGTCATAAATAAAAGCCTTTTAAAAAAAAAAGTGTATTCTAAACTTAATGTGAAATAAAAAAATACTAATCAATTACAGTACAAATTTGTAGACCTTCATAAACTTAGTGTTGTGATCTGGCGATCAAGTGCTTATATATGCAGAGTACAACACACACACATCTTCCTTCACAGAAAATTCAGGGTCAAACTCACTCATTTAACAGTGCAGTGTTATTGTCCACTTATAGAAAAAAAAAAAAAATTAGGCTAAGTTAAAAAAGGGTAATTCCCATTGAATTATTTCTACAGATATAACTGTAAAGTCGGAGCAGAGTATACTCATCTCACAGGAACTCTAAAGAGCATAAATAAAAATCTGTATGCTCCCAGAAAACACCTTCCATGAGATCAGTAAACTTCCAGAAAGGTTTGGAAGATTGCGTATCTCCTTAGTGATTTCCAAAATAAGTACATGTCAGCTCCTCTTCCTGTATATCTATGTGACAATTTAAACTGTAATCTGTGAGGCTCAGATGGTCTCTGTTAGTGTACTGTACAGAGCAGCAGACTGATTTCATGACATACACTAGAAAAACTGCTTTTCATTACTATAAATTACAGAG
>VYZV01012066.1:0-19240 GCA_013401275.1 Pandion haliaetus | reverse complement strand
CTAGTGACCTTACGCCATTTTCCTTAGAAGTCCCACCTTTCTCTGAAATTCAGTCTCTTTGAAACTGCAGTTCTGGTCTGGTCTCAGTTGTTCTTTTCTGGCTCTTTTGAAAACTGCCCTGGTGCCACATCTCCAGTTCCACACAAGGGCTGTGTTTCCCCCCTTGATGCCATCTGTCCCTGTTGCTGACTCTATTAACAGAACACGTTTTCATGCCCTTGTCCTCCCTTGTTTTGTTTACGGCAGCTTTTTACTGGTCAGAACTTACAGTGCTCAAATCTCCCAGTCTGTTAAAGCCATCTCCCTCTCCCACTATAAATTTAAGGATGTAATCTAAATACTTTCTTTTATTAGGATATTTAAGTGTAAACAATACCTGTGGTGGAACTGCCACAATCATTGTGGTTTTTGGAACAGGAATAATAATATACTCAAGAATCTTGCACTGGAAGAAGGGCAATTTTTCATAGACTGATACTGTCCCTTGGGAAAGGACTGGAAAAGGAAAATTGACGGATGACACAGGGATCAGGAAGGGACTTCTTGGTCAACATGTGTAGTCCCTGTCACTGTAGGCAATTACATCATATAAACCCTTTCATGTTGGATACGTTCATAATGCAGGACCTGTTTCTGCCCAGGCTCACTGCTGATGGGTTGCACAGCAAACATGAAAAGTGCACTAAAAAATAATCTTTAGCAGTAGGTTAAGGTAATCTTGACAATGTTCTTTATATGGAGGAAGAGCAGGATTTTTTCCTTTGCAGTCCAAGTGTGCACCCATGTCATCAAAAGAACTGGTATGCAATGTGGGGGAGACCTCTTTAGGTCTGTTCCTCCATATATGGTTAAATCCCTTTCACTTAACAAACATTAATCAACACATACAACATACGTGGAAATCCAAAGCACATGGGGGTTTCTATTTATTTTAAAGCATAATAATGCATTTCATTTATCAAATCCCCGTTTTCATTTATACAATAAATCAGTTCATTATTGTATTTCAGTGTTTGTATTTCTTAAGGAAAACAAGAAGCAGGGCATACCAAATTCCCAATGTCCTTTATGTTAAAAAGTGGTCAGTTCTGAACACACCCTCTACAAGTTTGCTAGCACAATTTATTTCAGAATGAATCTGTTACAATGCTATCTAGAACATTTGAATCTGATGATAAATGCTTACTTCTACTTCAGTACTAAAGTACAGCTGGTAATTTTTACTATACTGCTAAATATGTTTTGTACGTTATAGTGCACACTTTAAATTTAGAAACAATAGATATTTTCCTGGTTTGTAGACCAACAAAGTAAAAAAAAAAATGTTGTTCCTATTTACTATAAAAGAGATTTAAAAACACAGTGTACACTTTAAGAGAATTGAGACATGAATGAAGTTTGCTTTAAGCAGAACTGTTCTTGTACAGTCTATTTCTGTGACAAGCACAGATGACTAAAAGATGAATGAGAAATCTAAATTCAAGGAGACAAAATACTTAGCTAAGCTCTACAAAGAGCTGGCTGTTTTGGACACATGTATGGCTCTCACCTTTCTAATACTGTGGGCTACTTCCTCAAATGTTTCTCTGCTGAATTCAATGGGATTCTCCAGCTTTATACCATCTGAGAGTATGTGTATGGGAAATGTGTGTGCTTATCAGAAAAGAAAAGTTCAGCACAACCTAGTAAGGACCTGATTCTGCCTATGCTTCCTTTACAGTACTACAAGTCAGCAGAGTTATTCCCAATTTACTTAGATGCAAGTAAAATCAAAATAGCAATTCCTGGGATTTAAACCAGGAGGTTTTTTACTTTTATTTTAAAAGCAGTTTATAGGAACAGGAGCAGGACTTGAAGAGACTTTTAAACAAACTAACGTTTATGTGAACATATCATAGTTATTTCAGTAAAACTGCCTGGAATTTTTTGAAAATACTCCTGTTTCCAAACAGATGTGGAAATGTGTAAGCAGTAGTTTAAAAATATAGAATCATGGAATGGTTTGGGTTGGAAGGGACCTTAAAGATCACCTAGTTCCAACGCCCCTGCCATGGGCAGGGACACCTTCCACTAGACCAGGTTGCTCAAAGTGATATGACTATCACTAAAGGTGCCTTTCACCAACATTAAAGCAAGTCCAGAAACACAGGAAGGAATTAATTTACATAAAAGCTGCACCTGAAATCATCAGAAAAAATTAATGCTGTTTTCTTTTATGTTCATTTGCAGTTTGTCTTCCTTTACCTTGTTCAGTTCTAGCTTATTTTAGTGTTCTGTTGTACAGTTCACTCAGTCTTTTTCTCTACCATATGGGCCGTCCAGATTCAACTCAAGGCCTGGACTTCAGCTCAACACTTTTACATCCATCCCAAAGCTTAGCCAGAAGTGAAGATTCCACATTAAAAAAAATACAAAGGTTCNGTTCAGCTATAATACAGAATAAATAAATATTTGAACTACTCCGCTGTACTACCACTCAGTGACTCACTGCTTTACAAATGCTACTGGTACGACTGTCATAAAACAAACCACATGTTCTTGTGTGGTAGGTAGAAAAATATTTTCTTAGCCCTTTTACAGCAAAGTGGTAAACTTGAGCACAAAGAAGTGAAAGCCTAGGTTTTGGGGAGCTGTTCATCTCTTGTTGGTGACGGTAGGTGCTGAGGACTTAGGATTTAAACGTGAGCATGAGCTTCAGCTGTTCAGAGAGGCTTTACCAACTTAAATGTGACAACTGAGAATTGTTCGAGGGCAGCTTTGCAAAGCTTACACACCAGGGAGAAGATGAGAGACAACAGGAGGGTACAGCACACTGAGGGGGCTACAAGGTGAGACTACACAGTCTTAAGTGGCCATTGTACAACACACTCTCCTTACCAAAATTTTGTAAGTGAATTTTACAGTGATCTTTGAAAGAGGAAAATGTAGTAGCTTTGCAGGTATTTTCAAGGAACATGCTCCAAATTGAAATGATAGCTTGGTAAAAATTAAGGCTCTTTTGGAAAACAGAACAAATGGACAATTAGAGCATGTATTAGGTAGCTACTCCAAGATACGGGATGTGGAATAGCAATTTTTGGGTATGGTGTGTAAAGAATCTCCAGTGATAGTATGTGTCTTCTAGCTACTGTACATAGGGAGATGCAAATATTTTTGAAATGATGAATATGTATTTGACAGAGCAGCAAGTCAAAAAGAATTCCCAGCTTACAGGCCTGAATGTGAAGGATGGTAATCTCTCCCCCATCACTGAGACAGGAGGGAGAAGAAAATGAAGAACTCTGTCCATGTTACATGAATGGCTGGACAGGGGTAAGGAGATGTCAGAAGGGTAAATCATACATCCATTTCATGCTTTCTATCCAAGCTAGAATAGGAGGCAACTGATTTGGAGCATCCATATAGCAAAGGTAGTAACAGTCAAATTTGTGAATAATACTATGCAGGGATAGGTTTTAGAAGGAAAGGGCTAAAAATAGACAACTTTGTACAATATAGAAGGTTGAGGGGCGATCCTTTGAGTGAAAAGCTGAAGTAGCAGTTTGTAAAGTAATGAGATAGTAAGAGAAGAAAAGGAATGAAACACAAAGGTTTCTTTCAGAATTTAGTAGAATTCTTCATTTTCTTGGTTACACAAATGAAGCTAATGTGATGGCAGAATATAGGAATGAGCCAAAAAGAAAGGTAGAGCAGAAAAAACGAGTAAAGAAACACGCTTTGGGCAACTATAATGGCATGATAGGAGCACAGAATTATACAAGTAAGTATCCAGGATACCAGTGCAACATCACAGAAAAATGGCAATAAAATTTCAAAAATTATCTGTGAAGGAGTAATTGTCAAAAAGCAAGAATAATGCATCATTATCCCCTCAGAAATAGCATTCAGATGAGCAGGGTCAGTAGGCCAAGTTCTGCCCTCAATTACTGCATTGGTTTTCACTGCAGATTTAATTTGTCTTTGAGATCTGAATTCTGTCCAATGTAAAACCAACTTACTACTGGTGCCTGGAAGGAACAAACTATCTTATGGCAGTTATGAAAGCTGTCAGCGTTCATCAGATGGATACATTTTAAATCATATGAGAGTGCAGCTAGTTAGAAATCTGCATTTAAAAAGTGGGGACGGTGCTCTAAACATGGAGATGCAAAGGCATAAAAGCATATTCATTGATTTAACATAAAAGTGTGTTTTGGAGCAATTAGATGGACTCTGTGTGAGGAGGATGTTTGCTTACAGTGTGGATGAAAGGCATTAACACATCTGTGCTTGTACAAATGTCTGCAGTGAGTCAGACTGACTACACTACACTGCATGGCAGGCTCTGTCCGCATGCTACTGTGAAACTCCTCTGGCAATGGCAAGAGTCCCCCGGGAGCTGCTATC
Source organism: Pandion haliaetus (assembly GCA_013401275.1). NCBI lineage: Eukaryota > Metazoa > Chordata > Aves > Accipitriformes > Pandionidae > Pandion > Pandion haliaetus. Next base: position 14,854 of record VYZV01012066.1, on the reverse strand, counting down.
AGAGCAGCGTGCTGCGGAGGAGACAATCACAGGTTACCCTTCTGCTGTCCTCAGGCCCTAGATCCTCTTGAAAGCTGACTTTGGCAACAGATGGTCACCATTCCTTGACCTCAGTGAGTCCTGTTTCAGCCTTGGTAATTCACACAAGCTAAGGAAGTGTTAACTGAGTCCCGAGTTCTTTTAGATAGTCTTTATTCCTGATAGGGTTTCAGCCAAGTGTTGGCAGTACTTCCAGCCATAGGCGTTGCTATAGACTGGAATCCACTACTCCTTTCAGGGAGGTCCCAAGGAACACCACGAGGGTTTCTCTGGTGGAAAGGTACAGATCTTGCCATCTTGCTCAAAATCACTCCAAGGGTTACTGTGGAGGCACATGCCGCATCTCCATGCTGACGGCTGTCTTCTCTTTCTGTTGATAGATGATGCAGACATTTCAAGCGTCAGGGTGAGACTGGGACTCTGATGAAGCTGAGGAACCATTTAGAAATGTCTGTGCTCAAAGCAATATTGAATATGTAAGTAGTGAATATATTACTGAGGAAATTTTCCATGTATTTGTTAGTCAGATTCCTAACTTGGCAGTTGCGTTAATACCTCAGCTGCTCCTGGATGCATTTACAGCAATGATGTGGCGAAGGGCTTTGTTCCATGTGCCTCTGTAGAGTGGGGCACTATATTTTTATAAATGTAGGGTTTCTGAGATTTATTCCCGACATTTGTCTCACTGGGATTAGGCTAGTGTATGTTCTCTCCATGGCACTATGCCAGTCACAAACCGAAGCTGTGGAAGGCTGCAGCTGTCTGCTTGTTATTAATTGACGGTTAGTGCAGAGACCAACATACATAGGTGCTCCAACACCCATGCTGTTTCCCAGATACTTTATGAATGGAAGCTTAATTCACACTTTAGTATAAGAAACCTCTCAGTCACATTTAATACTAAGATCTCACCTGCAAATGGTTAATGAAATTACAAAATGGAGTTTTAACAAATGGCTAATAAGTTGTTAGAGACTCTTATGAATCTCTCACCTAATTAGTCTTCTAATTCTAATGAGTCCGTGATAATCTTCTGATGTCCTCACCACCATCCCTAGCACAAACTATACATGTAGTCTAATGCTGGAACAGATGTCCAGAGAGGCTGTGGAATATCCATCCTTGGAGATACTCAGAACTTGATTGAACAAGGCTCTGAGTAACCTAATTAAGTTGGTCTGCTTTAAGCAAGGGTTGGATCAAATCATCTCCAAAACTTCCTTCCAACCTACATTATTCTATGATTCTACAATACATAAATTTTGCCTAAAATATTTACTAATTCTTTATTAATTCTTTTCCACTTGGAAAAGCAGGTCCATTTGGAAAACTTGAGTTCTATGCAACCTGTGGAAGTGGGTGTATGAACTGGCTCAGTTAAGCTGAGTTTAGATTTAAGCAGCTGGGAGTTTCCCACAAGCAACTCTGAACTTCCTTACTTTCCTTGACCTGATACTGTCAGGGTTTGTTGACTTTCAGGTCATATGGCAAAAGCAATCTACTTTCTGAAATGTACAAGGGAGAGATGAGTTTTAGGACCAAGGTCAGCTGATCACAAGGTTAAAAGGTTTACTTAGTCATTAAGTGGACATTTTTTAATACTGAGATACATTGTGAAGTAATTATTCAGTGTGTTTTCAGTGTTTGTATGAACATTCAGTATTTATGGAATAAGCAGAAGAAGGAATGTGCTAAGTTGGGGTGTGAACATACAACGTGCTCCATGATAGCAGCTATACATTTGCTTTTCATCCAATATGAAGGAATTAAAGACAGCGATAAGAGGGATAAGTTACCATACATTTACCACAAAGATAAGAAGAAACATGCTAATAAAAATACACTTATATTTTGTGTACCTATCCTGGAGGTTTGTGCTAAGATAGTAAGAGAATGCTCTGTAGGACAGGATGCTTAGATGGGGCTTGAAAGTCTGAGTTACCGTTTCTAGCACTCCTCACTACCTCAGCTGTTCTCTTCATTTTTATGTGCCTTATCTGAAAAGAACAGCCTCTCTGTAAAGGGATTTCAGACCTGGTGTTGAAAATGGGAAAGGTGCATTGAAATAATTTTTACGTACAGCAGTCTACAAAATGAAAATTTTGATCAAGCAAATTTGTTTTGAAGCCTAGTGAGCAATATAAAAATAGGAAAAACCACCAAGATTAACTTGTGCTGAATATCTGCATTTAGTATTTGTGCTAGCTGCTGCTTGTATTTAGCAGTTTTGTAGTAGATTATGCAATGTAATGTTCTGACAAGACCAAGAGGTTGGGAGTGGTAAGAGACTCATAAAATGATTACACATTTCCTTTTGCTGGGAAAAAGAATACACCTGGATTAGATGGCTTTGGATCATTGGGTCAAGGCCAACTGTATGAGGTTCAACAAGGCCAAGTGCTGGGTCCTGCACTTGGGTCACAACAACCCCATGCAACGCTACAGGCTTGGGGAAGAGTGGCTGGAAAGCTGCCCTGGTGGAAAAGGAGCTGGGGGTGCTGGTTGACAGTTGGCCCAGTATGAGCCAGCAGTGTGCCCAGGTGGCCAAGAAGGCCAATGGCGTCCTGGCCTGTATCAGAAACAGTGTGGCCAGCAGGAGCAGGGAAGTGATCGTCCCCCTGTACTCGGCACTGGTGAGGCCGCACCTTGAGTACTGTGTTTGGTTTTGGGCCCCTCACTACGGGAAAGACACTGAGGTGCTGGAGCGTGTCCAGAGAAGGGCAACGAAGCTGGTGAGGGGCCTGGAGCACAAGTCTTATGGGGAGTGGCTGAGGGAACTGGGGTTGGTTAGCCTGGAGAAAAGGAGGCTGAGGGGAGACCTTATCGATCTCTACAACTACCTGAAGGGAGGTTGTAGTGAGGTGGGTGCTGGTCTCTTCTGTCAGGTGGCTGGTGGTAGGACGAGAGGAAATGGCCTCAAGTTGCACCAGGGGAGGTTTAGATTGGATATTGGGAAAAATTTCTTTCCTGAAAGGCTTGTCAGGCATTGGAAGAGGCTGCCCAGGGAAGTGGTGGAGTCGCCATCCCTGGAGGTATTCAAAAAGCATGTAGACAAGGCACTTCAGGACATGGTTTAGTGGGCATGGTTGACAGTTGGACTCGATGATCTTAAAGGTCTTTTCCAACCTAAATGATTCTATGATTCTATGAATTACATAAGGAGTTTCTGAGCACGTCAACCTTACTTTTTCTCCAAAGAGCAGTTGTGTAAAAAGGCATACATACAAGAAATAACGTAGAAATAAACATTAACACACGATGGAGGAGGATTATATTCTTACTACTTCAACAGAAATACTGATAAATAGTGGGGAAAGTATTGCTTTTATTCTGCTTGCCAGCTGTAGCCTAATGAAGGAACATAAACTTCATTCTTTTGGAATATTTTTAGGGATATTAACTAAACTTGATAAGGTATCTACAACACAACTAAACTTGCCTTCTAGAGAAGAAGAAAGTATTTTGTTTTGAAGATTTCAAGATGATATGCACATAGTTAAAGTTTTTAGTTTAATTCCAAGAAAAAAAGAAACTTCAGGTGGTCATGGAAGAAGGATTTAAACAAACTGACAGTTTGTCTTTAACTAATCAGAGAACTTCCCTAGAGATTATGTATTTCCCCAATTACTACTCTTAAAAGTTACTTTCATAGTTACAAAGCACCATGCAAATCTATCCTACTAAATGGATACTAATGATCATTACTGTTATTTAACAGCATAACAGGTGGAGCTTGGAGCAGTGAGCACTTCCCTTTAATATGTAGTATGCCATAATGTTTTACTTACTCTTAAAATTAAATGGTCAGAATATGTTAATCAGAAAATCTAGTACAGAGTGTCTGTCAGATCAGTGCTAATGATTGCTTAGTGTGCCCCAAAGACAAAGATGTTAGTTTTGCAGTATAAAAATTCAGTGTTATTCTGGAAAAGACCTTGCCCTTGGCTGTTGAATGTCACATGCAGTATTCAGAATATGCACTGTGCAATACAGGGCAAATACAACACATGCAGTACTGCATGCTACATTATCTTTACAATTTCTGCCATGTTGATTATGTTAATGTACACAATTGCAAATAGCGCAGATTTTAAAAGGCAAGTTTGCACCTGTGAATGACTTTTAAAGGGAATTTTAAAGAGATATTTTACAACACGTGTAAGGATATATGCTAGTTAGATGACAGCCACTGGGGAAAAATGAATGGAACGTTCTTCAGTTTCTGTCTAAACGGCTAGAAAGAGTCTTCTGAAGGTGACAATAAGGGAGAACAAAGTGTATAAATCACCTGTACATCTCCTACATTTTGCTGGAAATTTTTCTCACTCAGATGAGCACTCTGACGTATTCTGTAACCTCCTCTGATGGCCATATAATATGAAATTATTTTTAGTCAAGATAACCAAAATGTCTGAAATCTTTCCACTTTCAATTGTTTGGTGATGTACTTTCTTATTTTTTTAAACCCTTCATAATACTATATGTATTAACAGTGGAGAGTCCCATCCAAGTTAATCAAGTCACTTCCATTTTGTGTAAGGAACATAACTGCATTTTTTCTTCAACATAAAAATCTATTTGGGTTCAGTTCTTTTATGGTAGATATTTAGAAAGCAAAGAGACTTTTCAAGTTCTCTTCTACCCCAGAGTTTGTATTTTAGAATCTAGGTTCTTTCCCTTGTCTAATGCCCATCTAGTTACAGGACTCATAAGTCAGCAATATGAAATCGAATTATGTAAGTAATTGTAGGCATTGTTCAATGCATGGCATTCTGTGATAATCTAGATATGCTGCTTGAACAGTAAGAAAATTATAATTCTAAAGACTTAGGGTCTGAAACAGTTTATTATTTGTTACAGTACATGGTACTGAAAATTTCTGCTACATGAGAGTGATACGCACTTTATAGTTTATTTACACACTACAACTCATTCTTGAACAGTTGGTCACCATGCCTGTCTTAAAACTGCTAAGTTTTTAACCACTGTTTAAAATAAAAGGCTAATAATACCCTGTTCATCAGATGTTGTAATAATAATGATGAAAGACACTCTGTATGCTTGAGCTTGAGCTTTCTAGCATTTCAGGTGTTTATTGTGTAGTATAGTCTAAAAATGAAAAATAGGAAATTATTAAAATAATAGCGATCTTCCAGAGCGAAAGACATATGATATCACAACATTTTTTTCAATGTCACCAAAGTTTTCTTTTTTTGACAAATGATTAGTCTGTGGTTATAGAACTTTCGGGCATGTAGTGTACTGATAACATTCTGAAATAAAACCCAGAATACAGATCTAGAATAAGTTTTGTATACTATGGCACCAAAGAAGTACCAATGCCACTTCCATTTAAGAGGAACCGATGTTCCTTTCAGTATGATGGCCCAGACTTGATTAGTTAACTGTCATGACATTACTTACAAGCCCACAGATTCACAGATTTGAAAGCCAGACAGGACAATTATATCCATCTAGCCTGTCTTGGGTTACACAGGAATGTTTTTCATTCAGCAATTTCGCACAAGGTCCCAAATTCTGACTTAAGTTAAACAACATCTATTAGAAAATCATTGCATCTTAATTTGAAGTGATTCACAGAAAGTACACCAGTGCTGTTAGTGAATCTTTCTAAGTGCTATAAATAAAATGCTATAACTTTAATGTTAAAAAGTGTCTCATTTCTAATTTATGAACGGTAAACTTCCAGCCACTGGTGCCTTTTATATCTCTGTTAGCTAATTTCATTTTCTAGACCTTAAATCCTGCAAAGTGGTTTGCAGCTAGCTGAACAGATGGTCTCCATATTTCTTTAAGTTTTGTAAAATTTGGGTGATCTGTGATGGCTCTGTCTAACATTTTGTAGCTGCTTCAGAAGCCATATTCTAAAATTTCAACATAAGTGTTAGGGTTCATCACTTGTGTTTGAAGTTCAAATTAATGTTATTTCATATACTTTTGAGGGAGAACATTTTTATGAAGTGCGGGACTATAATAAGTGCATTCACCAGATCAATATATGTCACATTTTCTTTGTTTTATTGCTTAGAAAAAAACGCATCTCTTAAAGATGGCACAATTTTGGCTAAAGAAAAAGGAAAAAATTAAATGTAAGGAAGATGTGCAGTGTTGTTTTGTGCCCCAGTTTTACTCTTGCTATGCAAAAAGTTTACTACTTATTGTCTTAAATCTGTACCCTCATATAGGCAAAGAGAACAGTTTTCCCCTGTGCTACACTAGATCATTGCATACAACTATATAATTACCCACATCTGTCTACAAACTGCTCTACATCCACATAAATCTGTACCCTTTCTGAAACAGGACAACAATATCCTCGTTTGTTTGTGAAAAATTCAAGTGCTAATTAATTATTTGAATTTATTTAGTCGTATACTACATAAGTGCAAAACCTTAAAAAGAAGTAATATATGAAAGTTACACATGCTGTAAAAATTTAATAATCTACCTTTTAAAAAATTACATTTTCAGTGTTTGGGGTTTTTGAAACCACATGCTATGAATTCAAAAATACTAATTAAACTAATTAAAACACAACACTTTAGGAATGTTCTGAAAGCAGGCATATAAAGCACTAATCAAATGTAAGGAAAGAGTTTAAATACTTTGAGTTTACTGGTTTGTGTATTTCTTTACCTTAGTAAAGTATATTCAAGTCTTTTTATCCAAAGGATTAGTATCCTTCAGATACATGTGCCCGAAAAGAAGGAAGGAGTTGGTTTGCTGACACGAGAAACCATTCACTAGGCACAAGTGATTCACCATCAACTGTGTTGTGGGAAATGAAGAAGTAACAGCATTTTCTTCTCAACCTCAAACTTATTAAACAGTTTGCTGAGACTGTTAGGGTATGTAAATAACTGCTGTCACTTTAGAGCAGACAGCAAACCAAAAATTACACGATTTTCTCAAATGAAGTTCATGACTAGTGAATCAATTTCTACTAAAATAACCCGGTTCTGCATCTTAGAGATCAGGGCACTAATTCAGTCAGTAGTTTGCATTAGTGGTACATGAGCTCACTGGTCCAGAGCAGCTGAGTATGAATGAGATCTTCATTCAGTGGTTAAGTACTTAAGCTACACTTCCCTGTCCGTATAATACTTTTGTAGCCTACATGAAAGCTGTACATATTGAGCTTAATTCTGAAGCCAAGTTTTCTGTGGACTCAGCTGTGGACAACCTGTCTTACTTTCCCGGCTTTCCTATGCATGGAGGCAGCAGAGAGAGGCAGTGGGGTGCCAGAGAGCTGGAGATGGGCAGCAGGGGTTGCAGGGCTGCCGGATGACTGCCCAAAGACTAGGCCAGCAACATCCAGGGAAATTCCACTAGCAGCACGAAGGGAAGGGATGGGATGGGAAGAGCATGGAGCAGGGCTGAGCACAGAGGAAGTGCCTTAGAGCCTTCAGAGTAGAACAAGTGGTTTGGGATTAGGAATGATCTTGAGATCACTGTACATACTGCCTAAATTATAGGTCACTGCTGGTGAAGTGATTGCCTTATCCATATGTCACACGGGAGATTTATTACTTTCTTGAGCTACACACACACAAATATGAGCAGCACAGATACATCATAAGGAAAGGTACAGCAATCCTCTTGTGTCCTAGGATGCCTTCATTTCCCTGAAAGAGAGCCACAACCTTTTGCACCGTAAGCAATCTGGGAAGTTGTGAATATGTTCACTTAAGGACCAGACCCTGAGGTATCTTTTGGTTTTAGATACCTGAAAAACTTTCCAAAAGGCTTCATGAAAAAGGAAAGGAAAGATAGCTTTACCAAATAGTAGGACAGCATTAATTTTTTTAATGTACATAAATTATGTTCCTGTAAGTGACAGTAGAACCTTGTATATCATACATTTCCCTAATCATCTGAGTCAAAAGCTATAGATTTTGTCTTAGAACTCACAAAGCATTACACCACTGGTAGATTCTGTCATGTTATTTAAACAGTGCTATACCCATAGCTATGCACAACCAAATCTCTCCAGCACTGTAACGAGCAAGGTCAAGTTGGTTAGTTGAAGTTCTGTTCTTTAAATGACTTTTATAAAAATATTTAGCTCTAGGGCTTTTAATTTTCTTGGTATATCTACCATATTTCTCAGCTTTTGGTATTAAAGCACACTGAATAATTTTATAAAAGTAATTTTTTAGTTTGAGTGTTCCAAAGCAGACTGTCCAAGAATATATGATTCACAATACATGTCCATTAATAAAACTGTACTGTAGCCAGAAAATAGGTGTGATAGGACTTTTCTTTTAAAATTATACCAGTTCATCACCCTGAGTCATTTCTAGGTTTCTGTGGTAAATGTTTTTTCTGCAGAGAAGGCCTGAGAGTTTGCTGGCTGGCTGAGTCTTTCCTCCAGTGCATTTTCAGTCCTAACTACTATGGGATAGGTGTGATCCTTTCCAGAAGCAACCTTTAACATTAGGAAGAAAGGGTGAGAACCCTGCTCACTGTAAGACAGTCTGATCCAGATAACCATTTCTTCTGATGACAGTGATTATATGACGTGGCTGACTGTAACGAGGAGTTGATAGCTATGACTGTAGAATTAATAACTTAGGAGATCTTCCATCCTGCTTTGCTAAAAGTGAGATAAACGGTGCTGCAATGAATTCTGCCCTTTGAAGGTCAATGTCCATCCTTGCCATTCATGTTTTACAAGAACAATACTAACATTCATGAATGTTTCGTGTGATGAAACAAACTCATGTGATGAGTTTGGTTAACAAAAACGCCAACTCCTTATCTTCTGCAAGTACTTATTTCACAAAGCAAATCAGTTTGTTTCTACGCGAGTATCGACCTCCTGGACCTCTGTGAACATCTGTGAACATGGTGACCTGGGGCAGTGAAAGCCACTTGCAGTACAATGTCATTTAAGCTCCAGTCAGAGAAGTCTGATCAACTTGATGCTGAAAACAGCTGCTAAAGTGGGTGAGCTACTTACACTAGGGTTGCTGATGTTGCTGAAATTGGTGCAGCATAGAACTGGTGCAGTTTTTAGAGCTCTACAGTGTACAAGGCTCAAAGGTCAGCGTAAGAGCGCTGCTTTGCAGGACTGAGAACTCCGAAGAAACTCTCAGTCCTATATAGGATTTATTAAGCTCATTAAAATAACACCCAGTCCTAAATGAGCCACAGCTTTACTTACTCTCTGTTGTGGCTCTTGAAACTCAGAGAGTGTGATTCCCTCACACAATAGCAGCGAGAAGCCACAGATCGAAAGCAGCTGCCACCGTGTTTGCAAAGGGGAACACGCTCCTAACAGTCTGCAGATTCTGTCCCAGAAGTGCTGCAGCTACCGGTTTACCCCATTCAGAGATGTCTCTGTCTGAGTCAGAGGTTCAAGTAACCTTCTCAGAAACAGAGCTAAAGACTAGTCACTTCAAAAGAAAAAAAACCAAACCACCAAAGTGACTGTAAAACAGCCTTGGTTCATCCTCTGTCTCCCTCAGTTACACTGTATCTGTCACTGCAAAGCCCTATTACACTACTGTGTCATCAGAGGGGGAATGAAAAGGTAGGTCTTGCTATCAGTTCTTCTGTGAGATCTAAGGCTTATCACGCAGTTCCTCTGCTAACCCTGAGGCTTACTACTCAAGTACTTTCCAAATCTTGAATAAGTGATGTATCAAATACTAAATATCTGTAGGCAATCCCCAGATATCCCCTCGATGCCTGTAAAAGCGTATGCATTTAAATACACATCCAAAACAGGCCTTTGTGATTCTCGGTACTAAACAACATCCTCAGTGCATAACCCTGCACTTTGAAACATCAACTGCCATTAGACTGCAACTTTTGATTACCAGAGATGCTTGTGATCTTGGAATGGCTGTCTTTTGGTGGTAATAGGAGCAATGGCAGCTAGACATGAAGATGTTCAGGGAAAGTTCTGTTACAGCTGTTCTGAGCTAGAAATTTTACAGAAGTGTTATGTTAAGGCAGAAATTATTTCAGTTACCTAAGGAAATCTTTCTGCCTTGTGGCTTGGGGATAAAACAGCATTAAAGAATGTTGTCCTTTGTTAACTGTACTTTGGACACAGATCTTGAAAGACTATAGAAAATCAAGGGGTGTATACACTAAGATAAAACAGCAATGCAGATTGCATATCCAAAATAAAAGAGTAGTTTACACATCTTAATTGATCAGTAAGCAAGGCTTTTGTCCTTGTATACTAAACAGGCTACAAGAGCAGCAATTAACAGCAGGGGAAGAGAACTGCATCATCATTCATGGTACAAATAAAAGGTCCAGTTCACGTTAAAAGGAGGCTTGCCTTTGTCTTCTAAATAGAGCAGGTTGTCAGTGGTATTTGATATGAGTGGATGAAGCACAAAAAATAACAGCAGCACAGTTGCAGGACAATTCAAATCACAGCCCATGGTAGCTTGTCAATAAGTAGTAACCATGCACACACTGCAATTCTTGATACAACTTCTAAGAGTGAGAAATGTGGTATCACTGACATTCAGTAGAAATACTGTAAGTAATGTCATGTCAGAAAGCCAATGCGTAGGATGGTCAAACAGTGCAATAAAAAGGTCCGGCATCCTTTGTGGTGCTCATGACAAAGCTAGGGGACATGTTATTCAATTGGGAGAAAAAGCAGTCTTCCATCAATTCTTCTAGCAATTCCTTCAAGCTTTCTAAGGCAGCAAGAACAACAGTTCATACAAGACTATGAACTACAACAGGCAGTCCATGTGTTGAGCCATGCTGTTCTTCAGTGAAAGTTCATTCTATCACTGTAACGAAAGATTGATGAGTATAATAATTCAAAGCTTGTAAAGTGTACAATGAAGAAAAAAAAAAAGGGTGTCTTCCTTGGAGCTTCCTTGGAATTTTTGTTATCCTGATCCACTTGATAGATACAACATACTGTTTGCATAGGCCTTAGTCAGCAGGGAGAGATGACAAGGCCATCTTGGCACTCCTGCTTTAATCTGCCATGTGATGCATATGCATGCCAGTGCATGGGAAAGGCACTGGAAGTCATTTGCAGCTGGTGAGAAGGCAGCGGGCGAGACAGCAGGAGAGCAGTGGATGAGTCTTCTTCCAATGGCTCCGAACGGGAACAGTCTTTGCTGAGGGAGGGCACAGGAGGAGCGGAGCACTCTGATACTCCTTAGCTGCTGTCAGGTTACACCGGCAGCCTGCCTGCTGCATAGTCTGATGGTGTATTTATACTTCAGCTTCCTTAAAAGTACTAACATACCAGTATTATGTACAAAATGCTACAGCAGGTTCTAAACCAAAGGGAAGTCAGAGGAAGGAGCTGATCCAAATCACCTGGGCTCTGAAGGCATTGCTCAGCTCTGTGATGCTGAACAATTTTGCTCTGAGACCCACAATTCCCACAGTTAACTGAAAATTACTATTCTTGACACCAAGAAGCAAATAAAATGCCGCAGTGAGAAGGCCATAAAAGCTGGCCAAGGGCCTCACTCTTTTTATTTTATTAAGAAATGTAAGTGTTTCTGTGGGTGTAAAGTAAAAGAGCTGCTATTTCCCCAGTATAGGTAAAAATACATTATCAAACAGCCTTCTCCAGTGTTTCTGTTCCATCTTTTGTGTATCATCAGTGCACAGATGATTAGGCTATTGTACATAAGACATTATCAGGCCATAAAGGTAAGTAATGAGACATTCAGTGTTACTAAGTTTTGCAACCTGAATTGTGTATTTTTTATTTAATTGCCTGTCTCACACTTTGTTTTTTATATATAAAGATGGAAAAGCAGTAATTTTGCATTTCCACTGTAAAAACNAAAAAAAAAAAATTCACCTCTGCTGCTGCCAAAGAGCCAAAGCTGGTATCTATTGCTTCTTTCAGTTGCCTGTTAGTTTTATCAGTGTTTCCATACTATGGTGTATTTTGCTGACTATAGAAAGACTGTATACTATTATGTACTAATCTGCAGCATTTAGTACTATGAGGTATATAATTGTGACTACTTGGATAAAACATGGTCACATTCCTCATCATCTCTACCGTCTCCTTTTCTGACTGTTATAGTACATCGGTTCTGACATTTCAGCACAGAAGAAAATTATAAACCAGTGGTAATGTTTAATTACACAAGGGTGGAAGCTGCTTTTCAACTTTTCACATTTTTGAATTGTGAAAAGCTTGAGTTCATGTACCCAGACTCTAACACATCCTTGCTTCCAGTTTCTGCAGTTGAATCACAAAGTTTTAATTGCCCCTCATCAACCAGTATTTATCCCTTTGAGAACTTGCAGAGTATTTCCCCTGGAGTCACATGAAGGCATTTTAGTACATAAATGTAGTTTTCCCAATAATTCCCAGTACTTAATTAGGGATCCAGAAAGTCTCTATCCTCCTCCCTGCATGGATTTTGATACTTGAGTCATATTCCTATTTAATTTGAAGCTATACTGTTATGTCGTACCGCTGCTGAACCTAAACGGTTGCTACTTCCTCTGCTTAGGTAGAGATTAAGTTCAATCACTTCTCATCAAAGAAGGTCTTCTCATGCTGAATCATCATAAATTCATGCATTCACGTTTGCACTGGAGTCCGTTATTCGTCCCTTACATTAATCACCAAAAACCTTTCTGATCAACATCTTTGCAGTCTAAGTCTCAGAATCCATTTGCAAGCCCAGTAAGCATTACCGTACATTTCCTTTCCATGTGAACTGTATTTAGCAGGAATTCCCCAGCACCTTTCCTGTCAGATTTCCTGTGCTAAAACACCTGAACCCTATTGAGAGAAGATTTGTGAAAGACAAATTCATCAGGTGTATTAATGTGATAATGTGATTTTATATTTTGCAAAATAGTCCCTTCTCCAAAAAGGGAAATGATTTAACAGTTTCAAAAATATTATTAGAGCTAATTTCAACTGCATAACATTTAAAGGTAGGTCCATCAGCATAATCAAACAAATTTTACTAAGTAGTCTTTTAAAAAACAGTAATGTCACACTTTATTTTGTAATATCACTCTTATTACTAAGACTAATATGATACATAAGCAAAGCTTTCTCCTTTGTATTTAGCCTGACATCTGAGAACAGTTTTCAATACCACTGCTCACTACAGTGACTGTGAAGTAATGTCAGAAAAAAAAGTTAATTTTGTATGTGTGAAAGAATTTGACAAGTTGAGCTGGTCAGTTAGAAATTAGACCATTTATATTTCAGTATATTAGTAATCACCATTTCTGGAAAAAAACCCAACGCAATAGCAACTTCAACCGTTTGTTAAAAGTTAGTAGCTTTTTAATGTATATTCAGGTAAGGCCTTTAAAGATTGATAAATATGTATTAACAACCCTGTACAGCATTAAGGAAGCCTATGAAGACCATCCAAAAATGTAAATACAGCAAAGTTGTGGATAAACCCTTTTAGATGCTGAAATGGTTTTCTCATAGAAGTAGGAGAAGGCTGGTTTTGTTCATCAGAAACATTTTATTACATTAATATAACTTTCTAATAATACTGACTTGATCATTTGCCTCATTCCATACATTTACTCAAATGTTTTCTAGTTTATCTTTACCCCTTTTACCTCAATTATTAGCCAGAGCTACGGCTATGTGCCAAAACTTCATTTTTATTATGCATGCTTGATTCAATGTTACTTCATCACCTCCTCCCTTCTTCTACTCTTTTGTTTGCTTCTACCACCTGTTGCATCTTGTTGGAAGTCTAGACTGTGAGTTCTCTAAAACAGAAACTGACTTTTTCTGTGTTGAAAACTGAACTCACTATTCTGATTAGTCCTTTAGTTTGTAAGGATACTAATTGACAATGATTAGCAATTAGAACACCAGAATACAACTTGTAAGGCAAGTATGTTTGTGATCTTTGCAGACCGTATCAACATCTTAGTCAATACCTATGTTTGTTTAATGACTGTAGTAAGTACAAAACTAAGAACTGCCATATGAGGTCAGACTAAAGGTCCATTTAGCTCAACATGTTGTATACTCTAAAATTAGTGCTGGATGCTTAGGAAACAGCATCTGTAGAGTAAGTGCTGCCCTTGCTCTACCCTCCTAGCTTCTGGTGATTAGCAGTTTCAAGATTTTTTTGTGCTGAAAGGTATAAAGGGATCTGTCCTCCAAGAAGCTGTTTTACCATTCTCTGAAACCATTTACAGTTCTGACTTCCACAACATCCCATAACAATGAGTTCCAAGATTTAAATAACTGTGAAGAAGTACTTCCTTTGTCTCAGTTATTTGCCTAATCATTTCATTTGCTGCATGCCTTCTCTTGTACAATGAGACATAGCATTCATCACTGAATTAACTAATCATCCCCCATTAGTTTTTTTCCATACCAATCATATCTTCCTCGATCACTTCTTCTGCCAGCCAGCAAGTTGTCATAAGGTGTCTTTTCACTGACAGCCATTCCATACTGTGCAACACCCTGTTGGCTCTTCTCTGCATTATTTCTAGTTCTTTGTTCCTCTTGAAGTGGGTGCAGTACGGCAGACATGGAAGCACAGTGGTATTCCCCAGTGACACGACGGTGATCATCTTCCATTTCATTCTCAATTGCTTTTTTAATAACACCCCAAATTCTCTTTGCCTGAGGTTTACCTCTGATAAACAGTAGTCTGATCCCATGGACCGGACACTCATTAGGAGCTGCAATGCATTTTCTGGTTTAGTTTCACCAGAAGGGAGAGCGGTCACTGCTCTCCAAGACAGTTCTGTGATGCAAACGGAGGTGTGGTAAATGGGGATCACAGGGAGATTCACTTCAAAAGCATGCATCTGATCCAAATTAAAATAC
>VYZV01012063.1:5056-26875 GCA_013401275.1 Pandion haliaetus | reverse complement strand
CACCGTCACTCCCCGCCTAGAGGCGGGTCCGACATTTTGGCGCGCGGGTCCGATATTTTGGGGCAGCGAATTCTTCCAGCAACTTCTTAAAGGGGCCGCCTCTGCAGCCCCCCCTCCCCTGCCACCAAGGAAAACCGCGCCACACAAACCCATAACAATTTTCCATCACATGTTTTTCTGTAGCAGTTAGAATCCACAAAATTATACTTATAAGATTTAAAACCGGTTGATTATAATTTACATCTTATTAGTAAAGGAAAAAAAAAGGGTATCCATTACCAAATGTAGAATTAAATGATCATTAAGCTAATTAGCCAGTTTGTTATTGTCATGGAGTTTATTGTTTCAGTTGTATCTGTGCAAATTATCAAAAGGCTTAATTTGTGCAGAAAACAATAATTTCTTTTGTTTTTGTTGTTGTTATTGTGATAATGCATGCACATATTTAAATTGTTTCAGTAAAAAAGACTGTAGTGAGAGTTTACTTGAGGCTTTGCCAAAAAAACATATTACCTGAGCTCACATGGGTCAAGGATCCAAAGTATTGGTTAAATAAATATCCATGGCCATATACTGTAGCCAGCTCATGGACAAAATTTGCTAGAGGTTTTAATGTGCTTGTGGCCCAACAGCTCTTATTGTTGAGTTCTTTTTCAACACAGACAATAAATACCTCATGCTTGAATTACAGGAGTACTAGCAAAGAGAAGATTTGTGGACATAAGTCTAAATGTTATACTACTTTATGTAAAATTATTCCGGTACATATGGATCCTTCCTGTGTTCCTGCAAGACTACTGGGAAGTATTTTGGCTCCAAAAATTCAGATGTCATGTCAAGCAAGTAGCTAAAATCCAAAAAAGGACTTTGATTTTGCAGTGGTGAGTCACTGTGTCTAACTTTTAGGTGACTTGATGGTGAAACTCATAATCCTGTTTGCGGATCACTGAGGTCGAGATTTATCTCACCTGTCTTTAGCCAAATATTCCATACATTTGTATTTGAGGTTTCCTTAGTAAAAAAAAGAAAAAAGAAAAAAAAAGAAAGGACCTAGTATATGAACTTTCATATATTTTTAATGACTGCATTATGATGAGAGGAATCACCCTTAAAATGGACTATTTTCCTCCAAGGATTACCGAGGATTATTAGGATGATGAGCTTTGATGAAGACATCTGCACAGTAGACATCTGCATCTGAGCAAAGAAAGTACATCCTTGGAGTCTATACATAATGCATAGAAATAGGCACATCAGTTCCTGTGTCTTTCCCCTGGCAGGACAAAGACTATGGAGAAAAGCAATGAAAAAAGTCAGAGCACCTTGAATTTGCTTTTCAAAAAGGAATGGAATTTACTTTACTTTACCTATCTGATTACAAGGGAGAAGATAAGTTAAATAATTGCTGAGACAGTGTAGTTAAAGAGTCTTTCATGCTTCTCTATTTTTCTGTTAGCACCACCTACCTTTATTTCTATTATTCATTGTTAATAATTATTTTAGTTTTTTTCCTGTATTCTGGTAAATTTCTATTTTAGACAGAGTGGATTCTTCCTCTCCCTGAATAGCTGCTGTGTAAAAATATCTAAGAATTATATCCTAATAATTTCATTAAACCCCTCAACCCTCTCTGGGGTCCTCCAGGGTTATTTTCTTTGTACACAATGGCTGCCATTACGCTCCCTCACCATTCCTAAGGGGTGAATAAGGTAAAGAGGAGATGCTGAATAAGCAAATAAATAAATAAATAATACCCTCTCACACACACCCAAAAGCTGGATCATACAAGCTACAATAATTCATAAACAGGGGAGGAAGGGGATAAAAAACAACAGCAACAAAACACAATTCCCCAAACAGTTGGCACATAAACCAGCCCAGAGGCAATCTCTCTTGTAGCACACCAGCCAAACACATAGGTATTTATGTGCAAAACAATTCAGTTTACTTTCCCTAATCCCACTGATTCCTCCCTCCCCTGACAAAAAGCTGTGGTGCTTATCACAGGAAAGCTGGTACTTTGCCTTGTCACTTATATAGCCCTTGGGTAGGTATGGCCTCAAAAGAAGCCCAGGCATGCTTCCCTTTATTTTTTGTTGGGGTGGGGCAATAAGCGGGATAAGAAGAGACAAGCAAGGATAAAATGAACTGTTAGAACAAAGTGAGGGTAGGATTCATTGGACTAGACATAGTTCAATTGTCTCCTAGTAATGTAAATAAAATAAGTTGAAGGGTCACGTGCTAAAAATAAGTATTCATCGCCACCCACTATAAAGAAAACCTAGATTACCTAGATTATTTAGCTAGAGTGACTATCTAAGATATATATAACTTCTGGTACTGTGTATGAGACTGAAAAATGCCATCCATTGCAGTCTATACTGGTCTGAGGGGCTTTTATATAGTTGCCCATTATAGCCTGAAATTGTCCTAAACCAGTCAGTCCTGAGTATCTGCTTAAGCGTTTTCTTTAGTTGCATCATGCAAGCAATGGAAGAAAGTGAACTACACTGGTAAAACACATATAATTTTATAATGAATTTCATGTTGATACACCTACAGCACAGCTCATTTTATCAGCAGCAAAAACTAGGAAATCAACTATTAACTTCCTTTCATCTTTCAGTGTTCATATAAAACATCTAGCAAAAACTCTGAGGGTCAGCCTATGCATTGCAGTACCTGCTACTTTGTTTGCAGTTGAAACCCAAGTATTCTTTAAGAGACAGTTTACTTAGATGCAGAAAGTGTACTTATGCACAACTAATACAAAAGAAAACCTCTAACCATCCAAGATAGTTCTGAATCCTGACCTAGACACATGCTACTTCTGGAAACCACATTTCCTAAGGGATCTGACCTTCTCACACCAGAAAACTTCTAAACAAATTCCCTACACCTGTTGGTATGCTGGAGTAGAGTAGACTAGGATAGGATAGTTCAGTTGGAGGAGATCTACGATGGCCATCTAGTCCAACTGCCTGACCACTTCAGGGCTGACCAAAAGTTAAAGTATATTTTTAAAGGCATTGTCCAAATGACTCTTGAGCACTGACAGTCAGTTGAACATATTGTCTCTCCATTTTGAGAAACAAGCAGACAAATTAATAACATATAGTGATAGTAGTGTAGTACCCTGCTACTTCACAGATATCCATGGCTAGATAGCACAAAAATATCTCTACCAACATAATGTCTATCTATGCTCAAACCATTGCATTTTTAACAGCAGTTCCAAAAACAAATATATATGATTTAAGGACTGTATATTTAAGTAAGAAGATAGCAAAATCATCATGTGATCCTTGAATTACCATTGACATCCTAATAATAAATCAGCATTTGTTTGGTGCATTCATGGTTCTGCAGCTAAAAAGCCAGGCCAGAAAGGAATACAAAAAGTTTATTCCGGTCGTATTAGACCAATATAACAAAGCTGTGAGAGTGCCTAGAAAGTGATTTTCGAAACGTGGAAGAAAGACTAGTCCTGGAAAGCTTACATAGCCATCAAGGATATTACACCTTACAGAAAATTGAGTCTTACCAACTTATTGACTGAAATACATATCCTCCTAAGGCTAACATAATAGCAAATAATGAAATCCAGGAAATTTCACATTGGTATCATGATTTGAAAACACATGAACATCCCATGTTAATAATTCATTAATTAGTTGTTAATAAACATATATGAAAGCCTGTGGATATAAATCACAGAATCACTGAGGTTGGAAGGGATGTCTTGAGATCATCTAGTCCAGCTCGCCTGCTCAAATAGGGTCAGTTAGAGCAGGATGCTCTAGAGGACATGACTGTTACTATGTAGGCAAATCATGATATCAGGAACCTGTTGGCAAGAAAACACTTATCAACTCCTTCCCTCTGACCTCATGCTTACAGAGTGTTCCTCACCAAATACCTGTTTAAATTCATTAGGAATGATGTTGCCTGAAATAACTGACAATGGCCATCATAACCACACAATGGCAAAAGACAGCCCAGAACAGTTTCCCAGCCCTAGACAAGAAACTTGGAGAAGAGCCAGTAAGTGTCAGAGCAAGCACAGAAAATCAAAAGTTTGAAATTTGGCTCTTCATCTCCATCTTTCCACCATGAATCTCCACCAGCTACTGTTTTTCCCTGCTGCAGTTGTGGTAAAGGAAATAACAATTAGCGGGATGCTGTTGTAAAATTGTTGAGACCATGTTCCTCATTATACAATTAGAATAATTTGTCCAGCTTCACAATTAATTACTCTGCATGGTTAGAGGAAATTATTTAATACTATTGCAGTGCCTCAAGGGCTAACAGGACTTTAGCTGTGCTAGACACTATGCACCCACCTGCAAGATGAAAGTCCTTGCCTCAGAGAGTTAATAGTCTAAAGAGTGAAGAAAGATAAAGGACTGAAGGGTATCTAAGACCATGGGAAGCTGAAATGACATGCCCAAGGCCATATAGCAGATCAGAAGTAAAACTGGGTAGAAATCAGATTTCAGTATTCCATACTTAGTGCCATAAACAAGCCCATCTTTATGTTAAACAGGCTGTTGTATGGAAATCTCCCTAAGTTCAAATTCTCATGAACACTTGCAAGTCTATGTTATGCACACGTTCCTAATTAAAAGTTAAAGTTACCAAATTGGGCAAAAAGGAAATGCATTTTCAGATTCTCCGTTGTAGAAGGTAACATAGAGTTTCTTCCACTGGCATCAAAACTTTGAATTTAAGTAAAGGTGAGAACAAACAAATCACTAGGAATGAAATATTACTTGATGATACATGTTTGTAGTTGCATAATAGTAGTTACATAGTGGCAGATATGACTATGCTCAGGCTATTTTTCCTGCAGAGGAGGAAAAAATTATTATGTAAAGTTAACCACATATTTTTCTTTTTTTTTTTTTTAAGAACTTTCCTAATGATAGATGTTGGTCTTAGACTCTTTCAGAATCACCTTTTTGTAATATGTAACATAATTACAAATGTAATTGATCTCTGACTTAAATCTCAACAAAATAAGTTGCTAGGTGAGTATTGAGGTTGTGGTTAAGACATTAAAGAACCTCTTCAGCCAGCTAACACAGGTCACACAGCTTTGCTTAACCCTGTATTTTTACTTGTTCTGCCTTGAATGCTCTAATGCTGTGAAGATAAAATAAAGATAAGATAGAAAAAAAGCTATCTACTTGAGATAGCTGTGAAACACCTGTTAATACGCAAGATACATAAAACTGAGAAAGAATATTTGCTATACTCCTAAACATGGATAACTTACCAGCTTTGTAGAAGCTGGGAGATTTCTTGACAAAAGCATGCAAAAGTTAAAGAAAACATTACAAGTTATCTGTAATATCTCTGCTTGGGGTTGTAGTTCTATGAGAATATGCTTCATCTAAGGCCACTGAAAAATTGTAAGTCTTGCAGTAACTAATAGGTGAATTCCTCAGTCCATGTTAGGAAAGATGATTCTTTCTGCCTTTAAGACTGATGAATTAATTAATTGAAGACATCTTGTTTTCCTATTCATGCCTATGAGGAAGTGTTATGGGTTTGTGTGGCACGGTTTTCTTTGGTAGTGGGGGAGGGGGCTGCAGAGATGGCCCCTTTAAGAAGCTGCTAGAAGGTCCCCGGCGCCAAAATGTCGGACCCACCTCTGGGAGGGGAGTGACAGTGGTAGCGCCTCTGGGAGAACATATTTAAGAAGGGAACCGGCAGTGTGGGGGTTGGGGAACGTGAGAGGAACACCTCGGCCAATACTGAGGTCAGTGAAGAAGGAGGGGGAGAAGGGGCGCCTGAGGAGGCTGATGGCCCTGCAGCCCGTGGTGAGAAGGCAGGCTGTCCCCCTGCAGCCCATGGGGGTGAACGGTGGAGTGGAGGCTCCCGAAAATGGCCGTAACTCCATGGTAAAAACCACGCTGAAGCAGTGTGTGACTGGAGAGCAGCCCACGGAAAGGACCCGCGCCAGGGAAGTTTGTGAGGAACTGCAGCCCGCGGAAAGGACCCACATTGGAGAAGTTGGTGAAGGACTGTCTGCCGTGGGAGGGACCCCACGGTGGAGCAGGGGACAAGTGGGGAATCTCCCCCCTGAGGAAAGGAGCGGCAGAGACGATGTGTGGCGAGCTGACTCAACCCCCATCCCCTGTTCCCCTGCGCCGCCGGGGGGACGAGGTAGAAAACACCGGGAATGGAGCTGAGCCGGGAAGGCAGGAGGGGTGTGTGGAGGTGTTCTGATGTTTGGTTTCCCTTCCCAATACCGTTGTGTGTTTGATTTGATTTGATTGGTAGTAAATTAAATGGATTTTGTTTCTTCCCCAAGTTGAGCCTGTCTTTTGCCCGTGACCATAAGTGGGGAGTAATCCCTCCCAGTCCTTGCCTCGACCCACGAGCCTGCCTTTGGATTTTCTCCTCATCCCAACGTGGCCAGGCGAGGGGGTGGGGGGTGAGTGAGCGGCTTCGTGGTGCTTTGTTACCGGCTGAGCTGAAACCATGACAGGAAGAACTGGAAAAAGAATGGCTGTGGAGAAGGGGATATTTGTTGAGCCAAATTTTTTTGAATATTTCAATTTCTTGTTTACTGTTGTTTACCCTACTTTAAAAAAGTATTTAAAAAAATGTGGTGATTTAAATATCTTTTCTAAATATGTAGTCTAGTAGTGATGGCCCATTTATACAAAGTGCTGTGTTTTACATAATGTATTGGGTAATGTGTACTGAAACAAAACTATGAGACATTATAATATTATAAAATAAATTCTCTATTAAAAATGTCAGCGGAGGAAATACAATCTGGAGATTAAAATTAAATTGATGAAGAGGTAAATTCAATCTGAATTGTACTAAATAGGATGTGTGTTACTGTAAGCAAGTTACTGAATCTTTCAGTGCCCTAGTTACTAGTCTACAAGAAACTACTGTTAATACTTCATTGCTTTGTCTTACCTACCCTTGCTTCTCACCTGGACAGTATAGGAGATCCATATTGCAACCTGTACACACACTGCCAGCAAAAGCAAAACATCTACATATAAAGGAAATATTCCTAAAGGACAGTAGATACAAAGATGTCTGAATAGGAAATATGCTTCCTTGAGACAGCTAAACTGCCAGATACAATATCTCTGTGGGTAGATTAATTATCTCTCACTGATTGGAAATAATATAAACTTACAATGTAAGTTCAGCCTTTAAAAGTTAAACCTAATCAATTGTTGGAAAGAAATGTTATGGGTATCCAGCACGAGAACCATATTACCTGCTCATCAATAACCATATAATGAATTTTTATATCTGAGATAGTTTTCTTGTCTCCTTTATGGCACAAAAGAACTAATACCTCTAGAGAGAAAGATTTCCTGAGTATCGTGCTTTGACAGACTGTCGTGGTTTGAACCCAGCTGGCACAAAGCACCAGGAGGCCACTCACTCACTCCTCCCCCTCTCCTTCAGTGGGATGGGGAGGAGAATCAGAAAGGAGAAAAAAAGAAGAACCCTTAACTCATGGGTTGAGACAAGGACAGCTTACTGGATCAACACAAGGAGATATGTTACAACAATAACAATAGTATGAATAAAAGAATATACAAAGCGAGTGATGCACAATGCAATTGCTCACCACCCATAACCTGATGCTGCGCTACTTCCCCTGCTTTGATACCACCCCACCCCTCTCTTCCTCCCAGCCTGCTCCCCACTTATATACTGAGTATGTTGTCAGATGGTATGGAATATCCCCTTGGCTAGTTCGTGTCAGCTGTCCTGGCTGTGCCCCTTCCCAGCTTCCTGTGAAAATTAACTGTATGCCAGTCAAACCCAGGACACAGATGTACAAATACATTAAATGAATCATCCTCTGGTGATTCAATATCATACTGTTGACTAAAGGGAGATCTGTATGAGATATTTTAAAGATCTAGTGTAGGAACAGATGAAGCAGACTCTAAAAGTGATTACTCTTTTGTACTAAATGAAAAGGGAACCTAGACGTCTCCACTGTAGAAATGTGGCATACAATTTATATCCACTCAGGACACCCTAGTACTTCACCTGGTCTTCAGTAGCATCTTCTCTGAGGGCATGAGTCTCTTGGTGTCAGGAAAGGATGAGTCTAGCCTTTAGATACTGAACAGGATAGACATTAGTGCCCTGCAGTTCAGAATGGGGGGAGAGAAGGGTCAAGCCTACACTCCTGTCAGCACTTCTTAATGATGTTCTCCCTTTGTTCTAACTTTGCTAACCACAGTTATCATCTGTTCAGTGGACAGCTACTGTTAGTCCCTTTCTGTGAAGTTTCATTCTTTCCATTTATTGTATACGTGAGGGTAAGCAGCATGTGAAAGCATCTGGTTCGTTAAGTTACTTTGTTCAGGACTACTCTGTATAGAAGAAATAACAACTAACAAAGAAAATGACAAATTAAACACACAGACACACAGAGCTAACAAACAGGTGATAATAGAGACAATAATGAAGACCTCAGCTCTTCAGTCACTGGTTGATGGGCCACTAACGGAACTATTCAGACATAGCCTTGGAGAGAGTCAACCTGCAAAGGGAGACTCAGGAGTGACCTGGCTGTTAGGAAATATTAGAAGGGGTTTGTGGAACTGTGCAAAACACATCAAGGGATGATTAGTGGAAGTGTCAAAGGTGGGGGAAGGGGGGAGCTGAGGATGGATGGGGGAAGAACAAATGCAGGAAAATAGAAAGGAGGGCAGATAAAAGCAGCAGCCACATGCCAGCAAGCTGCCAGGCTGTGTGCTTGTCTGATGGAGCCCTGTGCCTGATCACAGCAGTCTGCCCTACCTCATCAAATACTTTTCTTGACTATTTTCTCCTGTGAAATTTTATTCCCTGTCCTACATGTGAGTGCCGCAAGATCTAAGTGTCAGAGGCTGGCAAAGGGGCTGAGGGTCATGGAGCCCATAGGTCTAGGTATCACCATCCAGAGAGACCAGTGTGGAAGAGAGGTTTGGCTACCAGAAATTGCGAAAGGGGCCACTGGTCACAGGGCTGTCAGGTCTATATGTCAGTAGTTGTATATGTATGTGTATATGCATCTGTCTGTCAGAGTGTATGTGTATGTATGAGAAGTTTAAAGCCAGCAATAAGAAGGAAATACGTTTATTTATTTTTTTCCTCAGTTAATCATGCCTGCATGTGTGTGTGTGTATAACTCTCTACCTAACTACAAGCTGAACTAGCTCGTTAGTAGGAGGATACCTGCATCTGCAAAGACAGATTTTTTGAGCCAGTGGTGTGTAGGGGGTCTGGGCTATGGTCACAGATATTAGGTAAACTGAGAACTTGTGGTAATAGTCAAGGCATCCCTGACGGTGGGGATGCTTGTGAGATGTTTGGGTGATTGCATGCACCTGTTTGTTACCTGACTTCCAGCTGGACTAGCCAACACATAGGAGGAAACCTGCATACTGGATAGACCTATATATTAGACAGACCTAGAGGCCACTGTAGTACTTGAAGGACTGTGAATATGAGTATTTGTGAAACTAGAGATTGAAAGGATGTGTGAACTTCAATCCTGATCAGCTGGAGATGCACAACAGGACTGGGCTTTCTATATTTACATTTTACATGAAAGTTGTTGGCGCACATGTGAGTGCTACTAAAGGTAGTACTGTGCCTGTGGCAGTCTGTTTGGCCCATCCCCCATCTGCATCCTCTGTGAATGTGTGTATGTGTCTGTGGGATACACCCTTAGCCTTGCTGCTGGTCAAACTCACAAAAGGAAACAGCAGTAGCTGCGTCTATGGGATGTGGAGGGAAACACTTCCAGATTCTGAACGTGCAGTGGGTGGGGATGCAACAGCTAGGAAGGAGGGATCCCGGGCTTCTAGATTCTGCTTGATACATAGGCTTTCTCACATCCTGAACAGTGGAGGCAATATAAGCACTTCCCTGAAACTTCATTACATTTCAGAGGCCAGAAACTGGAAGGCTAACCATTGCAATGTTAAATTTTCAGATGTTTCATTTTTTATCATATATTTCCATATTACTCTGTATATCTTCCTATGTGTTCTATAAATCACAGCTTCCCTCTCCCCTCCAAGTTATTTGGCAGTAGCAGAAAGACTACGAGTAATATGAAAAATAATAATCACCTTCCTTCTCTATCTGTAGCCTAAGAAGCAGAAATTTACTGCAAAATAACACAGCATCAAGAGGAAGGCAGGAAATACCCATCTCCTCATCACTCCCCCTTCCTGTTCCTTTCACCCCCATTTTGGGGCAGCCTTCAGCTGTAGGCTTGAAAATGAATCTGAACCCACACAGTTTCACATGTTTGCACTTTAAATACAGTAACCAAATTTGCATTTTGGGAGAAAAACGATCATGGTTTTGTCAGATTTCCAGAGCATGCTATCTAATCCAATATCAATTTGGGCAAAGCAACTGTTTGTGACCTGAGTACTACAATGTCTCTATCAAAACAAAGTCAGATCTAAATAGTCTCAAAAGCTTCCCAGGTGCAATCAGGAGGACTTTGATATAAAATGAGAAATTAAAGGCTGAATGGACATGGGCCAGAGATTTTCCAGTCCTCTGTTTTGGACTTCTGTTATCTAAATCCTGTCTTCGTGTCAGTTTAGGAGGCTAAGTCACCTTGAGACTAACCTTTGAGTCTAATCCTTGATCTAATTCTTGGTTACACCCCTTATCTAGGTTCTCCAGTTATCACCCTTGCTAGCAGGCTCAGGAAAGATAGTTAGGACTGACTCTCGGGATCTGTGCAATCCTTTTGGTTTGCATCAAGTAGTATTGGACGGATACAATATCTAAGCCTGAGAAGTGGTATGGAAAACAGCACAGACTTACTATATCTGCCATACATTTGGAAAGCAAAGATAATTCTGAAAAGGTTTGAGCAGCAGATGTATCTCAAGGAAGTTTGCTGTCTTTCCTCTATGCCAATTGTTTGATGAATATAAGAACACATCATTCTTTATGGCTGTGAATATAGTGCTTTTCACAAAGCTCGTGCTTCTGCCCATGCAGCCCTTTCACTGTAATGGCAAAGTCAGTGTTTTTGTTCAAGATTTTTTAACTGATCTCTTTTATCAAGGGCGTACTGCATGTATAGAGCCAAGCCTTGCCTATTCCTTTGTAAACTCTCTCTGGTTTCACCTTTTTATCCTGTACTGAAGAGTAGCTTAAGGAGAAGCAGAGGTCAGTCCAGATTTCACAAATCAATATTTCACTTAGCAATACAGTCATGGATCAGAAACATGGTTGTATCCTAACAAAAGAAATCAGGGCTTTATCCTTCCTCCATTGGAATTATATTCAGCAAGAAAAAGTTAGTCAAACTCCTGAGCAAGGATTTGGAGATACAAGCTACCTTCCATCAGGTAAGCCACTTTCCTTTGATTATATAGTGAACTTGTGCTTAAAGCATCTTCTGACATGAGATTGTCATTACCTCATTCCCAGCTTGTATACCTGTGTTGTGAAGGGGACCCGAACAGAAGGTTTACTTGGTCTTTACAAGTCTGAAAAAGAAGGAACTACTAAGAAAATGATGGGAATTATGTGCACTGCCTAAAAGTGTCCCTTTTCAATTCACATCCCTTCCATTTCACCTATTCACAGCTCTGGAACTGTTAGATCTACACTGAGATTTCTGTGGCTAAATTTTAAATTAAACACATTCTTACCAGGGATGTTTTTCTAATACAGACATGTCACATTCCTGTTCTCAATACTATAAGGCTTTCAGGAACTTCTTTCTCTTTTTGAAATGCAGTTTACAGCAGCTCCCTCTTTACTGTGGATTGAACTAATATCCTGTGTCAAATTAACTCTGAGACTAGAAAAGTAGAGATTTTGTGCTTGTTTGCTCTATTATCCCTCGATTTCAAAGTCTGGCTTTTACTTTAAGCATTAAGTTTTGGTACCTGTTGTTGAAATAATAGGCATAGACAGTCAGATTTGGACGTATTTGGAGTTTATTGCCTTGTTTTTCTAAGCCATGCTTTCCTAAAAAAGCCATTCTATCTTGGTTATAAAACTAAATAGACAGAAACACAACATTGACTACCTATCCCTCTTCTTCAAAACTACAGTGCAAAACAAGGAGTTACAATGTGAACCTCATGAAAAAGGCAAAAAAATTTTCAGATTTTTCATCTTACCTGCAGCCACACTGCTGAACACTGAGGAGTTCAGTAACTCAATATAAGGAGGAGAAAAAGCAATGCTTGAGTTGAAGTCATAAGCCAATTCATGCTATGAGACCTGTTAGCAAGTTTTCATCTCACAGACTTCCAGTGATATGAAACATGATATAAATTTGCAAGAAACTCTGATTAATTTCAAGATTTCACTTCAGCTGTTCGGTTATTTGTTTTTCCACAGCGCGTCCCCATGTATCAGGCTTCTGTGCAACTGTAAATTACTAATTTGTATACCAATGGCAAATACTAGCTGCAATACATAAAATATCCCCAAACTCAGATACCAAAAAGAAATCAAGATTTTACCATTAATTTGGAATAAAAGTCTAATCAGAAAGCTTTGATTTGCATTCTCCCACCAAGGCCAACACATCAGAATTTTGATTGTTTGTTTGTTTATTTAAATCCGTGTGTTGATATGCCTCTGTTTCTATTGTATCTCGGTCTCCATGTAAAGTTAGGTATGAGTAAGGATGAACCCAACAGTCATTCAAGAAACTAAGAAATCTGCCACATAGTCAGCTGATAGCTGGTTCTTTTTCAAGACTCACAAGGTAAAGTCATCTCTGCAAATGTTCAGAAATACTCAGCTATTTTGAATCATCATAATGTTTCTAGGATAGAAATCTCTGATTAGATCCAAGGAGTGTATAAATGATGAAACGAAACCTAATTTTTCTTAAAAAATGGCTTTGCTCCAAGTAAGTCAGTGGAACTCTGTTAATATCTACCAATTCTGAATCTTATTCAAAGACAAGACCTATTTTCCTATTTCGGGGGGGGGGGGATTATTTGCAAGTGAGATATCAAATTGTGAAGAAATGCATCTTGAGGTATCAAAGTATTTATCTTTACTTTCCTCTGTATATCTGCAGAAAACATTGCTGTACAGGATAAAACAGCAATATCCAAGTAAAGCTTAGAATTTTTTTAGCAATATACAGAAAATTCAGATTAACTTCAGGCTCTTATCTTGAGGAGGTTTAAAATGTCAGTGGAAAAAGGACCTCAGTATATATGTTCAGGGGTCCAACACTTAACAGCATTATTATAAACTATCTAGGAAGAAAAAAAGATATGTCAGAAAAATGTAGGGGATCCTTAGGTCCAATCCCAAACCCCACTGAAGTCAGTGAAAATATTTCTATGGATCTAATGATTTTCATTGAATTATTAAAAGATGTTAAGGTTAACATTCATTTTACTCAACATTATACATGCAGAAGTTGGCTGTTCTGAGACACTTGGTTTAGCTCTGTCTCCAGTGAATGGGGAAAGCTAAATGCTAGATTAGATGTCTAAGATATATGGAGTGAGACATCTTTTGGGAGAGCTCATCTTTCTGCTTTGACATTAAATGGGGCACAAATAATAAGTTTTAACTAGACAGCTGGCATGCGGATGGCTAAAACTGAGGCAAGGCCAGCTGTAACTGATAAATAAAAGATACAGGCAACATAGGCAAGGACTTTAATTGTACAGCAGACCATCTAAATATATATACAAACTAGGGAGTCCCATTCCAGTTCCTATCCTTGCACTCATCTTCACAAATTGGACACCGAGATTAATTTGAACCATTGCAGAGAATGGGATCTCCTTTGCCAGTATGGGATCTGATTTTGTCTACCATGCATATGTGAACTCTCAAAATGATGAAAAAAAAAAAAAATATTACCAGGAATCTTCTCAGAGACCAGTATGAAGGAAGCAGCACAACAGCCATGCTAAACCCTGAAGCAGCAATACATTTCTCATTCACTACCCAAGTGCAGAAACTAGAGAGATGGCATAAATTAAAGCACTTCTGAATGAACTAACATGCCTTAAGTCACTTCAGAAGACAGCCGGCATGGCTTTGAAATACCCATCTCCAGCTCTTCGATGTCTCTTTTGTCTCTTATCTTTCTGCTGTTCTGCCCAACCCTTCATAATTACAGCTAAAGAGAGAGAGTTTAAAGGAAACTTTAATTGAAAGTCAATCCCCAACAGTTAAATTCAAGAGTTCCTTTGATAGAAAAAGCAAAAGACCCTTAGAGGTAAAACATATAAAAATTTGATTAGTTTTCAGAGTCTGTTTGATGACAAAAAGGTAAATGCAATTCTCTTAAAACTTTTTATTTGTTGCCTGTTCTTTTTAATGCCATCAGCTTAGAAATAGTCCATGATGGATAAACAGAACAATGATACTTATTGTGGCAGGTACACCCGCCCCGACAAAGACCGAAACTTCTCAACTTCAGGGATGAAAGGGTTAAACCAGAACCCATGGTTTGGGGGTCAAGCTGCCTGGCACGTTGGCAGGGTGCCCCTTGCCAGCTACCTCAGCGATCTGAGCCTGCCAGAAGCAAATGCCTCAGCCCACGAACACCTCGGTGAAGAGAATTTTCTAGACCCCCCGACCATATCTGACCACGAGCCCCAACCTGACCTAGGGTATAAATGGAGCCCTCTGGAAGACCCCTTTGAGCTAGTCTTCCTGGGAGCACTCTGTCTGCAGTTGGAGGCTCTCCACTCGGTTCAGGAGGACATCTAAGGAAACTTCCTGGGATTGAGTGCCTTGCCTATTGGTGAGTGGTGTGTGCATTTTGAATCACCATTCTAAGCATAGATTTGTTTACAGTTTGTGTAGTGATGATTCCCAGCTGACATCCTGAAGCTGTAAAGAAGCTGTGTTTGTCACAGTGTTTACAACCTAATACTCCTGTTGTATCTCAATACCGCATAACATTCCTGTTCAATTTGACCATTGCATTTTGATATCATTAAAGAAAATTGACTTTTGAAACATAACACTGTCAGGCTAGTGTTCCTGCGACACTGCACACGCTCTTAATATATAGTTTATAATAGCTGCAATGGATGCTGAATGAGGAGCAATTACAATCAGATTTAACAGAAGTGAAATTCATTCAAAGAACATCGACCTCTGAACAAACTACAGAGTTAAGGCCACCTGGATTTTACCAAACTGAATTAGACTACATTTTTGTAATGACCCAAGAAAAAAATCAGTGATTGTAATCACCATAATACTGATTTCTGGTGATTTCTGAACTATTATTAAAGTTTTTTGATCCATATTATTTACAAGCATTAATAACATCCTTAGTGGCACTAAAACTGGTATGTGTGTTAATGGCTTAGAAACTGTGTACATCTGTAATACAAATTAATGATATTTGTTGAAAAAAAGAGTTTGACTGTTTCACAGAATACTTCCGCAGAAAATATTGCGAACATATAAATGTGGGTGTTATGAACAAATATGGAACTGAGAAAGATAAATGAGGGAAAAACAGGAATGGAAAACATATAATATCATTAAACAAAATTATACTTGGATAGGGTGACTGTGAATGAACATGCCTTAGTCCTAAAACATACTTGAAATGATAATCAGAAAATTACAAGCTACTATCCGTATGTAGTAGTTATTTAAACAGTTCTTTGTGTTTAGTGCTTAAGTTTTTTAAGAAATCGGAAGTATTCTTTAACACATTTCTTTTGTGATGTGAAAAGAATGAGAATTACTTTTCTAATCATAGAATCATGTAGGTTGGAAAAGACCTTTGAGATCATCAAGTCCAACCATCACCATGCCCACTAAACCTGAAGTGCCTCGTCTACTTGCTTTTTGAATACCTCCAGGGATGGTGACTCAACCACTTACCTGGGCAGCTGGTTCCAATGCCTGACAACCCTTTCAGTAAATCGGAGAGGACAATAAAATGTCCCATAGCAAAGGTAGTATTCTGATCTATATGAGATGTTCCATTACTGGTCTGAAAGCCTAGAGGAGGGCCAAAGGCAGAGACTGATATGTCAGTGGTCATACTATGCTTATTTACATCAGCAGATCTAGTCGGGGATTTTAGAAACACATTTTGCTTTTCCTCTGAAGATGACTTCAGTACCTTTCCTAATAGTGTTATTCCCATTCTTCAAATGTTTCTCCACTTCTTTGTCACTGCTTATACATCAGTCTAGAAAAGATAGTCTAACCACTCTAACGGTACAGACTGAATGGAAATTTTGAGTTAACTTTATGCACCAGGCTTGACAAGGCAATGGCTTTCTTCTATGGGAATATGATTTTGGTTTGCAGAGAAGAACATGCAGATGTGCTTGGGTGAGCCAGAAGATTTTAACCACTGGGGAGCTTCACTTATTGCTAGAAGCAGTCATTTCTCTTCCATTTCCACTCCTGTTATAACGTGATCACAGGAACACTGATTTGTTGGATGTCCTCTGAGGATTTCCCCATGGACTACTACATTAATCCCTCTCTGGTCCTCAGGACAGAATTTATTCCACTCCTTGGTAAATTTGGAATGTTTTCAATTTCCATGGATATTCAGACATATCTCTAAAGTGGTGCAGAGCCTGAACATATCTGAAAATTAGCCATAGATTTTTCCAGGCTGTATGTCAAGTTTTTGCCCATTTTCCCTCATTTTCCATCTGTGGAAACAGGGAAAAGTATTCAGGATGCATGCTCAAAATTCCTGGCTCTTTAGGAAAGCCACAGATCAAATCCCAAGATGAGTAAGCTCTCAGTACAGTGGAATACCAGAATGTAGTAAACATTATCTAGTAATTATTTCGGGCAAAAGTATTTACAGTGATTTAAAGATGACCAACCTCATCACCATAGTGCTATACATGTCTTAAAACTCAACTTCCAAATCTGTAATATAAATACTATACTAACATTATTTCAATTACAGTTTTAAACTGTTGCTTCACAATCCTAGAACCCTTTATAAAACAGTGGTCCACTAAGACTATCCACTTGTACCATCAGTGTTTAAACTTATGTATTTTACCATAAGAGAAAAGAGTCCTAGGGAGTCCTATTTTTGATTTTTTGGATAAAACAGTGGTAGTGAGAAACATGCTTGCAAGGTATTCAAAACATGTCTAGAAAAAAAAGAAGTTTGTCCAAGTAACTAGAAAGTTTTGTAAATATGTTTTATTGTTATTCACAATAGAGAACCTTCACAGTACTTTCAGACCTATCACTTCAATGGCAGACTGCTTGGACAGCTGCTTCTGGTAGGAACATCTTGTTCTGCTATACTGGGTGAATATCATCTGATTCTGATTCCCCAGAGCCCTATTTCTGGCAATCAAGTTTTGCTGCAAAAGTGTACTAATGTATAAAATGGCTAACTATTTAAATTGCCAAGCGGCAAATTATGTTTTGCCAGCCTGATATTTATCACTAAGAAATTAAGTCACAGCCATCCTACCATCTGAAAGTGATTTTTCTGAGCAGTAACTGCATTTCTGTGAAAATCTGTGACTCCAGGAGCTTTTAGGTGTAGAATAAAGCTCTGTCTTGGTATTGTGCCTGAGTGAATGTAACATGAAAAACCCAGCAACTTCCCATCAGTTGATACAGAGTCACAGGGAAAAGGAAAATGAATTCTGTTCTCTCAGTACCTGCATATTTAGCAAACAAATTTTGTTTTCTACATTGTTGCAGACTAGTACAGCATCTAGCAGATAAAGAGATTATGTCTTTCATATTAACACCCTGTAGAGGAGTGAAGGGTCCAGATCCCTTAGCCTGGAGATTTATGAGCTTCTGGCTGTCGCTCCAGGTACAAAATGGAATCTTCACACAGGTTAAGAACTCTTCTCAGGAGTTCTGAATAAATGAGATCAGTTGGGCTAGTTGCCCTGGCACTTTGCAGCGTTAAGATGTCAGCAGGGTAAAAATAAATTCAGAAACACCCTCTCCTCTTTCTGCCCCTGCAGGAGTCTCCAGTGTGCCCATGCCTGCCTGTGTGGCCTGTGCCCACAATGGGAGAGAACAGTACAGCTTCACTGGGAACATCTCTGTGTCTCTCTAGATGATAAGTGTATGGGAAGGAGCCTGCTACAGACACTTTGAAGACAGACTGAAAGCCAAATTTATAATCAATTCAGGAATACTGCAAGAGACATTGTAGGCAATAACGGTGTCCAAGCTCTTAAATAATGTGTTCCCTAATAAAATAATAAGTTTAGTAAAATTCTTTGATATCTCAGGAGGTGAACCCACGCTACAGGGAAAAGCATGCCCTTCCCTCACAAATCCATGCTAAGCTGGCCCACCTGGCAAATCATTCCTGACACCAAATGTTACTATTACTTAACTTTAGGTGCACCTTATGGGTTTATAAAGCAGGCACGTGAGAAATTTTAAAACCAGTAAAAACCATGATGCACTCATCCCAGAGCTGCTACCTGGAGCTAGTCTCCAATGCATTAGAGAAAAAAAAAGAAACAAAAGAAAATGTGTTAAATTATTAATGAATGGGCTATGGAAGAAGAAATCTTTTCTGGCCCTGCTAGGCAGACAACAAAGGTCATAAGGCTTGCTATTCACAAGGTATAAATAAAGTGAAAATAATTAACAACCGAGACACCTCTCAGACACAAGAGAAGCTTAAGAACTCACAAGAAAAAAATTATTTTGGGAATAACAGTGTAGTTCCTTCTATGTACTCACTGTTTTTCATCAAAACCAAAGCAGGTTCTTTGTCCTGTGCTGCTACTACTACTACTATTAGACAAGTAGAAACCTTAACATTTTGGTCCCCTTTAATTCATCATCAATTCTTATATTTTTTTATTTTCTTAATTATTCTTACTTTAAATAGTCTTTGTGTCTTGACATCTACCTGGAAACTGTAATTTATGCATATGCTCCATTCCATCCCTTTGAATATGCTTATAGCCCTTCTGCACATATTCCAGCTTAAGTCCCTTGATTAAGTCCATAGGCACAAAAAATTGCTCACAGTATTCCCAATAAGATCTTACCAGTGCCTTGTACTGTAACACTAATAATTCAATTTCTGTATGGAATGAAAAAAAAACCCCAAAACCCTGTTCCATTCTAGAGCACTGTTAGAGTTTTCATGGCTCCACCAGACAGGTATCTCACAGTCATCCTGTGATTAATGTATATGTAACGATCTTGTCCATTCTCACTACTTCCAGGGCCACAAAACCTCTTTACTTTAATTTCCATGTCTTTTCCTCTAGTCACTGAAGTCTATTGTTTTATGAGGATTTATCAATTCTCAGTATTCACTTAAAAGTTTCAGATGAATGTGTAACCTCAAACCTAAAAAAAGAAAGAAAAGATAAAATTGTCTTTACCTTTAGGCAAAGCAGCCTAACATTGGAAACAGAATGATATGAAAAATACTATCTATTCTAATATACACCAACTTTCTAAAATGGATTCTTCCTGGGGCCGAGTGCAAAATATATAGGCAAGCAAAAAACTTTTCCTGTGCTCAGACCTAAGATGTGTTATTTAATCCTCTCTCTATTTTAACAGTAATGTAGCAGTCCTGCAGCCACGGCATACATCTACTTTATGCAAGTTTTTCAGTGGAAAAGTTTATCTGATTTGTTTTTAAGAATCCAAAACATTATATACTTTATGCTAGATGTAGATTTTCATGGCATTGCTATGTAGAAAGCTGCACTAAAGCAGAATAACTGGGAACTGTCACAACTGAACCTAGGAACGAAGCTGGAATGAAAAGACTTATTTCCATTTGCAGAAAATAAATGAATTGTTTTGGGACCAAGATAATAAATAGAAAGTCATTGCTTCAAATATTTCTAATGAGTAGAATTGAATGGAGATTTTGCCTGAAAAGTGTGAACTGAAAGAAAACAAACAAACAAACAAATCTCATTTTAAAGTTTGAGCTATAACATCATCTCTGGAGGTGGGTAAGATGCTGGCCTCTTGACTCCAGTCATTACACAGAGGGGAGAGAGAAAAGCCAACTACTGTCTGAGAGCAGGAAGTATGATGGCCCTCCTACAGAGTAAGAAAGACTAAGAGGATTGTGCGATCAGACAGCCCCTAGGAAGCTGCTTTTAGAACTGTCTACACAAAATTAAAAAGGTTAAAAAAAAAAAAAAAAGGCCCTGTTGCTGTTCTGACAAACCTTAAAAAGGGTATATATGCTCTATGCAGTCAGCAGTCTTGGGAGCAAATGCTTCTGCTTTAGTAATGGGTCACAGCTGGTTTCAGCAATGGACTGAAAGCTTCAAGTTTGGCTTGACCGAGCATTTACTCAGCTTTAAGCAGAGGCATTTGACACTTGTGATGGCAAACTTCGATGGATTAAATGCATACTTTGACTACAGCAACAAAAAAATATACAAGAGCAAACAAAACTTGTTTGCTGGACAAAGCAGGACTGGATGAAACTCTTAATCTAAACAATGACAGGAATGCAGATTGGGGGAGAGATATAATGTGCAGAAATATGAACCTCATGGGCGAATCTTGGCCTGCACCTTTTTTTTGCTGCACAGAATTCTTATTGCCAATCCATATTAAATATATGAGATAGGCAGGGTAAAAAGTTAGGATAACAGAAAGTATTTGCTAGAGAGCAGTTCTAAACTTCAGTAGGAAGAGTTCACTTGGTATTAATGAGTTTTGGATTAGGACACAGATTCTCATCATTAAAAGGCCTGTACTCTGGGGAAACTCATGACAAGCAGGGGAGGATTATTTTCACCAAACTTCTTTAAAGACTGTAACCAGGTTTTGCTGAAAGGAAGTGCTGTAAAGAAGTCAGACAATTTGAATTGAAGCAGAAGTTACAATGTGAAATAATATTTGCAGTTCTTACACTTTTCTCTCATTGTATTAAAAACTGCACAATCATCAACCAAGAAAGAAATTTTTTCATGTACCTTTCATTGTAAATGTAGAATAATACAAAATACCTGAATTCAAGAAATGATGGAAACATGAGTTCACAAGGACAGAGTATGAAAGTAGCTTTACGTTTTATTCTAATCTTCCACCAATTATTTACTTCGACCCCATATGAAGAATAGGAAGCTGTTTGAATCTACCCCTAGTCTTGGAAGTAAAAGTGTTCTCCACTATTGCAGTGACATTCACAACTTTCAGGATGATGCAGAATTGCTTTGAAATCTCTATATTGAATATGTAAGTTGGTGTGCACAGTCTTCACAAAGATGAATTTCACTAATGCATTTTTCTCTGTTGCCTTATAATTAATTGTTTCTATGTCAGCAGCACATATAACCTCTAACAGAGATGGAGGCCCCAGGTGAACAAGGCACCTTGCAAATGTCTAATGAGTGACTATCTCAGACCCAAACAGTTCATCATCAAACTAGAAAACACGAAGGATTCATCCATTTTCCAGAGCAGGAAAATAAAGTCATCCTTCCCCATAATTTCTTAAGTCCTTGATAAAACATGTAGAGATGTAGATTCATCATTCTCATCTGCTTGCTAATTTTAGCAGGAAACAACTATGGACAGTAAGTGATGAATGCTAAACACTGACATTTGCTTCCTTTGCCACCTAAAATGTTCACCATGACAGATTGTTGCTTACCTTACATGCTTTTAAATCTGGTCCCAAGTAAGAAAATGGAAGAAAAAAATGAAACACCAAGACACTTCTGAAAACAACCTTTACTTGAAGTCAGCTTTGCCTGAAATAAAAAAAAAAGTTCCTTCCTTCCTTCCTTCCTTCCTCAATCCCTCCCTTCCTTCCTCTCTTTCTCTTTCTCTCTTTCTCTTTCTCTTTCTCTTTCTCTTTCTCTTTCT